>PVJX010000258.1:0-100973 GCA_004027295.1 Dolichotis patagonum | reverse complement strand
TTCCAGTATTCTGATTATCCTCTGGGTTGGCCCTGGGCTTGGTGCCCACGGCCACATCCTCACAGAGCCTGACCTGGCCATGGTGCTGGAAAGCCCTCGAGGGGTCCTAGTGCATCCAGGAATGAGGAGGAGGGGCAGGAGCAGAGCCAGCAGGGATGGAGGGGTCTGAACCCTGGAAGACCAGCTGTGGAGGCCCCAGCCGTCCCCTGTCTCCTGCATGCTGTGACCAACCGCCTCTGACATTACTCGAGTTCTCTGCATGCAAGTGGGCAGGGGTGCAAGGTGAGGTCTTCTGCCAGAGGACACAGCCATACAGAGTGGGGGACAAAACAGTGGCCAAGGCATTATGTGACCCTTTGGGGCAGTGAGATGCATCGTCCTGAAGACACAGGAGTGCTAGCCTCTGTCCTCATCATGGGGCTGGCACCTGCTGGTGGAGGACTTGCTCTGTGCCAGCTGCAGGTGGAGCGTCCTGTCACATGGTCCCTCACTTCATGCCGTCCTTCGGCTCTGAGAAACCAAAGAGCACCCAGGGTCCCACGACAGGCAGTTGGCAGAGCTGAGCTGGGTCCCCGACGGGTGCCCTGTCAGCCTTTCACCTGGGGACCCGAGTCAGGAGAAGCACTTTCCGAGGAAGCGTGTGTTGGAGAGGATTGTTGGAGCTTGCTGACACGCTGCCACCCTCTACAAATAAATGTGCCGGTCCTGACTCGTGATTCAGACTCACTTCTCATTAGTGTCTTATGCCTTTGCAATCACACTAGAGGAGATGGTGTCTTGCTTTACCTCCCAGACTGTGCTGGGCTGAACAACAGCCTAGCAGAGGTTAAAACAGCTTCTGCTCTCCCGAGAGGTCAGCGCCCCTGTTGCTCTGGTTGCTCTGTAAACCTCTGACTTGCCTGGAAATGGACTCAAGAAGAATTTGGCTTTCTGAAAGGGTGTCAGAAGTTGGGGACGTTTCACCCTCAGCTCTGTGGTGGGTTAGAAGGAGTGGGAAGGGGACCCTCAGACCAGGAGAAGGTCTCGGCATGGTGTCTGAGCTGCTGGCCTTGGGGGGAGTTGGGAAACTCTGGGGCCCACACTCACAATGCTTTGGGCCCCGCGCTCACAATGCTTACACCCGTGCCCATTCTGACTTTTCCATTGGTAAAGTAGACTCAGAACCCGCTCTGTCTGCATGCCAGGGGCTCCTGTGGTTGGACAGATACAGAAGGAGGACGCTCTGACCCCTGCTTTGTCGTGAGGCTAATGCTGTTGATGGCTCTGTGTGCCCAGAGCAATTAGTGACAAGCAACAGAAGTCTGCTCTGGCTGGTTTTGGAAGAAAACCACACGTTATGTAGGTGGGGTGGATTAGAGTGTGAGCCAGCAATTGAGTCCAGAGAGCTGAGGTCTGCCCCAGCTTCTGCTGTTCTCATGCCCCACACTGCTTGGATCTCTTGTGACCCTTAGAACATGTGGTGTGTTAGTGTTACATGAGTGTTTTTGCTCTGTTTCCTCTTCTTCTTTTTTTTTTTTTTTTTTTTGGTACTGGGGATTGAACTCATTACCTCATACTTACCAGCTGTTTCTTCTTTTGAAGGGAGGTCAGGTACTGGGGATTCAACCCAAGGTCTTCACAGACTGGCACATCCTGAGCCTTTTAAAAAAATTTCCTGCCAGGTGTGGTGGAGCTCTGCTGTAATCCTAGCATTTGGGAGGCCGAGGCAGGAGGATTGCTGTGATTTGAGGCCATCCCGGGCTACATAAGCGAGTTCAAGGCCAGCCTGCACTACATGGTGAGACCCTGTCTCAAAAAAAAAAAAAAAAAGATTTTTTTTTTCCCTTAATTTTGAGATAGTCACCGAGTTGCCCAGGTGGGGCTCTAACGTGCAATCCTCCTGCCTCAAGGAGTGCTAGGATTACAGGCCTGTGGCCCCACACTTAGCTTCTGCTTGTTCTTCTCCAGTCTTTGTGCCCAGAGCCCACCCCAGGGGCCAATAAGTCCTGGGGCAGTGGAGTGCTCCCCGCCCCTCCCAGGCCCAGGCCCTGGAAGAGGACGTGCTCCTCCCTGGGCCCTGGTCTGTGCCTTGTTTGGGAGCTGTGAGTAGCTCCTTTGGCAGGCACTGTTTATAGCTCGCTCCCTGGCTGGTAGACTTTGCTCACTCCGTTGCAGGTGCCATCTGGGGCCTTTGCAGTACCCTCCCTCTCCCAGCTTGTGGTCTTCTTCTTCCTTTCCTCCTCAGCCCTGAGGATGGATGGGGCGCACGCCTCTGGCTGTCGTGCAGGAGGCCCAGCCGAACTGGGTGCTGTGCCTTGGGAACCAATCAGGAAGCCTCTGTGGACACCTGACCCTCGGGCTTCTGTTTGCCGTGAGCCGTGACTCAGCCCCGGGCTGTGCCAGGCATGGTCGTCTGAATGGGTGATGCCATCTAAGCCCGGAGCTGTCGGTGGAGAATGTAAGCAGGGCGCTGGTGCCATGCAGCTGGCAGGGACTCCCCTCTGCTGTGCTTGGGCTTCGAAGGTGGCCTGACCCACATCCGGCGTGTTCTTTCAGTGGCCTCAACCACTGACCTTTGCCTTTTCCTTTCCGGCCCCTGATGAGTGCTATTTATAAATAACACCCAGTCACTGTTGCTGCCTCCCTGGCTTCTGCCGCATCCAACTGCAGCCAGCCCTGGCTGGCTGGGCAATGCCCTCCCACTGCAGTGGTGCCCTTGGGTGTCCCCATGCTCTCTACCTGGACATAGGCCTCGGCCTTGTCACTCCCATCCTTCCAGGGACCTCAGCACCCCTTGTTGCCTGCGTGGCCTGGGGGCTCCTGGGTCGCTCCTGGTGGCACAGGCCCATCCTCTCAGGGGCCCACCACCACTGGCACCTGCAGTGACTGCCCCTTCACTGTTTCCTTCCCGCCCTGCCCCCTGCAGCAGCAGACTTGTCACCTTACTGTCTGCCAGACCACGAGGCTCAGAAGGCCCCATACAGGCACGTGTGTTGGGGAACCAACCGGCTGTGGTTTTTCTCGGGTAGACGCTTGTGCCTCCTGAGATAAGTCTGGGGGCTTCTCCGAGAGGCTGTGTGTGGGTGATGGCGGATCCGAGACAGGAACTCAGGAGTAGTAGTGAAGTCAGATGGTTGGGTGTTCGCATCTGGAGCTCAGGTGTGGACTGGGGGTGCTGCCGGCTGCCCACACAGAAGCACCCCGAGCATTTCAGTTGGGCCCAGGCTTTGAAGAAGCCAGGGGCGATGCCAGTGCCTGGAGCCCTGCTGTGCGCTAGGCCCCAGCTGGGAAACACCTGTCTTCTGGTAACTTGTGGCACCTCCTGGGTGTCCCTTGGCCCGCCTGTACAATAAAGGTGCTTCTGCCTGTGTGAAAGGCCGGGGTACTGTTGGGGTTGGTGCCCCGGAGTGGGTATACACAGCCTCTTATGGCAGGAGTGTGTGTGCCAGGGCCCCTTGCTGAGGGGCACCCTGGGATGGTGAATGTGGACAGATGACGCCGCCCTGCCCTCCGTCTCCCATCCCTGTCACCAGCAGGAGTGTATGGAGAAGGTGCAGCCTGCGTGCTCCTCAGGCCCTGCTCCTCAGGCTCCTCAGGAACACAGGTGTGATGGCTGGTTGGGTCCCCAGACCTGCCCTGCTGCCCTCTGCCACATGCCTGGTGGCCACAGTTATCCCCTGGAAGGCAGTGGAAGGGGTTCCAGCTGCACGGGCCTTGCTCCTGGCTTTGTGGTCTGCTCGCTCCTGCACCTTCTGAGCCTGGCAGGAGGAAATGCTGGTGGTTGAGGTTCTGCTTTACAGCCCAGGCGGCTTTGTCCTCCAGGGAGAGGGAAATGGTGGCCAGGGTGAGGGAGTGGAGAGGTGCAGCTCTGCCTCTGAGCCACATCCTCAGCGCAGCATTGGTTACTTTCTTTCTCTTTTCCTCCCCTTCCTGCCTCCCTCCTTCCTCCACTCCTCCACTCCTCCCCTTTTCCCCTCCATCCCTCCGCTCCTCCCCTTTTCCCCTCCATCCCACTCTGTAGCCCAGGCTGGCCTTCAATCTCCCCATCTCCTGCCTAAGCCCAAGTGTGGGTCACAGATGTGCAGCACCACCCCTGGCTGCCATTGGTCACTTTCTTCCCTACAGTTTTAGCCTCAGGTGTTGGAGCCTTAGTCCTGATGTGAGGACCTAATCTGTGACGTGGCTGTGGGTTCCTCTGCGTGTGTAGTGCCAGGCTGCAGGGGTCACTGGAACACACCGTCTCTGACTGTCCTCGGCTTGCTCTCCAGCAGCACTGGTTTGCTGTTGTCAGGCCGAGGAAGGTCACCAGACACTGACCTGAGCCTCAGCCGTGGCTTCCTGCCTCTCATCGAGCTGGGTGGCCTGGAGATGCTGTCTAGGGTTTGAGTTTGGTCAGGACAACAGGCCACAGGATGGGTTTCTCTGGTTTCTCCTGTGTGCTACTGAGTTATTTCCGCAGCAGAATGTGTCATTTGAGCCCGTGAAGTTTTGGGCTGCCTGTGCACATGGCGTTGCTGAAGTTGCAGCCGTGGCTGTGGCGTGTGGACTTGCTGCCCGTGGGTTCTTGTGTGTGTGTGTGTCCCTGTGTTACCATCAGGCTGCCATCTTTATTGAGCCTCTGGCCCTGGGCTTGAGCAGCTGGCCTGTCCACCTGTGCCCTGTGAGTTCCAGGTCTCCCTGGATGGGAAACACAGCTTTCGACGCCTCAGCGCGTATCGCTGTCCTGTGGCCTAGGGTGCTTTTCACGATCGCAGTCACCGTTTGTGATAGTAGCCTCCCTTCTCGATGACACCAGGAAGAGCTAGCACCCCTAGTGTGGCGGGAAACTGGTCAGAGGGGGGAAGTAGGGGTGCCAGGGCAGCAGCCAAAGCTTGAAGGCCACCCTGCCATGGGTCCTGGCCGCCTTAGGCGCTGTGGCTCCATAGCTGCACTGGGTGGTTCTCATTCCACTCTTCTGTGAGGATAGAAAGGGGTGCTGACCTTACCCAAGTTTTACAGTGATTAACTGAATAATATTGATTGTATTCAATAATTTCAACATTACCCAACTAAGTGAATAGTCAGTTGCTTGGCATGCTTTTAACATCTAATAAAAATAACAGGTTGTTATTGTTGAAACTGTGGTAGAACAGAAACGAGTAACATTTGGGACCAGTCTTCTCTAGCATTTGTCTTCTAATGGGGTGTCTTCTAATCTTAGGGAACCTAGTTAGATTATCCCTGCTGTACTCCCGAGAAGTGGGAAGCAGCAGGGTTAATGCTGCAAGACAGAAGCAAGGTTGTCAGAAGGGAGGCGATAGATCCCCAAGGGATGAATGAGCAGGCCTGGTGGTGGAAAGGACCATGTGGTGGCAGGGGACTGGGTTTCAGGTTGTCTCTGTCTCCACTACGCTGAGCTCTGCCTGAAGGAAAGAATGCATTGTGAGGTAGACAGACCCGAGTTCCAGTGCGTCATCCATGCTCCAGGGTGACATCTCCTGCATGGACCCTGCCAGCCAGCTTAGACGGTGGGGTGGGGGTAGCGTGAGTCTCCTTCCTTCCTGCTGTCATTCACTTGGTGGCATCCCAGCTAGGGGGAGCCGGGAGCTGGGGTGCCAAGGAGGGCAGGCCTCTCAGAGCTTCCAGTCCAGAGGAGACGGTTGGCACCGCCTCACACAGGCACATCCAGGCGGAATCAGAGTCCGGGGTGTAGAGCGTTAGCAAGCCTGGAGAGAGCACCGTCCAGTGGAGAGCGCTGAAGCCAGGCCAGCTGCCCGGCGGAGTTTTCCAGGTGGTGCAGAAGTGAAGGATTCAGTGGAGAAGCCTCCTGGGTGTGGGGCCTGCTTTCCTGCCTGGGGCCTCTTGTCACTCACCCTGGCAATCATTCCTTTTCCCCTCACTCTTCCTGTGCTGGGATGGAACCCGGGTCTCCTGCCTGCTAGATAAGCACTCTGCATTTGAGTGACACCCCAGCCTAACGGACTCATTCTTACTCTTGTGTTTTTTTTTTTCCAGACCTAAAGATTGAATCTGGGGTGCTCTACCACTGAGCTACACCTCCAGGCCTTGCATTTTTTATTTGGAGACAGGGTCTTAGTCAGTTGCCCATGTTAACCTTGATCTTGCAGTCCCCTTGCTTTAGGCTCCTGTGAGCTAGGATTACCGATGTGCACCACCACCCCTGACTAAGCCTTATTAAAGTTTTTATTGGTAATTGACAAATAATAATTGTATATAATTATGGAGACCAGTGTGGTGTTTTGGTATAGGTACGCATTATAGAAAAAGTTAACACCTAGCCTGTCAGGCTAGTTCACACATCAGTCAGTTCACTCACTTACCGTTGTTTTGAAATAGGAACTTGTAAAATCTGCTTTCTTAGCAGTCTGGAAGTACACAGCACACTGTTCACTGCCCTGTGTGGTCGCTGTGCTGTGGAGTGGGTCTCTAAGCTCACACTTCCTCATGCAGGAGCATTCTGCCCTTTGATCTGCACCTCCCGGAGTAAGCACCTTCCCGAGGCTGCTTCTGAGGCTGCTTCTGAGTATGGCTTCTTTAGATCCCACGTGGACTCGAGTCGAGGTCTGTGCCTGGTGTCTCTCACTTGCATCACATCCGTCCTGTTTCTATTGGCAGGGACTCCCCCTTCCCAGGAGGAAATAGCGTGTGTACGTGGGTGTGAGCATACATGGGTCTGAGCACATGTGGGTGTGAGGTGCATGTGTGAACATGCATAGGTGTGTGCATACTCCATGTTTTCTTTATTCCTCACCCATCAATGGGCCTTAGCTTAGTTCCATTTGGGCCTTGTTTTTAAAGCTTAAAAGTGGCCCCAAAAGGACTGTTGAAAAAGGATAAGGGTCCCACTCACCTGCAGGTGTTGGTAGGTCGGCCTCTGGCTGGTTGGGCTAACAGTGACAGGCCTTTCTGATCAGCCTGGAGCACTCAGGGCTGGGTACTTGTCTCTTAGGTTTTTTTTTCTTTTTGTTCTTTTTTTGGTACCAGAGATTGAACTCACAACCTCTCACTTGCCAGACAGGGGCTGGACCGCTGAGCTCTATCCCCAGCCCGCTTCTGGGGTTTCTTGAACAGGGTAGGAGTAGGGAGGGGAACAGTGGCACATCCCCAAGGAGGAATGGAGCCAGCGGGGCTCCCATTGTGCCAGGCTGTTTCCCAGAGGCCGTCAGCTGAGGTCCTGGTTACCTTGCTTAGTCCTCAGCCCTGTGTTAGTTAGCAGGGCGGAGACCAGTGAGTGTGGACCTCAAGGTCTGTCACCCTGGAGGAAGGCCTGGACCCTGGCCTCCTCCAGGGGAGGAGCCTCCTTTGCCCCGCCATGCAGCAGCACTGGTCCAGGCCTGCTCATGCAGAGGAGTGGACGAGGTGGGCTTGCCCTGCTGTCCTCTGGACCTTCCAGGGGTTATTTCCCGTCTGCCTGGTAGAGGGGAAGCTCTGGCAGTGGGAGGGGTCGTGGTTCTCTGTTGTGTTCCATCCCTAGTCCAGGTTCCAGCCCAGCCTGGGCCATTTCGAAGACCCTGTCTAAAAGTTGAAAACCAAGGAGGGGATGTAGCCCAGCCTGCTCCCCAGGTTTAATCCCCAACCCCAGTACTTGGGAGAAAAGAAGGCTTAGCTTGGAACCCCGGCCTGCCGCACCCTCCCCACCCACTGTCATCTCTGTCCCTTGCCCCAGGCTGCTCTTCCCAGGAATCTGAAGAGCTGCACCTCTTTATCTGGAATCACCCACCCCAAGCCCTCCTGGGCAGCCAGGCCAGAAGCCGCACCCTGCTCTAAGGCCAGCTGGTCAATATTTGTGCACTAACAAAGATAACACCTCACCCAGCTAGGCTGGTTTCCCTGGGGACTTGTGGCAAGACTAGGATGGGGTCTGGCCCAGGGCCAGCTCCCACACTCCTGTGACACAGAAGGGTACCTGTGGTCTTGGGACCTTGGCTATGGGCTGTGGAAGTGGCTTCTACGGGGAGCCTTGGACAGGTGCTCCCCCCACACCGCCCCGCCTGCCCATGCCTGCCCTAGTCTGCGTCAAGGTCGCTGCCCTCTCTCTGTCCCTTCGCCTCACGTCAGAGTTGCCTTGGTTCTTCCCGTGAGTCACCATGGAGCGGTCTCCTGGTGCCGGCCCCTCCCTGTCTCCCCACAGCCTGACCCAGTTCCCTCTTATCTGCAGTCCTTCTCTCCGTTTTCCTGCTGGACGCTTTTGTTTTTCTCTGTTCACAGCCCCTTGGAAATGGCTGTGCCTACTGGGGCCAAGCCTCTTAGCTGGCCTCAGCCTCAAGCCTGGTTGGGCCCCTGGCCTCCCTGCCCCTGTCCAAGCCACCTCTGGCAGGGCGCTTAGCAAGGAGGGATCAGCAGACCAGGCTCCCTCCACACCCCACCTGACGTTGGTGACACCACTGTCTGCTCCCAGGACTGCCGAGCCGGCGACTTGCTTTGTGGCCCAGCCGCCGTCTCACAGCCCTGTCCTTGCTGCCGAGGCCCAGTTCTCCTTGCCCCACTGGCCCGTTCCCCCAGCCTGTGTCTTCTTTGCTTCCTCTTGGAATAGGGCTGTGATGTGCTGTGACAGTCCTTGTCTTCATTGATGAGGAAGCAAGGCAGGGCAGGTGTTATGACCTGCCCATGGCCACAGCCAAGACAGAACAGAACCGGGCTTCCCGTCACGTGCACTGCCACCGTGGGCTGCCACCGCTGTGCCCTGCTTGTTGGCAGAATCAGGCATGCTGGTGCAGAAGGAGGGGACAGCGCGGGCCCCGGGAGCTGTGCTGGGGGCAGGCAGTCAGCTCCGCGAGCCCTCACCCCCAGCTCAGCCTCCTGCAGAGGGAACCACAGTGTCCGGCCAAGGAGCGAGGTGGCGGTCAGCGCAGGGCTTAGCTTCCCCTCTCTAGAGGTAGCCAGGCTCCTGTGGCTGCCCTGCTGCCTCTGGTGCACCTGTAGGAAATCACCAGATCTCAGCACTCCGGGACAGGTTGTAGGAGCTGCCCATCCCCAGGTGCTGTGTGTGCCCATCTCTCCCTCTCCGATTCTCCCTCACCCTGGGCTCAAGACAACAGGAAAGGCTCAAACTTTCACCTCTTCTTAGAGGGCCAGAGTTTGAGGCTCTCTCTCTCTCTCTTGCTCTCTCTGTCTGTCTGTCTGTGTATTTTAATCCTGGGAGTGAACCCAGGGGCACTCCACTGAGCTTCATTCCTGGCCTTTTTTTTTTTTTTTTTTTTTTTTTTTTGAGACAGGGTCTTGCCAAGTTGTTCACACTGGCTGTGAACCTTTGATCATCTTGTCTCAGCCTCCTGAGCAGCTGGATCACAGGCAGGCACTGTGATCCCTCCCTGTTGTGCAAAGGGCCAGGAACCACCTCCCCAATTGTGCAAAGGGCCGATTCCCACGGAGACGTCAGCAGCCCTCCTAGGCTGGCCTGCCAGTCCTGTGGGGGCTGGGTCATGTTCCCCACCTGAGCTGTGTCCCGGCTGGCCCAGGAGCGCGCTCAACTGGGAGGAATGCGGCTCTGCTGACTCCTCCCAGCTCCCTGCTCCCTTCTGGAGGGGAGAGCCCCAGGCAGCAGCTCTTAAACCTGAGCCACAGGCAAGCCTGAGGCTGGGGGTGGGGTTAGTTCCCTGTGCCCCTGCCCAGGACAGTAACCTTGAGCAGGTAGTCACAAGTGCCGTAGGCCAGTTTCGACCCTACCCTGGTCATCCTGGACCCCAGTCCTCCTGGCCGACCAGCTATGTGGGCCTTTGCCGTTCACCCTTGTGACACACTGCCTCCTGTGGTAGCCACCTGTCCCCCTGTCAGACACCAAGGATGGGGCTGGAGGGTGGCTTCTTCCCTGAAGCCCCGTCCCTGGCCACATCCCAGGGGTGCAGAACACTCAGAGCGTGGAGCAATGGGTGCACTAGAGGCCTCAAAGGTGGGGTTCTTGCCTTCTGTGTCACTGCATCCGAGGCAGAGCCAGCAGAGCAAGGGGCTGGGGGCTGTGGAGAGGAGGGACCTTGCTGGACCTATGGGGAGGAAGCAGAGGGAGGGCACAGTGCGGCCGCGTTCTCCCCACCACCCTCCTGCTTGTCTGGCTGTTGGTGACCGAGCTGGTGGCGGTGGCCCTGCCTCTGGGCCGAGGTGAGGTTTGGTGCTGCCCTGCTTTCCTGTCCCCATTGCTGCTGGTGAGCGAGTAAAGTGTCCTTCACACCAGGAGCTGAGGAGCAGCCCATCGCCACACCACATCTGGGAGGTGGGAGGGCCTGTCTCAGACGAGCCCTGACATCACTGTGGCGCTCACAGGCCTGGAAGGGGTGATCAGGAACCTGCATGCCTGAAATCCTGGCACTGTGGAAGGCTGGGGCAGGAGGATGGCAAGTCTGAGCCCAGCCTGGGCAGTTTAGCAACTTAGGAGAGCCTGTGTCAGTGTCAGTGTAAGGGGATGTTGTGTAAGCCATTTCATGTGGGTAAACTCACCTACAGGTGACATGGGTGTGCCTGAAAGGCACAGATTAACAGTGCTGACTCAGGAGGAAGTAGAAAGTCTATATGGTCCTACAGCTGAAATCTTCTCACAGAGAAAACTTCACAGCAGTGTGGCTTCATTGAATTCTCGAACATTTACAGAAGAGCTGATATCACTGTGCTCAACTGTATGATTTTATGTATTTTGGAGCCCTGGGACTCAACTGTCTTGCCTCAGCCTATCCATGCTGGGACTATGCTCTATCACTGTGGTTTTTTTTTTGTTTTCTTTTGTTTTGTTTTTGTACTAGAAATTGAACCTGGGGCCTTTGCACTGAGCTATGTTTTGGCTCTTCTTCTTCCTCGTCCTCTTCCTCTTCTTCTTTTTCTTTGTTGTTGTTGAGACAGGATTTTATTTTCCAGCTCAGGCTGGCCTTGAACTCATTTTGAAGCCCAGGATGGCCTTAAACTTGCAGCAATCCTCCTGAGTGCTGAGATTACAGGCATGTGCCACCATACCTGGCCAGATCTTCTTTATTTTTTATTTTTATTTTTTCATTTTGTTGCAGGGTCTCACAAGTCGCATGGACTGGACTTGAACTAGTGATCTTCCTGCCTGAGCCTCCCAGAGTCCTAGAATTGTAGGTGTGCACCACCGTCCAGCTTCTGATTTTGTTTGTAAAAGTGTTGTCTGTGTTAAAAGGATTTCAGACATTAGAAAGCAATGCATTCAGGCTTTGTTGGTCAGAGCTGTTCCAGAGACCCCTGCAGTCCTGCCCCAGAGGCTCCCGCTTCCTGCCGGCTCTGAGGGGCAGGGGCTAGTGGGGAGAGCAGCTGATTGCTGAGGAGTCAGGATGGGATAGTCCTGGCTGGAGGGTGGCCCCCAGGCGCCCCAGGAGACACTTACACTGATTAAGACCTGGATGTGAAGGAAACAGCTGCTGGCTGCCAGGAGAGGTGGGGTCTTTGCCTGGGAGCCGCATGTGCCAGGTTAGGAGTTGTCTTTTCCTGCGGGGGGCGAGAGCCATGAGGCTGGAGTGGAGGGCTGTGCTGTCTGTGGGTGGGGAGGATGGGATGGAGCAAGGGGAAATGCAGAGGCAGCTTCGCTCTCCAGAGCAAATACAGCTGTCTGGGGGTGGGGCAGACATGGGTAAGGGTCCCAGGAAGGGCGGGTGTCTTGGATCCTGGGTCACTAGGCACCCAGGCGCTGACTGCTGTGCAGCTGGGGCCGGCCAGGGCTGGATCCAACCTACATGGGAGCACAGGACAGCAGCTGAGGTCAGAGTCCATTATAGAGGCGTTGCTGCTCTTGATAAGCAAGAAGGCAGGGCTGAGACCGGAAGAAGCTCCATCCATGTGCAGCCAGTGCAGCAGACAGATCCTGTGGTTGTGGCCAGGTGCTGTCCTTTTCCCTTTGATAGAGCCACTTCCTGGGTTTGTCCACAGGTTGGACAGAGGACTTGGAGCACTCAATCCCGGGCCGCCGGCTGTGAGCTCCGGGTGTCCATCTGGGTGGGGTCGTCACCCCAGACACTGTCCTTCCATGGGTGCTTACTGTCCTGCTCCCATGTACTCTGCTGGACGAGCCTTTAGGCAGGGAGAGGTGCGTGCCTCAGCCAACCTGTGGGGGCATGGGACCTGGGGAGCACTCACCTGTGCTCCTTGCACTCTCCTTTCCCCCTCAGGCATGCAGCTGGGCATGTGCCAGGCCGGCTGGTCACAGCAGCAGAACAGGAAGCAGGAGAGCCCGCAGACGCTTTGTGCTGCAGGTGGAAGCAGCGGGTAGTGTCCTTCTGTTGTGGGCCTTGGGCACCTGAGAATAAGCACATCATGCCAAGGATGACATGAACAGGACTTCTCTACACTAAAAAAGAGTGAGAGAGATGGGGCACACCTGCAGTCCCAGCCATGTAGGAGGCTGAGGCAGAAGGATCACTTGAGCCCACAAGTTAAAGACTAGCCTGGGCAACATAGCAAGATCCCATCTCAAGAAACATCAAAAACAAAGTGGGCCAGGGATTCAGCTCAGTGGCATAAGTGCCTGCCTGGCAAGCGTGAGGTCATGAGTTCGATCCCCAATACCAAAAAAATGTAGGAGATGGGTGGGAGTGGACCAAAGAACTAGATGTAGAAGAACATTTTCCCCTAGAAACTTCAGAATTCCCTTTGCCTCCGTCTCCCTGAGTACATTGCAGTCCCCATTCTTTTTTTTTCTTTTTTGGTACCGGGGATTGAACTCATGACCTTGCACTTGCCAGGCAGGTGCTTACACCACTGAGCTAAATCCCCAGCCCTGCAGTCCCCATTCTAGTTGGCCTCAGTTCCTAAAAGGGAACTAAATAGCATTTGTGGCTGTGCATGGTGGCGCATGCCTATAATCCCAGTACTCAGGAGGCTGAGGCAGGAGGACCAGCCTGAGCTACATAGCAGGTTCAAGGTTAGCCTGAAGTGTGTAGAGACCCCATTTCAGTCTGTCCCCCTGCAGGTATTTCTGGAGATGCCTCCAGGCTGGAGAGGAGGTCAGGAGGCCTGAGCTCTGTTTCTGCCCTGGGTGCTGGCGATTGGATCGGTCCTTCGTCCCCATCTGCCCTCACTCTCTCCAGACCCCTGAAAGTGGCCAGCTGCTAGCATGGGCTCTGTGGCACTAACCAGCTCCATTTCCCACAACCTAAAACCCCTGGGGCCTGCCTGCTGGTCTTCGAGGGCAGCCGTACCTGGGACCTGCAGGGGGTTCAGGCTGCACCTAGAGGGCGGGGAGCATCACACCATGAGGTGCCTAGTGTGTGGCTCCCGAGATGTCCGATCCTCCTTAGTGCTGCGTGGGCGTCTGAGCAGTGGGTTTCTCCCTGTCTTGCAGGACAAGGAAGATGGGGAGCCAAAGACCAAGCAGCTCCGAGACGAGGAAGAGGAAGGCGAGAAGCACAGGTCGAGCCTGCATGCGGCGCTCCATGGTTATCTGCCCCACTCCCGTGTCCAGGGTGGGATACCACCCTTGCCTGCGTGCTCTCCTTGGTGGCTGTCTGGTTTGCCTTTGCTGCACCCTTTCTCTTGTGTTCCATGTCACCTGCAGAGCCAGGCCCTCTTCTCTAACATGGGCGGGCACCGCCTAGGGCACAGGGCCATGTCCACCTTGCCACTGGGTCCTTGCTTCCTGAGCAGCGCTGTGTCCCTTGGTCTGTCCCTGCTGCCCTGTCACCTCCCCTCTGCCACCTCTGATGGCTGTCCTCCTGGAACTTAGCTCCAGTGCTGCTGTTCTCTCCCTGCCCCCGTTCCTTTAGAGCACCAATCTGATTTGCTGAACCCTGGCACGTGGCTGAGTCGCTCAAGTTGCCCAGCGTGGCACATGTGAGGGTCTGGCCACGCTGCCCTCATGGGCCTGGGTGGAGGTGCCTCCCTCCCCAAGTCTTGAGGTCCGAACTTCCACAGAGCTTCTCACTGCCTTGCTTCAGAAATGTCTGTGTAGGCTAGGTGCACAGCTGGGGGAACAGCAGTTGCCTAGCACATGCAAGGTCCTGGGTTCGATTCCTAGCACTGTCAAAACAGCATGGGCAAGGGAGAGCTACTCAGTGTGATCAAACTATATAGTAAATGTTTACAGTTTTAAAATTTATTACCACTGAAAGACAATGCCATGAATCCTCCTCCATATCTTCCCTCTCACCACCTTGAACACACTTCCCTTTCACTCTTGCCACCATCTGTAGCAGCTCTGGAGGCCTCTTTCCTGATGCCTTGCTGTGCTGTTGTGGCTGCCAGGATGTCCTGATTTGATTGACACTGTTGACCTTTCCTGGTCATTTTGACTTTGGGAAGAGCCAGGAGTCACACATTGCCAGATCTGGTGGATAAGGTGGATGAGGACCCAGCCTTGTGTTTTTGTGAGCTGCCTTTCCCTTGGAAGGGACTCAGTGGCAGTGGCATTCACTGTATTTTATGTCAGACCTTAGAATGAACTTAGTTACTTTTCTCATTGCTGAGACAAAATACCCAATGCATAAAGTGAAGGGAGGAAAGGTTTATTAGGCTTGCAGTTTGCAGAGGTTTTGCTTCATAGTCAGCTGGCTCCAAAGAGGGTGATATGGCAGACAGACATCACAGGAGAAATGGTTCATGTGGGCAGAAGGCTGCAGAACAAGCGAAGGACAAGATGAGCCTTCTCCTGTTGCTTATATTCTACCCAGGCTACTGGGATTAGGGCAATGCCAAACTGGTCAGTGAACTGATTTAGTAATCACCCATTCTTAATCCCGGCACCCTTAACTCTAGTATTGCACCATGAATCCTAGCATTGTACCATTGCACCCTAGATCCAGCCACCTCTGAAAAAGCCCTAACTATGACTGCCTGAGGCTTTGGGAGACATCTAGACACAACCGTAACAGACGCTCAGAAAAGAGCCCTCCAGAATTGCTGCAGAAAGTGGCAAGATTGATGGGATGAGTGTGTTCAAAGCAAAGGGGAATGTTTTAAGGGGGATTCATGGCTGTGTGTCTTACTGTAATACATTTTTTGAATGTAAATGTTTGCTGTATTTTTTGATTGCACCCTTGTATGTGGCTGTGAGCCAGGCACAGCCTTCCTGTCTGACCAGCACCCCCACATGTGGCATCCCAGAGGCTGCTTGCTGTCTGTGTCATTACTCCCCTGACTGGGGCTCTGTCCTGCCTGACCAGTGCCCTCGGCACAGACAGCATCCTTCAGGCGCAGCGGACCTCAGTGGGCTGTGTTCTGGGAAGGGAACCCCAGGGAAGCGAGTCAGCACCCACAGGCCCTCCTAAGGCAGGCAGAGCAGCCTCCCCCTGTGCAGGCTGTCACGACAGCTCCTCACCCCAGAGCAGATCCAGACACTGTTCTGGGCAGCCGTGTAGGCTCCTCGTCCTCTACCCTGGTTCAGACGTGTGACAACTGTGCTCCAGGGGTCCCTGTGCTGGGCTCTGGGCTCTTTTTGTCTCACTCCACCCCTGGAGCCCCTGGCTGGTGATGGAAAGGTGAGAACCTGGTTGCCACCCTCTGCCCGGAGACCCCAGCTTGTGTGCCTCATGGTGGTGCCTGCGGTCTCTCGCATCCACCATGAGCACTTGAGACTCCTTGGTTTCCTCTGGTTAGAGCTCCAGTTCAGTGTCCTGACCGGCTTTGATTTGCTGGGTGGTCTCTTTATTATTATCATTTTTTAATTTAAAATCTTTGGTAGTGGGATTGAACTCAGGTCCTCTTGCATGCTAGTCAAGCACTCTGCCACTGAGCTACATCTCCAGCTCTTGTTATTTTGAGACAGGGTCTTGCTAAATTGCCCAAGTGGCTTGTGATCTTCTTGTCTCAGCCTCCAAGTAGCTGGGGTTACAGGTATGTGCCACCGTCCTTGGCCTCGGTGGTCTCTTCTGATCTTTCTCTTTACTAGGAATGAAGGGTTCTTGGTGAGTGGCAGGTGGGGTTCAGGCAGTGGACTCGAATGTTGGACCCTGCAGGTGGATCTCAAATGCGGTGTCCAGTAAAGGGCAAAGCAGGTTTCAGGGTGGAGACCTTCAGGGCAGGAAGGTGTGGGCCCCGGAGGCAGCAGCGCTGTGCCCACCTTGGACAGATGCAGACTGTTCACAGTGGGAAACAGACATGATGTTAGGAGCTGTGCAGAAGTGTGGTTGGCGTCCAGACCTTCGGGTAGCCCCAGATGTGCCCCAGGAGACAGGGAGGGTGACTACCATGTCTGCTTTGTATTTGTGTTTTTATTTTCATGCAAGGCCAGGGATCTAACTCAGGCCTTGCACCACATGGTGATTTGCCACCCAGTGCATCTCCAGCCCTTGATTTTATTTTTAAAAAAGACAGAAGAGAAAGAGGGACAAACCTATTACATAATGGCTAAATGCAGTTTCTGTTGACAGGAGAGCCTAGCAGATGAGCTGTGTTACTATCTGAACTGTTCAGAACTGAAAAGGAAAGAGGCCAGGCCTGGTCTGCACACCTGACTTCCCAGCACTTGGGAAGCTGAGGCAGGAGCATCACAAGTCTGAGGCTATCAGAGAGTAAGGCAGGAGGAGCACCATGATATGGCAGAACAGGTCTGGGCTGGTGACTGGAAGGAAGCACGGTCCCAGGCCCACCCTTTGGAGGCTCTGGCGAGTGGGCTCACCTGCCCTGGGTCACTGCCCGCAGGAAGCCCAGCCTCACAAGGACCCGTGTTTGGTGCCCCCAGAGAGCAGTGGACGCTTCTGACCAGAATGAAGCAGATTCCAAAAGGTTCTGTGTAACACGAAGCCAGACTCGCTGGACTTCACCCTAGACTCAGGTCCAGGCTCGGGCCTCCTGGGGGAGGGGCTCTGTCCCCCCAGAGAGAGGATCTCTCCCTCATCTGTACCCCAAGTCCCAAGTCTAGAAAAAAACCCCAGCAGGATGCTTGTGGATTGGGGCCTGTAGGTCACAGCCCTGCCATAGCCCCCTTTGTCAGTAGGGGAAAAGCGTGACATTCCTGCTCTGGTGGAGGAATAGCTTCTGGGTTCCCAGGGGCTCCATCCAGGCCAGCCTGGGCCAGCCAGCTGCCAGGCCCTCTGGGAGTGTCCTGAGGAGTGCAGGGCGTGCTTGGGGTCACCTTCAGCTGAGCAGCAGAACAAGGCCTCGAGGAGGGCACACCTTAGGGTTAGGTCTTGGGTCAGAGGGTGGAACTTGAGAAATGCAGGCCCAGAAGCTTGAACCTGTAGTTTCACATAGGTGGCCCTTTAGAGGGGCATAGCCAGAGCTCATGCCAACCCCTCCCTTGGGACAGGCCTTGCCTGAGGCCGGGGCGGCAGGCTGGGCTGTCTCAGATGTACCTGGCCCTGCTCCCACAGTGTGGCAGGCTCTCCTTCCTTTCCTCCCCGGCTCCTCTGTGCCCTGCCATCCCACGCTGCCACTTGCTCTGAATGTCAATCCCTGGGTGACCGCCGGCACCCTCCAGATCACTTGGCATCCCTCTCAGAGACCTGGTGGCCCTGTGCACACCACACAGAACCGGAGCAGGTAGCCAGATCCAGTGACTGGCATAGCAGAGTCATCATGCTTTTTTTTTTTCCTTTAAACCTAGGGACATGGGGAAATAAATGTTGAGACAGTTCCTGGTTCAGCAGTGGGCCTTGAAAAAATGGGAACTACAGATGGCGCCAGCTCAGGATTTGGAAGCAGCTCCCAGGTTGAGGCAGGGCCCTGTCTGTTACCAGCTCTCTGTTGGGTTGGAGCTGGCAGGTGGGAGGAGAGATCTGCACCAGCAGGAGCAGTGACAGTGGCTCCAGGTGTGTGCGTGAGTGCTTGTGTGTGCACATGTGCCTTGTATCGCAAAGGAAGTGAGGCCTTGGTCTTCCTGCCTCAACGCTGGGAAGCCTGTTCCCAGCTCATGTGTGCATGCTCCTGTGTGGAGCACGTTGCCACCCAGCTGAGGCACAGCCCTGACTGGGCCCAAGCCTTTCCGGCTGTCAGATGCCTGACTTTCACTCCTGTGTGGTCTGTCACACCAGCTTGACTTGGCACACTCTCGGGGTGAGCACCTGCACAGCCGCACCTTCAGCCCCTGAGTTATCTCAGCCCGGCTCCAGGCCCCGGTGTCCTGTCTCCATGGGTGTGTGTGAGTGTGTGTGTGCCCTTGTGTGCAATGGCCCAGGCCTGGGAATGCAGTCCCAAAGGCTTGGTGCAAGGAAGGGGCAGCATCTTCCCCTGTGACCAGTGCCCGGGATATCCTTCTATGTGACCAGGCGGGGCACGGCCGGTACTTTCCGCATGAAGAGTCGTGGCATCCTGCTGGGACCTTTGCAACGGGACCTGGGAGCCTGAAGTCGGCCTCTGCCCAGGGGCTGGGCGTGCCCACCTTTGTAGGTGTGGGAGCTGCAGTTCTGGCCACAGGGAGTGGAGCTGGCAGTGGGACCCTCCCTGCTTCCTCTCTGAGGTGACCAGGGTGCGAACCGTGAGCTTACCCACCCTCCTTGACCCCAGTGAGAAGATGCAGCTGTCGTTAGCCTCTGCCTGAGGGTCCCAAGCCAGGCGTTGCTCTGCTCCCCCTCCTGACCCTCAGTGATCCCCACCATGACCTCTGTTCTACGTGCCATTTATTGATTGATTGATTGATTGTCTTTTTGAAGTAGGGTCTCACTCTGCAGTTCAGGCTGGCCTTGAGCTCACATTGTAGCCCAGGCTGGCCTTGCAGCGATCCTTCTGCCTCAGCCTTCTGAGTGCTGGGATTACAGGAATGTGCCCCTACATCTGGCTATGCCACCACACCTGGCTCACGTTCCCCCTTGACTGAGGAGAGGCGCATCTTCCCCGGGAGCAGATGTGGGCACCATGCAGCCCCCTCCCTGTACCTGGGCACTGGCTCCTCATGGCCAGTGTGGCCAAGCAGTCCTCAGCTGTGAGCCCTTGTTTTTTGTGGGGAGGGGTACCGGGGATCAAACTCATGACCTCACGCTTGCCAGGCAGGCCACAGAGCCATAACCCTGGCCTGAGCCCTTGGAGTTCATGTCAGTGCCGTGCACCATTATTTCTCCTTTTCAGTTTAAATTACTATTCAAAGTACATTTAGGTTTTTCTAATTTTGGAAACAGAACATACAGGTTAACAACCACCTCTACATATCTAACAGCTTTTTTTTTTTAACCTACCGTGCTTTCCATGCACGCTTTCCATGCATTTCCCGGCTGCTTACCGTGCCTTCTTCAGTGCCCCGTTCATCCATTCGGCCTGACGTGAATGTGTCAGCTATTCCTGCTCCTGTGGCGCCCGACTGGCTGTGGGTATTCAGGCGGGCAGGTGCCTCTGCAGCTCAGCTGGCTGTGAGGTGACTCTCAGTGTCTCGAGAGAGTGGCCCAGGCAGATTGGTGCCTGGCCTGGTCGTGGTCCAGAACAGCGGCTGGCTGGTCCTGACCTGGCCCTCTGGGGGCCACAGGTGCGCCATGGGGCTGCTGTGGGTTGGTGAACTCGGTGGCAGTGGTGGATCTGTGTTTGGGGTTGCAGATGGGCCTCATTTCTGGACTCTGCCTCTTCTGGCCTTCGGTTTTGTTGTTTGCTTGTTTGTTTTCAGTGCTGGGGACTGAACCCAAGGGCTCCCCGAGAGCTGTACCCCTGATCCTGGCTGCCTGTCTTTAAGGCAAGTGTGTTATTTCTCAGGTGCCTTCTGACACCTACAACTTGCTGTGAGTTGGGGGCTGATGAAGCTTTTTCCACGTAGCAGGGAGAGCTGAGAAAATGGGGTTTTGTGGCCAGAGGAGGCGTTTCCAAGGTGACGCTATGGCTGAACTCCATGGAGGTGGCAGCGGCTGGACTGCCACCCTCACTGCCCAGAGCCCTGGCTGAGCCCCTGCCCTGGGCAGAGCTGCGGTCCGGTAGCTGTTTCCTTCCACAGCCGTGGTTGGTCCCCAGAGAGACTCCAGGTCGGATGCTGGCTATTGCTCATCCTTCAACATGGGCATGTCCAGAGTCTCTGGGCCGTTTCCGCTCTACTGAGTGTCAGCTCCCGCCTTTGCTGTGTTGAGGGGTGGCCCTGGGGTGGCATCACCCACCCCCTGACCCTGTGATGTGACCCTGTCCTGTGCTCGGCCATGTGTTCCAGGCAGCCTGAGTTCTGTGCAGTCATCAGAGGGTGGGAGGCTCGGGAAGGGTGGGCTGGGAGACGGAGGGGTTCACTACCCCGTGCTACCCTCTGCCCAGGGGCACGGAGCCACCGAGCTCTCTTAGACTTTCATCATGCCGACCATTGGGGCTCCCAAGGAAGATGTTAACCGCCAAACAGAAACCTCCCCGCGGCTGGCTGCTCCCAGGGTCTACGTCCTGTCTGCATCCTGTCTTCTACTGTACTGAGTTGCCATGCTGCCCGGTGTTCAGCTGGTCCCCTCCTCTGGAAGACCTGATGGCATCTCCTGTTGTTGTGTGAAGAGTGCCCAGGGGGTCACCTCACTCTCTGCTGATTCTGTACCCCTTTGCACTGCCGGAACTGTCCGTGCGTGCACCGTTTCCTTCTGTTTCAGTGGGATCCTCTCCCCGGGGTGGGGTCACTGGGTCAAGAGGTTTGGGCGCCATAAGGAGCTTTGCAAGAACCATCCAGCTGAGGCTGCAGTGCGGCATGGTCTGGGCCTGCCCCCTGGTTTTCCTGGTCCTTTAGCGTCTGGTCACTGGCAGCAGCCAGGAGGTGTTATTTATTGGTTTTGGGACACAGAGTGGGTCTTGATGTGCAGAACCTGAAGTGTGACGGGGGTGTGTGCATCCTGGGAGGCTCCTGTGCCTGCTACTCCGAAGGTTAAAGATAGATACCTGCCCCCAGTCTGTTAGCCTGAGGATAACTGCATGCCAGCGTGCTCCAGCCCCTAAGGGGGCTAGAAGGCCAGGAGGGCGTTGTCTCTAGGAGCTGGTCATGTGGACTGCCCCTTCCATCTTCATCTGGCCCTCTGCTGGGGTCCAGGGCAGGGGATGAGTGTGGAGTGGCCCCAAGATCTCTGGGGCAAGGCAGGTGTGGTCCCAGGACTCGTGAGGCTGGGGCAGGAGGACCATCATAGGTTAGAGGGCAGCCTGGGCTAGTAGTGAGCCTAAACTACTATGTAGTGAAGCCCTGTTTGCTAAAAATGAAGCTGGACCAAGCGCGTCACATTAAAGCCTTGTTTCGCAGGCTGGCACAGAACTCTGCTTGCGGGCTTCAACATTTACAGAGTGTGTCAACTCGCTCCACCCTTCCTTTCAGTAGCCCTTGAGGGTGTGAAGAAAACACTAGAGTGGTGATTTCCCCTGAGCCTCCAGGCCTCTGCAGCTGGCCTCAGAGGGCCCCCCATCCCCCCGCTGTGTTCATCACAGTTCTTCCCTGCCAGCCAGGTCTCTGGAGAAGGAAGCAGATGAGGAACTTTAGAAGGGGGCTCAGGAAAATGTGAACTTGGACTCGCCCTTTGCTGTGCCGTGAAGACCACGGAAGTTGCTTGGGAGCAGCCCTGCTCTCTGTGTCTGCAGGGCTCCAGTCAGCAAGAGCCTGGGAGCACTCCTTGATGGGTGTCCCCCGGGTTCCTTTCCCCGGCCTGGGGCAGGTGTGTGCCAGTGCTGGAGCTCAGTGTCCCAGAGCTGGCCAGCTGGGGCCGCAGGAGCCGAGTCTCGTGCTTGGTGGGAGAGAGGTGGGGCCCGAGTACCCAGCAGGGGTGCACGGGGTTGCCTGGGGTGGGTTGCAGCTCACAGTGCTCCCCCAGGAGCTGGCCCAGGGAACCGGAAGGGTGGGAAGATGCAGCAGTTGGAGGGGTCACCTGGGGCCAGACCTGTGAAGATGTTTAGAGTCTTCTGGGGACCCTGTAGGCCTGGGTCAGAGGCAGGAAGAAGGCAGCACTGGGCTGGCCACTGTGTCTGCCACTGTGGAGAGGCAGCAGGGTCCAACTTGACAGTGGCCACCAACATGGAGGGGACAAGTGGCCCAAGGCTGCCGGCACAAGAGCAATATCCTAGAAGCTGTTCGTTGGGTTCCCGCATTACCCTGCTTTCTGTGAGTGTCAAAGC
Source organism: Dolichotis patagonum (assembly GCA_004027295.1). Lineage (NCBI taxonomy): Eukaryota > Metazoa > Chordata > Mammalia > Rodentia > Caviidae > Dolichotis > Dolichotis patagonum. The sequence continues at coordinate 79,097 of PVJX010000258.1, read as the reverse complement.
AGGAAGACTGCAAAGTGTGGCCTGACCTCTGCTTCCCTGTGCTCGGGGGACAGCCTGGCCTGGAACGCGGATCCAGGTCTGCCCGGTTACTCAGCCCCCGTGACCCCTCTGTCTGTTTCCTCTTTGTGTTTCCTCCTGGCTGCTTGGTTGGTTGATGGGGTGTAGGAATCAGAATGCGGATTACTTGAGAAACTCTGGAGATGACAGAAAATTGAAGAATGTTAAAAAACTTCCCCTTGTGAATTTTCTGTTATATGATCAAAGCAATCCTTTACACAAACTTATTTTCAATGCTTATATAATGATCCACCTAATGGGTATAGCCATTTGGGGAAAGATTGTATTGATTTTTTTTTTTTTTTTTTGAGTCAGGGTCTGACCCTGTAGCCCGGATTAGCCTTGAAATCACTGTGTTGCTCAGGCTGGTCTTGAACTCTAAAATGATCCTCCTGCCTCAGCCTCCCAAGCAAGAGGATTATAGATGCACACCATCACCCCCAGACACATCTTATGTGGGGGTACATGAAGGATTCAGGTAGTTCAGAATTGAGACAGTCTCCAGCTGTGTGCAGGGGAGAGTACCTTCCTCTACGCCCACTTCCCAGCTTTGGGGTGGACATCGTGGCCCTCCCACAGGTTGTGACCTTCCGTACCAGCACACTCTCCCCACCATCCTCATCCTGCTCTTCTCAGTCCGGCAGTATGGTCCTCAGGAGGGGTCTGGTGGCTGTGTTCCGGCACAGTGGCTGTAGGATGGGGCGGCCTGGCTGGCTGTCTTGTGTACCTTTGGCTGCAGCTCCTGGAGAGCTGGGGCTGGGGACCCTCGCATACTTGCTGTCATCTACCTCCAGTGTGGCCTCGGCCACAGGAGAGGCTGTGGAGCTAGATCCTGCTCTGTCCTGGGCAGGAATGTTCTAGGCCCACTGCTGGGCAGAGATGAGCAAAGCCAGCCAGGCCCCTTGGTCTCTGCGTGTGTGCTGCGGAAGGCATGGTCTCCCAGTGTCTCCAAAGCACCGAGTGTCCCGGCCCCAGCACTCCTCCCTGCACAGCCTCCTCCTTCAGGCTCCTGTGGCCCCCAAAGGTGTCAGCTGTCCATGGCCGCCTGCTGCGTGCTGGTGGCTTCAGCGTTTCCCGGCTGGCCCTTGTGGGCTGGGGCGGTGGCCAGCCTCACTGGCCTGGGTGCCCTTGGGGCCACAGCCTGCTCAGACTCCCACAGTGGTAGCAGCCCCAGCTGCTGTAAAGGGAGGTTGTGAGCCCAAGGCCCTACTGTGTTTCGTGCCTTTTCTTTCTTATCTCAGTTCTGGTCCTTTAGGTTTAATCACCTCATTTCCTTCCTCTTGTTAATTATATACTCTTCTCCCTTTCCTTGAGTAGTTTCCATAGACATAAGAGCGTACATCTTTAACTTAGCAAAGTCTTAATTAAAAAGTGGTAGCACTTTCATCACTGCTCATACAGTGCTAGACCTCAAAACATTTTACTCTCATTTATTTGTCTTTTTTGGGGGGGGATGAGACAAGTAGGTCAGGCTGGTTTTGAACTCTCATGATCATCCTGCTCAACCTCCTGAGTGCTGGGAGTACGGGTGTGTGTCACCACATGCACCAGTCTCCTCTCTGTCTTCATTTTTTTATTTTTGTTTTTATTTTTGGTGTTGGTTGTTCTTGGTTTTGGTTGGGCTTTTTGTTTGTTTGTTTGTTTTGGTACTGGGAATCGAACTAATGACCTCACGCTTGCCAGGCAGGCACTTAAGCCACTGAGCTAAATCCCCAGCCCTGTTTGTTTGTTTTTTGAGGCAGGATCTCGCTATGTAGTTTAGGCTGGCCTTAAACTTGCTGTGTAGTCCAGGTTGGCTGTGAACTCGAAGCAATCCTCTTACCTAAGCTGCCTGACTGCACCACCAAGCCTGGCTCTGTCTTGAATTTTCTGTCTTGAAGGTGCATGAGCGAGATTAGAATTCTTGTGTGGTGGTTTGTGTTCTTTGTACACCTCTCAGTGTTCCACTGTCTCACGGTTTCCATGTGTTCAGCTGAGAAGTCAGCTGTTAGCCTTAGCTTTTTTCTTTGAAGGTTTGAGTATTTCTCTTTGGGTTTTTGTTTCTTTTTTTCTTTTTTAATGGTTTGTAAATGATTTGCCTAGATATGCTTTTGGGGGGCGTTACAGTTTTTTTAATCTGTGGTTGTGATTGATGATTATTTCCTTCATTAATTCTGTATGGTTCTTTATGTAAAATGTTTTTAATCTTGTCTCCTTGAATATTACTACTGACACTCTAGTTATATGTGTATTGGTCCTTTCATCATACTTCATTATGTCTTACAAGTTTTTGTGTTTTCCACCTTAATTCTTCTGTGTCTCAGTCTAGATGTTTTGTGGCATGTCTTGAAATTTACTGTTCTTTCTTCACCTGTATGTAAACTGCTGTTAAGCCCATTCACAGAGCTCTAAAAGTTGGTTATATATTTTAGCTCTGGAGTTTCCATTTAATTAGTTTGTGTGTTTGCTTGAGACAAGATCTTCCTATGTAGTTCTGGCTGGCCTCAAACTCATGGCAATCCTCCTACCTCAGCCTCCTGAATGCTGGAATTATAGGAGTGTGCCACCATGCCTGGCTCCTTTAAATTAGCTTTTACAGCATCTGGTTCTCTGATAAAATTAGCTTGTGGTCTACTTTCCTGAACTTTTGTTAATTGTGATTATTGTAAATTTCATTTCTGATAATTCCAGCATGTGTATCTCTTGTGAATGTATTTCTATTTAGTTTTGCTCTTGGTTTTGATTGACTCCTGGATGTTGTATATGAAAACTTCTGTAGGTAACCTGAGGTTCCAGGTCATTTACTCTCCTCCATCGAGAATCTACCTTATATCAGGGCCCTACTCCTTGGTCGCCCTCTGCACCTTTTCTCCCTGGTGTCATGAGATTGCAAGAGGTCCAGGTTTGGAGCCACTGCCTGTAAATGGACAGGTGGTCCAAGTGGGAAGAGGCCCAGTGTCAGGCAGGTGTCACGACACTTCCCTTATCTCTGCCTGTTCCTGATCGTTGGTGGGGTGCATCTGTCATCAGCCTTGCTAAGTTGTTTGTAGAAGAGGGGTTGAATCTGGGCTCCGTTTTGGAAAAGCCAGGCCCCCAGCAGAGCGCAGTGCTCCTTCCCCTGTGCCCCCTACCCTTCAGCAGGGTGGGGGCCAGTTAGCTGGGCATCTGCTCTCAGGAGAGAGCTTGGACCCAGCTTTGCCTCTGTGCTTACAGGTGCAGACGCCAAGGTCTAGAATGCCAGGTGTCCCTGACTGCATGCCATGGGGCTGCTGTCTCCCTATTGTCCCCGCCTCCCGCCCTCTTGTTGTGTCCTTACTGTTTCCAGCAGGATGGGCCGAGGCCTGGGTTACTTGCAGAACCTTGACCTACGTTTTTGTCTCACTAATCCCTGGGACTTTCTTCCTATGCCTAGTTCCTCTTCCTCTTTCACCTCACCTGTTGCCAGTGTTACTTTCCCCTGCATACCTCTGCTCCAGCTCACCCCATGCTGCCCCGGGTGTTAGAAGGCCACGCAGCCACCCTTACGCAGGCTGCAGCTGTGGGCTGGGCTTCCTCCCTGCCGCCAGCCCTGTTATGACCCCCTTGACGCCACATAGAGGGTCAGCTGGGCCTCAGGGGTTGGGAGTGCTGGTGCGAGAGCTGGAGGCACTGCCACTGGTCACTGGCCGTGTGGCCCAAGTCCCTTGCCTCTGTCTGGAGAGCCTCATCCTCCCCTCTTGCCTGGACAGAGGCGTCATGGGAGCCGGACAGTGGGTGGGAGCCGAGGAGTGCCTGAGGAACCCACGGCCAAGGGGCTGAGACAGGAGGTGAGGGGGTAGAGAGCCCCTTCTGCAGTCCCTGGGGACTTCGCACTCACTGCCCTATGGAGTGACCAGGGCATGTCCTCTCTGGGGCAGTCCCATGCATGTGCATGTATGAGGGGCCGGGATCTGCTGAGCCCCCTGCACGGGAAGAGGGGGCTGGAAGCAGCTGTAGGCCTTGCCTCTGCATGCAGGTAGGGCATCCTGCTGGAATTCCAGAGGCCTTTGATAGGGGCACCGGTTGTGCTGGGCGTTAGATTTGCCCTGGCCACGTCTTCCCCATGACCACTCTGGCCACTCCCTACAGCTGTTGTGGGTCATCCTTGAGTGTGCTGTGTCCCTTGGCCCTGTCACTTCCTCCTGCCATCGTTCCCATGCTCCTGCCAGCTGTAGCAGCCCTGCTACCTGTGAATTTTCTTATGGGCACTTGTCCTCGTGTCACTCCACCTCACACTGCCTTGCACCTTTGACCTAGCTCACCCAGTCCTTATCTACTAGCAGGCAAGGGCCTGTGTAATGTTGGCCCCAGGATGCAGGACTCTTAAGGAGGGGCTGGGTAGGGGGAACTTCCCTGTGACCATTGGCTTCTAGTAGAGAACTAACTCAGCCTGAGCAAGCAACCAGCCATGGTCTCCCGTGGGCAGTCCCTGAGTGAGACCTCAGTTCCCATGTCTGTCGAGTGGGTGCTGTGCCCCAGTACACCATACTCCCATGGCACAGGCAGGGCCCCTGGAGGGACAGCGGGCCTGGCCGAGTGGCCGGGGAGGGTGGGGACTTGACCCCATGGTGCTTCTGCTCTTTGCTGTTCCTCCAAACTGTTCATCTCTGGAGAGGCCAGAGGGGAGTCAGGAAGTGACCTCCTGGGTGGGTGTGGGGCATGTTGGTCACAGGTCACGTGGGGTGATGAGACTGCCCTGCAGGGGACTCATCTCTGCCTCTCTCTCTGCTGTCACAGGGAACTCAGGCTGCGGAACTACGTCCCAGAGGACGAGGACCTGAAGAGGAGGAGGGTACCCCAGGCCAAGCCAGTTGCAGGTGGGTGACTGCTCTCTCAGCCCTTAGGGCCTGCCCTCCAGCAGCATGTCCTGGCAGGTGCCCATTTGGTCTTCCCCAGGAGGCCATGAGGCACTGGAGTGGCCTCGGGGCCCCTGGGGTGAGGAGAAGTGGTCCTGGCCCCTGGCCAGCAGGACCAGGTCGTCAATCCTGGGTGTCTTGGAGCGTACAGGCAGTAAGGCAGCCCAGGGGCCAGGACCTGGCTTCTCCGAGCTTTGCTGTGATGTGGGCAGCGCAGCAGCCAGGGCTTTGGCCAGTGCATGTGCCTGCGGGGCCTACTGCTCCCTGGCCCTGGTCTTTATTTTGTTCACCTGGTGTTTGAACACCTGCTGTTCAGCCACTGTGCAACTTGTCGCATTTGTTACTCGCTGCATTTTGATGAGAAATCTGGGGTGGTGCTGGTCATTTATTACTTGACGCGCAAGCTAGAGCTTGTAGGTGCTGACTGCCTTGTGACTGGCTGCCCTTCCCAGATCCCTGTGCCTCTCGGAATCAGTTACAGACCAGTGCCCAGGTGCCGCTGGAGGTAAACAGGTGCACGCTTGCACACGCTCACCTCATCACGGGGCCACACACAGCCCCTCCACCCTCTCCTGGGCTGCTTCCCACTTCTTCCCTCCCTGAGGTCCCACATGCCTGTGACCTAGACCCACGGAGGAGGGAGCAGTGAGGCAGCAGAGAGGGCTGAGGAGCTGGCCTGCCCTCAGGACCAGGAGAGCAGGGGGGTGCCCAGGGGCCCAGCGTCATGGGTGCACCTGTGTCTGACTCCACAGAGACCTTGTCAGTGCACTCTGAGCTAGGATGGGAAGCCCCCCAGAGGAGACCCCACTTCCTGTGTTTCCATGCAGCTCTTCCCCCATGGGCAGATGACAGTCCCAGGTGGTGGTCTGGGTCCTGTCAACTCCAGCTTGCAGCTCCCCACTGCCCCTTCTGTGCCGGGGAGCACCCAGGCCACCCCTCGAGCACTGCCTGTCTGGGACCGGAGGAGGGTTAGTTAGGCCTGCAGGAAGTCGCCGGCAGCCCATCCTGTGGGGCCGCACCTTCCTGAGCAGCCCGTGCTGTCCTCTTGTGCCCTCTAGTGGAGGAGAAGGTGAAGGAGCAACTAGAGGCCGCCAAACCGGAGCCGGTCATTGAGGAAGTGGTGAGTGCCTGGTGGGAGGGGACCTTCTGGTCCATCCCTCCCCCTGCTGTCCTTTTTCCTATTCCTGCCCGTTGTGCCCTGTCGCCCCTCCACGCTGACATGCATCTTCTCCCCCCAGGACCTGGCCAACCTGGCGCCCCGGAAACCTGACTGGTGAGTGGCTGGGGTGGCGGTGCGGGGGCCTGAAGATGAGCTCCGAGAGGGTTGTGAGGCGGTTGAGGGAGAGGTGGATGCAGCTTCTGTCCTTGCTCCCCTCTTCCACCACTTTCCTGTAGATTGGGGTGCCCACCCTCAGGCCCCAGCTCCCATTGGGCCAAGAGGGAGGGGAGGGAAGGCGCTGGGGTTGGGGCCCAAGGCTCACCCTACCCTGGGCGCTGTCTCTCTCCCTTGGGATTCTGAGAGGGAGGACAGCTGCGGGAAGTAACTGAGGAAGAAAAGCCTCAGACATGTGTGGGCCTGGGAAGAGCAGGCTGAGTCCAGGTGGGTGCCCAGGCGAAGGCACCTCTGTCAGTAGCCAGGGGGCCTGGCCGGGAGGCTCCCCCCAGCCGGAGAGGTGCTGTCCCGCTGCCTCCCCTGGGTTTCTGAGGGCCCTGAGGAGGGTAGCACAAGTCTCCTCCCAGCGCGGCCACCAGGGAGTGTAGGTGTCCCCGAGCCGTCACCCTCTCTCTGGCTGCAGGGACCTCAAGAGAGACGTGGCCAAGAAGCTGGAGAAGCTGGAGAAGCGGACGCAGCGGGCCATCGCCGAGCTGATTCGTAAGTGCAGCCAACAGGCCGGGGTTTGGCCCTCGAGGTGGTGGCCAGGCCAAGGCCCTTCTCCATCACCCGTCTGCCTCTCCCAGGTGAAAGGCTGAAAGGCCAGGAGGACAGCCTGGCCACTGCTGTGGACGCCAGCACCGAGCAGGAGGCCTGTGACTCTGACTGAGGTGGCCACTGCCTCCCCGCCTGCCTGGCCAACCTGATGGCTTCCGCAGGTGGGGCCAGATTGATGTCACCCCAGGTCTTCTTGGACAGCTGAAGCAGCCTCGCTGGGGCTGAGCCCTGTGGCTGAGGACAGCTCTTGTCCCAAGGGTCCTGCCCCCCAGGCGAGTGTGCCCACTGCCATACGTGTGTCTGTGCCCTGAACTTCCCCTAGTCTCGGAAGTAGAGACGAGTAAATCCAAGTGTGCAGCAGAAATTGTCCAGTGTGTCCTGGGTACCGTGAGTCTGGCTTCAAGACAGGGTGGCTAAAAAAAAAAAAAAAAAAAAAGACAGGGTGGCTGTGAAGACAGGTTACTCCTGGGGAAGGCCAGAGAGGCAGGAGAGCCTAGGCTGGCCTGGATTGCCCACTGGTGGTCTCAAAGTGCTTGGTGCCAGACGGGCTGGCATCCTCTTGGGACCTTCCATGGGCCTGCACTTTGCCTGGTGTTCCACCCTGATCCTCGTGGACCCCCACACCAATGAGAAAGGAAGAGACCAAGAGGCCCTGCAGAACTCCCTGGGGCCATTCCAGACGCGAGACCCCACCTGCCGAACCCCTAGCAGCCCTCTGCCTGCCTAGTCATCAGCACTGGACCAGGCTCCCTGGTGCATCTGCTAGAGGCCAGGGCCTTGGCCCAAGCCCTTGCTTGGGGACCCAGAGTCTCCTCTGGGGCCGACTGCTCCCGGGGGCTGCACCCTAGAGTGTTCCTTAGGTTCCTTGAGCCTCCTGCCAAAGCTGCCCTGTGTGTTCTGCCCTTGGTGCTGGGCTTCTGGACCTTTGGTACAGCTCTGGCCAACAGCGGTGGGGCTAAGGGCCGAGGCTGGAGTAGGTGTGTGGACGTGTGGTCAGCACACCCACATGACGATCAGACCCACAAGTTGGGACCCTGCAGCTACTCCTCGAGGAGAAGCAGGAGCTACAGCTGCTAGTGAGGGCCAGGTGGCAGCTCCCTCCCTGAGCCAAGGGATGAGCCAGGACCAGTTCACACAAGGGACAGGGACCCCAGGAGCCCATGGAGCAGAGCTGCCTTCCTTCCCTAGGATGACAGAGTGGAAGGACTCCCTGTACATGCTGGTGCCACAGGACACAAGTCTGGCCGTGGAAGGGCTTAGATATGTGGTGACAGAGAACCAGGCGCTGCCTGGCATCAGCTGTGGGCTCAGGGTAGGGCTGTCCCCAGGTTGAGGGCCAGGTGCTCCTGAAAGTTACTCAGGGTATGACCCAAGGCCCTGGCAGGGAGACTGCCCTGTGAAAGAAGAAAGGCGAAAACAGCCCTGCGTGGCGGGCTGTGAGACAGCAGCCCAGCAAGGTGGAACATTTACATCCAAGGAAATTGAACCTAAAATGAGCTTTAAATATTTTCTTATCAGATAGAAGAGGGCCTGGTCCCCATAATGCAGGAACAGGAATTAGACTTAAAAAAGAATTCATCAGAAACCTTGGAAGTGAAGAATATATAATTATTAAACTCGGAGTATAACTGTTGCAAGCACTGTGGAAATCAATACGGAGATCCTCAGAAAACTGAAAAAGAAATTGCACTAGACCAGCTATTCCCCTTCTAGGTGGCTTCCAGGGAGTGCTAAAGACACATGGCAGTCTTTATGCACACCCACGAGTATAGTAGCCCGCTCCTAGTAGCTAAGTCATGAACGGATCGGAAACGGGTTTCACCCCAAGTGGAGGGAGCGCTGCTCTGTCGCAGGGAAGGGTGAACCTGGGTCATTTGTGGGAAAACGGGTACTGTGTGAAATGAATCAGACACGCAAGCTTAAAAATGCATGGTTTCTCTTACATGAGAAACCCAAACTATAAAGAGCAAAATAAAAGATAAGAGAAAGTAGAGATTTCAATCTTTTGTAAACAAGAAAGGGACCAAGAGATACAAGGAGGGGGAAGGCAGGGATAGGGACGTGAAGAGAATTGGGATGTGTTAGAGAAACAAAATCATTGTGTACTGCAAACGTACTAATAAAAATTAATTCAAAATCAAAAATAAATTCACCTGGAGAGTGGAGTGATGAAGTCAGAGCCGGTTGATGAATGCAGAGTGCAGTGGCCACAGATGCCTAAAGGAAATGCAGGTCCCACTTGGACAAACTTCTATTCAAGTCCGCCCCAAAGAATTCACACTGGTACCATTCAAGAAAAATGAGCGACTATGTGGATCACAGGCGACAGCCACAGGAGCTGGCGGGCGTGCTGTTCGGTGGCAGAGAGCTTGCTTAGTGTGTGTGAGCCCGGGGTTCCATCTCAGCACCGAAACACAGCAACCGCGCTGAGAACCTGGGGGGCTGGGTGTGGTGGCACATCCCTCTAACCTTAGCCCTCAGGAGGCAGAGGCAGGACGATGGTGAGCTTGAGGTCAGCCTAGGCTGTATCAGGAGTTCAAGGCCAGCCTGGATGACATAGCAAAACTCTGTCTCAAAAAACAAGCAAAACAGGCTCAGACGTCAAAGACTTCACACATTAGAATTAATACTTACAGATTTTTTTTTTTTTTTTTTGGTCTTTTTGAGACGGGGTCTCTCTATGCAATTTGGACTGGCCTTGAGCTCACTTTGTAGGCCAGGCTGGTCTCAGACTTGCAATCCTCCTGCCTCAGCCTCCTGAGTGCTGGGATTACAGGAGTACACCACTACACCTGGCTTAATTGTACTTTAAAAGTTTTTTGCATTTGTGGAACTGAGGATCGCACCCAGGGTTTTTGCACTAAGCTGCATCCTGGCCCTTTATTAACTTTTTATTTTGAGACAGGGTCTTGCTGAGTCACCAAGTTGCCCAGGCTGGGCTCCAGCTTGTGACTCTTCCTGCCTCAGCCTCTTGGAAGTACTGGGATTATAAGCATGCCTGGCTATTGTGTACTTTTTGTATGTTTATTCTGTCAAGAGGCAAATTTATTTAAAGTTCTTTCACACATTGTATCAGACATCAGTTGCTGCATACAAATTACCACAAAACTCAGTGGCTTAAAATAAATGTTTATTATCTCAGTTTCTGTGGGTCTGGAGACAGGAAGTGGCCTCACTGGGTGGTCCCAGCCCACTGGCTCTGAGGTGGCAGACTCCTGAGGGCCCGGCTGCCTGGAGGACTCCCCTCCCCACAGCTCCCTCCCGGCTTTTGCAGGGAGGCCTCTGCTGCACACACTCATGAGGCCCTGGGCGACGGGGGCTGGAGGCAGCTGCCCCCCAGATGGTGATCCTAGGGAAGCGGGGGTGGGCTGGCAGCCTGGCTTGGGAAGTGATAGCCTGCTACCTCCTCCCGCTGGTTAGAAGCAAGTCAGTCCCCAGCGTGATGAGCAAGGGCCTCCCCCACCTTTTAATTTACCACTGTAAAACACACAGGAGTCCTGGAAATCCTGGCATCCCCTCCAGACACTCACCCCGTCCTTCTGCCACTTCCTGCAGCTGCTCTGGAGTTTCTTTCCTGAGCATCTTTAGTGGCAGTCGTGGCCTGAGTCCATTCCAAACTCCCCTTTTGGGGAAGAGCCGGTGAGGAAGGTGGATGGGTACACGCTGAAATGTTATGTGACAGAAGTTGCCATAAAAAGTTCATCAACAGAGTGTTATAAAAAATACAGTGAATGTTTAAAATTTTTATTACTGTAAAAGAAACACTGCTGTTAATCTCCCTCAAAATACACCCCCTGGCTTTGAACACATTTATCCCATTATTCTTGGCACTGTGTCTTTCACTGTAATAAATTTTTATGACTTTTTTATATTTTTCACTAAAATGGCTTCTACAAATCAGTAAAAAAATCTTAAGCATGAGAACTGCCAACAGAACGCATCTAATTAGAAATAAAAGTGGTCCTGAGCAGCAGATGGAAACGTGTGGAGCCAGGGACACAGCTCGGCGGCACGGTGCCCACCTGGCAAGTGAGAGGTCCTGAGTTCAATTCCCGGCACAAAAAAAAAGCACATTGAGCATCTAACTTTGATCTCAAACAAAATCGATTGCCAGTGCTATTGGAAAAAGGTGTCTTCCACACTGGCACAAGGGGGGAGGGGGACCCAGGGCCCCCTGGCACAGACTGCCCCATTCACACAGTGGTGAGAACGGAGCCCAGGACAGTCATTGTAGCCCTGGAGGTGGAAAATAAAAAGCTTCGAAAACACTATTAAACCCGCTCCTGAGGGCCAGGGATATAGCTTAGTGGCAAGTACGAGGTCGTGAGTTCGATTCCTGGTACTAAAAAAACCAAAAAAAACAGCCTCTGCTGAAACCGCAGTGTCAACCGGGAGCTGTCAGCATAGCTGGACCAAAAGGGAATCTCCATCCTAAGAGTCTCACACCAGAGACAGGCCCTGCAGAATGTGTTAGCACAAAGCCGGCGGGTTTTGTCACCTGCACCCTAACCGCAAGAAACTATACTTCGAGAAAATTAAAATTAAAAAGCCGTGTGGTGCTGGTTGCACAGATCTGTGAACATGCTAGAGCCTATTGAACTGTACATTCCGAACGGGTGAGTTGAGCAGGGTGTGTCATCCAGCACTCCGGGAGGCAGAGGCAGGAGCATCACAAGTTTGAGCCCAGGATGGGCAACTTAGTGGGACTCTTGCCTCAAAATATAAATGCAAAAAGGGCTGGTGAGGTAGCTCCGCGTGCAGGCCCTGGGTTCAGTTCCACAGTACTGCAGTCAGTCAGTACATCACTTTCAAAGTAGCTGAGAAAAAGATGAAATAAGAAAAGAGTATCCAAAGGAAAGCAAAGGGACCAGGACAGGATGACTGAATGAATTCAGAGATGGCAGTGATTACAGTTATTATTGATGACCACTTTTTCTTTTGGTCTTTTTGTCTTTATTTTTCTGCACAGTGCCTTCCACAGTGGCCACCAGGTAATCTGTACACCTGTCCAGTCCTCTTTGGGATGGAAGGTGGGGCAGGAAGAGTTGTGTGTCAGTGACAGTGCCTGGAACCTCAAAACCTGGTGTTGGGATTGATTTTTCCCCTCACCAGATACGCATGAGTGGATAGCTGAGCTTTCCACATAGGGTTTCTATCGAGGGGTGGGCACCAGGCCTTTCTGAAAATTATACCTGGAGAGGGAGCAGGGAATGGTAGTGGGGTTTTTTTTTTGTTTGTTTTTTTGTTTGTTTTTTGAGGCAGGTGTCACTGTGCAGTTCAGGCTGGCCTCCTTAACCCATTACAGAGCCCAGTCTGGCCCAGCACTCACCATGATCCTCAGCCTCCCGAGTGCTGAATGCAGCGAGCCCTGAAGGCTGCTTTCTAGATCTCCTTTCAATGTTACGTAAAAGAGAAAGCTAAACCCACACAGTGAATTTGAAAGTAGAGAGGTTGGGAAGCTCTCAAGCACAGAATCAGCAAGAGAAAGCAGAGCTGGCAGGAGTAAGGTCAGGCAAGGGAGACGGTCAGACACAAGTGTCCTTAACTGCACTGCTAGCCAGCTTCACAGCCAGTGCCCAGGGACGGGTGCTCGTGTGCAGCAGGGGCCAGGGCTGGGGATACCCAAAGCGCTGTTCATGGTGGCACTGTGCACACCGAACAGAAACCAGCAAGCAGTAATATGTAGACTGTGGTTCCTACCATGCCTCGCTTCACACCGTGAATGAGCTACAGTCCCACACAGCAATGTGGACAGATCTTGAAAGACATTAGGCATGTGGGAGTATGAGCCATTCATGTGATGCTCCCCAAACTGTCAGAGTGCAGCAACAGACCAAAGACCCATGGTGTGCAGGGGTCATCAGCCTCAGACTTGCAGTTTGCTCTGCAGTGCAGCCCTTGAAGTACTGATAATGTCCTTTGTTTTGGTTTGAATGATGGCAATTCATTTTACTCATTTATACATTCTGGTCTTTGTGCTGTGTATCTCAGGGGTTTTGTTGTGTTTTTTTTTTTTTTGTTTAGAGCACTTTTACTATAACTAGTTTGAATAGTGATCTAGATTAGAACATTGAAGGTAAAGAGAAAAGTCATACAAGCTACATGTAAAGAATAAAAAAGATTGTTGATGAACAGTGGATACCAAAAAAACAAACTTTCCCATGTAGGTCAAGAAACTATAAATGTCAGCCAGCTGAATTATGTTCATGCTAATACAGACACTTAGAGGCTTATGACACTGTTCACTGTGCAGTGATCTTTGCTGAGAAAGTTACTAAAGGATGTGCTACAGAAAGTACAGGGTGGGACCAAGAGGGTGATGTGGGAAATAGTAGTGCATGTGGCAAATAACCGCAGCTAGGTCTGAAACAGGTTTATTTTTCTTGTCAAGTCCAAGGCAGTACAGTGGCTGCCTGAGGTCACCAGATGTAAGTTCCTTCTGTCCTCCTAAGTTTCTATCCTTACCTCCCTAAGGTGGCATCTGCTGCCCTGAGCAGTGGCCAGGGGAGAAAGGAGGAGGTCTGATGAGCTGAAAAAACTGTGACTTCAAGTCCTGTCCACTAGGTTTGCCTTCCCTTGTGATGGGGTCACTGTGTCCCAGGGCTACCCCTGGCTACAGCACATGTAGAGAGCAAAGATGTTTTAGGCTGGGTATTTTGCCAGTGTGATTGAAACAGATTCTGAGGGAAAGAAAGAGGGCAGGGAATGCTGGACATATGGCCAGCAGGGCTATAGGACGCAGGGAGATGTGGTGAACACAGAGACTGCTACGCATTGGGACAACTGGTAAAACTGATGAATGTGGCCAGGCGTGGGGGCGCATGCCTGTAATCCCAGCACTTGGGAGGCTGAGGCAGGAGGATCGTTGCAAGTTTGAGACCAGCCTGGGTTGCAAAGTGAGCTCAAGGCCAACCTGAATTGCATAGGAAGACCCTGTCTCAAAAACACAAAACAAACAAACAAACAAACAAAAACCCAAACCTGACAAATGTCCAGTGAGGCTGACAGAGAAGACAGATCATAAATATCAAGCATGAAATAAGGGTATCATACTTCATAGACACAAAAGGAGACTAAACTACCAACAAAAATCGGACAGTCTCAAAGTACAAACTGTCACAGCTCACCCAAAATGAAATGGATGACTCGAGTAGCTCTGAAACCTGAAAGTTGAATTTGTAACTTTGAAATCTTAAAGAAAGGCCGAGGTTTAGCTCAGCGGCGTAAGTGCCTCCTTGGCAAATGTGAAGTCATGAGTTTAATCCCCGGCACCCAAAAAAAAAAAAAAAAAACCTTACAGAAGAAATCTCTAAGCCCATGTGTTTCATTGGAGAAATGATGGATTTAAGGTGATTCCTATCAAAATCCCACTAAGACTTGTCTAGATCTAAATAAGGTTATTCTAAAATGTATATGCAAAGGGTTAGTGATAGTTAATCGATCTGTAACTAAACAAAGCAGGACGAGCCCCTTGACCTGTTTCAAGACTTACTGTGCAGCTACAGTGGTCAAGATGCAGTACTGGTGGGCAGACAGATCAACGGAACAGGACCCAGGGCTGGGGAGCACAGCGTGTCAGTGTGCGAAACGGATTCGACGAGGGGAAGACAGTCTTCTCCACAAACGGCGTGGAGCACTTGGATATCTATAGGCGGAAAATAAACACATTCACAAGCCTCAGGCTTTCTATAAACGTTAACTCAAAGTCTATAGATTTAAAAGTAAAGTCGTTTAGAAAAGTAGAAAGGAGGAAACTTTCAGAACTAAGAGTTAGTGAAGAGTTCTTAAACCCAGGGCCAAAGCACAGTCTATCAAGGAAAAATTGATAAATTCGACTTAAAAACTTTTGCTCTACCAGAGACCCTGTTAAGAGGATGAAAAACAGACTAAAAAAATACATGCAAACTACACAACTTATAAAAGAGTGAAGTAGAATGCATAGGGGAATGCAAAAGAAAATTACACCAGAATCAGGCACCTATTTTAACAGCTAAAATTAAAAAGCAGCAGTAATACCAACCTGGCAAGAATGTGGGAGAGACTGAATCTACTCTGTATATTGTCACTGGGAATGTAAAGTGGAGGAACCATGCTGGAAACATAGTTTGGCAGTTTCTTTAAAAATCTGTACCACCAGGTATGGTGGCACCCACCTGGTCCCAGCACTCGAGAGGCCAAGACAGGAGGATTGCCATGAGTTTGAGGCCAGCCCGGGCTACATAGTGAACTCAAGGACCCTGGACTACATGGTGAGAAGCTGTCTCAAACACACACACACACACACACACACACACACACACACAACTTCATAATCAGTAGTTACATCCTTGTCCCAGAGAGATAAAAGCTAACATTTACATAAAAACCTGTACAAAAATGTGTATAGCAGGGTGTTTTGGTGCCAGGGATCGAACTCACAACCTCGCGTTTGCCAAGCAGGCACTTATGCTACTGAGCTAAACCCCCAGCCCAGCAGTTTTATCTGTAGTTCCCACACTTGCTAGGGATAAAATACCCTTCAGCACGGTGGTACATCCTTACTATCAAATACAGCTCAGCAATAAAGAGGGGCTGAGTATCAGTACGTGCTTCAGCTTGGGTGAATCTCAAGACCAGCAGGCTCAGGGAGGAAAACACCAGGGAGTGTCATGCTGTGTGACCCCTTTCTGTGACCTTCTGGAATGGCAGGATTATAGAGACAGCAGATTGGTAGTTGCCGGGGGTTTGGGCTGATAGGGACAGGTGTGACAGCACGGGATGGCAGCTTCCAGGAGACCTTTGGGGTCCTCGTGGTGGTGGAGCAGTTCTGTATTTTGGTGGAAGTGGTGGTTACACAAACGTACTTACTGGACAGAAGGGACTAGAAGCACGCACAGGCCACCCGTGTCCCTTCCTGGTTTGGGTGCCCCACTGCAGCTGTGGAAGATGTGAGCCTGGAGGACGGGGTGAGTGCTACTTGGGACCTCTCTGTGTTCTTTTAACTTCCTGTGATTCTATGTTTTAAAAGAAAAATGTTTAAAAAATATAAATGGCAAGCTAGGAAACTGGAACACCAGGATATAGTGCTAATTTTATTTTGTCTTTTTGAGACAGGATCTCACTATGCAGCTCAGGCTGGCCTTGAGCTCACTTTGTAGCCCACGTTGGTCTCAAACTCGCAACAATCCTCCTACCTCAGCCTCCCACCACGCCTGGTTAAACTTGCTAATTTTGATCGTTTTGTCTACCTGGAACTCAAATTTGGGGCCTTATGAATGCTACTGGGAAGTTGTGGAAGCTGTAGGAGGCAGGGCCCTGTGACAGGAAGTCAGATCAGTGGGGTGGGGGTGTTCTAGGAGATGTAGGGGTCCTGGTGGCCATATGGTGAGCAGCTTACACTCCCATGCTTTCCCCACCATGACCTGCTGCCTTGCTACAGGACCAAAGCAACAGGGTGGACTGGCACCTCTGCTGGGAGCCAAGATAAACCTTTCCTGTTTTAAATGGAGGTCTCAGGGATTTTGTTACAGTAATAGAAAGCTGCCTAACACAACATGTTAATATGTATGCCTTCTGGGTTTAAAAGTAAGACAGAGCATCCATTCAGGAGTTTTGATTGGTGGTAGTGGTGGGGGTGGGGGGTGGGGTTTAGTTTAAAGTAAGTCTCAGTGAGTCCAGGCATCGCATGTTCAGCAGCAGCAGGACAGGAAAAGGGCCCACTGGTCCCGAGATCTAGGCTCAGACTAAGGGTCAGATCCAGTGTCTGCCAGGTATGGAGGCATAGGCTTGGAATCCCAGCACTTGGGAGGCTGAGGCAGGAGAATTACCTTGGGTTCGAGGTCAGCCTGGGTAACATAGATCTTGTCTCGGAAAAAAAAAATTTAAAAAACCAGGGTCAGAGGACGGGGGAAAGGGCCTGGGGTTCAGCTCAGGGGTAGCACGCACACCCATAGGCACCTGGATGGCAGGGCTGGGCCTCCTGGAGCAGGCAGCACCTGCCCAGCACAAGGCCTTGTAATCACTGTGAGGAGTGGTGGCCTTGCAAAGGATACTAGCTTCTAGCCGCACGCCCCAGCGCTGCCCACGCTTTGCTGCTGCTGCCTCCCAGGGTCGGTGGGTGAGATGCCCCTTGCTTGCCAGCAGTCTCCCTTGGGAGCTCTGGGCAGTGTCAGGACCTGCTGTGGCCCTGCCCAGCCCCTAAATTGCTGGGGCAATCAGTCCCTGACGACATGTTCCCAAGAGGCTGCCTCCCAGGAGCTGGCCTTCTGGCCTTCCGTTTCCCTTACTTCACACCTGCCCAGAAAACCTCGTCCCCACCCAACTTTGGCCCGCAGCCTGGCTGAGGTCCCCTGGGGCTCCTCAGATCCGCCAGCCATGCAGGAGACGCTCCTCGCACGGCCACTGGGGGGCAGCATGGGACGCCGGCCGGGTGCAGGGAGAGGAGAGCAGGTCACTCATCGCCTGTGCTTGCTGCTGCCTGCTGAAGAGGGTCCGTCGTGGGAACGTCACCCCACCTCATGTGTCCCAGGTGGGTGGCTGGTCATTAGATAATCCAGAGTGGGGTCTGGTCCAGCTGCACCGGAGCAGTGGCTGGCAGCTGCCCCTGGGGGAGAGCTGCTTCCGGTTACCCCGCGGTGCCAGGTCTGGGTAGGGATTTCTGGTGCCTTCTCGGTGCTGAGGACAGCCTGGCCCTGCTGGCCCACCGTGCTCACCCCTCCCGGGGCCGCGGAGGGCCTGCATGTGATGGACGCTGCGTGCACAGAAGCCCTGAGCTGTGGGCTCCCTGTGGCTTGGCTTGGACAGCAGCCCTCAGCCCTGGAGGTCAAGACCCTGGGCCCCTGGACCTGCGCCAAACACTTGCTGCATGGGGCCCCGCTGTCAAGATGCTCATTGTGGGCCCAGGGACCCGCAAATGGGCTGGGTGTAGAAGTGGGAAGCCCACAGGGCACGTGGATGTGCATGCTGGGCCCCGAGGCTACCTCCTCCTGCCTGTGCTTAGGCCTGGCCTCGGGCTCCCAGCCGTGGGCCGGGCAGTGTGTTTGGGCTGGGTTTCCCGGTCAGCCTGCCCCCTCTGTACGGATTTACTGGTTCTCTTTCAATGTTCCCATTACTCAGGCCTCTAGTGGGCACAGAGACAGAAATAAATCCCACAAGGCTTCCTAGCCAGAAGCCGGGAATCTGACTCCCCCTTGTAGGCCGGAAGAGGCCCCTGCATGGTGCACGCCAGACCACAGCGGTTCACACACTCCACGTGGCCATGCCCCACGTGCACACGCATGCACACACATGTCTGCACACGCTGCACCCATGAACACCACACACACACACACACACACACACACACGAGCTCTCGTGAACACACTGGTACACTCAGGTTTGCCCCTGCACAGCTTTGCCTTACACATACATGCATGCACACCTGGTACACACAGACCTCACATGCATACACACTCATGCACACACGCCCCGGGGTCCTGATCCCACTGTCCTGAGGGCGCTCATGGGCCAGATAAGTGGGCCAGGCTGCGGGAGGAACAGAGCGGCCTCATGGGAACGCAAGGTGGGGCTGCCAGGGCTTCTGAATTTTTCAGAGAAGCTGGAAAACTGAATTTTTATGTGAAATATCCTGATTTTTAAATGTTGGCTCAAGATGTTGAAAATACGGCGAGGGCCAAACCAAATGTGTCTGGGAGCCAAATTCCACCCACAGGCGGCATTTGCAGACCGTGGGTCCACACACAGGCACACACACAGACGGACACACACATGTACACAGACAGATACACACACAAATAGACACGCCTGCAGTCACACCCTAAATACACCCGTATATACATACAGACGCACACGGATATGCAGGGCACGCAGACACAGGGAGAGTACGCAGGGAGCGGCAGGCTCGGACACGAGCACCAGCACCCTCTGCAGCTCATGCGTCCCGCAGACGCGCACACACACAGAGGCTGACTGCAGGTGTGGGCCAGCTTGCTGGGCAGGCAGAGTGACCGTGTAGCCACGGCTACCCCCTCCCCCAACTGTTGGAGTGTGTGGGCACGAGGGACAGGGAAGAGCTGGCCCAGGGCCTCACGGGCCAGGCCTGGGTGGGCTGGGCTGCGGTGGGGGATGGGTTGGACTGGATGCACAGGGGCTGAGAAAGGGACTTGGGGTGCAGCCTGGGCTCACCCCGCTTTCCTGTCCCTGGGAAGCAAAGCCCAAGGAGCCCTGGGGGTGGTGATGGGGGACACCTATCTTCAGAGCTCCCAGCAGACGGGACACCCCACCTCCCAGTAGCTCTGCCTGCTCCCACCCTGCTGTGCCTGGCCTTGGGCCTCCCAGACCCAAGGCCGTGGATGCGCTGGGGTGGGGGGGGCAGGCGGCCTGGCACTAAGTGGCCCTGCCTGCCCTCCCCTCACCCATGTGGGAAAAAGGATGTCACAGGCCTGGAATCCTGGTCTCCTGTCTTGCAGGCCCCAGCCCCTTTCCTGCTCAGAGCCACCCCAGAGGCACTGACCCCAAGCCCCTGGGGAAGTGGGATCTGCACACCCCTTAGTGTCCACCTGTGTGTGACCGTGCTGCTGCAGGAGGGAACCTAGGACCATCTTGAAGGACAAGGACCCTGTCTAAGTTGCTAAATCCCAGCCTGGGGATTTACGTGAAGAAGCCGAGGCCCAGAGAGCACAGGTGGCTTCCCCGGGCCACACAGCACGCACCCTGAACCAGTTGGGCCAGGGCCCCTGGGGACTCTGGAGTCCCCTCCCCCAGGCCAGGCCACCAGTGCCCCCAGCCAAGGCCTGTTTTCACTGGCCATGGTCGGTCCTCACCCAGCTGGCCACTCGGGAGGCTGGCAACATCCACCTGGAGTTGGCTGGGGAGGCACCAAGGGCAGCGAGCTGGACCCGACCCGGCTGTGTTCCAGAGCTGTCTGCCCTCCCCCACAACTGGAGCCTCCACAGCCACCCCCAGAAGTACTAGGGATTCAGCCCAGGGCCTTGTTTATGCTAAGCAAACGCTCAGCCATGGAGCTATGTCCCCAGCCCCCCATACTGTTCTAAATTATGAGACAGGCTTTCTCCGTGAATGTCCTGCCTCAGCCTCCAGCATAGCTGGGATTACAGGTGTGCATCTCTCTGCTCACAAGCGCAGCAGAGCCTAGCCGCTCTCAGGTCCCTGGGGCGGGGCTGTGCCCCCTCAAACACCCTGGAGCAGGACTGAGTCCTCTCAGGTCCCTGGAGACAGTTGGGTCATGGCCCCCTTGAGCCCCCAAGAGCTCGGCTTCCCTCCTCCTGCCAAGGGCTCCTCTGTCCGACTCCCGGGTGAGGGCTGCATGTGGGGTGCCTCCCCACCCTCCAGGCCGGGCCCCAGCTCAGCCCTTGGGTCCCCAGAACTCCCTCTAAGCAGAGGCTGCAGGCTGGCTTGCACCCCTTGAGGCAGGGCCTGTTCTTTCCAGGGGTCCTCAGGGGTCCTTCCCCAGCAGGCTGTTGGGGGGCTGAGGAAGCACAAGGCCCACAAGTTTGAGGCTAGCCTGAGAAATTTAGTGAGAGCCCATCTCAAAAAACAGACGAACTCTCTACCCTGTCCAGTTAACTTCTCCTAAGCCTGGCATGGGAAGCCGGCCAGAGGAGCAGAGCCTGTGCGCATCCCAGGACAGGTGGGGGCTGGACCAGGGCTCCCTGGGGAGCGGGGTCTCCTGGCACCCTCTTCCTGCCTGCCACCACCCTGCCTGGCTGGTGTTTACGTGTTCCCTGTGGCTTGGCTGGGCCACGGGGCCTTGAAGGGAGAAGTGACCACCTGGCTCCGGCCACTGCTCAAGGCAAACAGGGTCCTGAGCGGCTGCCAGGCCTGCTGAGGGTTCCCACTGCCTCCGCCAGCACCCGGCCAGCCCAGCAGGGTGCAGGCGCCTCAGCGTGCAGGCTGGCCGGCTGTGGCCTGGGTCCCTCTCACTGAGGTGACCTGTCATGGGCATCCCGTCAGGGGTGCTCCCTCTGAAGGGGGAACCCTGGCCCTGGCCTGAGATGGTAGGTTTTAAACCAAAGAAGATAAGGAACTCAAAAAAGTCAGACACTCCCCGCTACAAATGATCCATTAATCCGAAGGGGCCGCACAGCCCAGCCCTGCCCGGGCAGCTGAGGGGCGCTGTCCTGGAGGTGCTCGGTCTCAGGGAGTTAGGGTGCATGGGAGATGGGACCACGAGGCCCAGCCCACTCGGGACACTTCTGCCAACAGGCGGACAGGACCTGTCCCAGAAGGCCAGTACCAGGAGGCCCTGCAGCTCTGAGAGCCCCGGAGGGGGCACCTGGACCCTGGACAGCACCTCACCTGGGCTCCTTCCTGACCCCCCATCTCTGTCTCCACACACGATCACCTGCACAGCTTCCTCTTCCCTCAAAGGCTCCTCTGGCCTCTGATTTGGGGCGAGGACTCCTCTGAATCTTTATCAGATCTTTTTTGTTGTTGTTTCTTGGTACCGGGACTGAACTCATGACCTTGTGCTTGCCAGGCAGATGCTCATGCCACCGAGTTAAATCCCCAGCCCCCTTATCAGATCTTGTTGCTCTCCCTCTACCATCGCCAGTGGCTCCCAGGAGCCCTCTGGGATGTCCAGCCTCTGCCTCTCCTGCGGGTCACCACAGCACCAGGAGGCACCAGGCCCTCCAGACAGCAGGCGTGGTGGGACCCACACCGTGGCCTGAGTTCTGAGCCTTAACCTCACGATGCGCACTGGCCCCAGCAGGTGGACACGGGGCTGTGGGAAGAGCCCTCCACATGGGGGCGCACAGGGACAGCCAGGGGCTCAGCGGCAGGGGAAGGAGGTCTAGGCAGGGGCACTGGCTCCGGCAAACCTCAGGGGCAGGGTGGTCTGCTGGTCTGGGCAGGAGCACAGGTCGAGTTCCCCAGAGCCTGGGGCAGCCGTGGAGCTGGGCTGGGCTTGGAGGGGCCCACGCCGCGCTGGGGTGGATGGGATCCAGACGGTGAGCAGGGGGCATGGGTGTCAGGCGAGGATGCTGGGTCACTGACCTGACCTCAGACTCCTGAGCCCTGGAGCCTGAGCCCCACAGGGAGCCCAGCCCATCTGCCTGCTGGCCCTGGAGCTCCCCTGCCACCTGTTTGGGAGCTGGAGGCCCTAGACAGAGGGCTCCCTGCGTGGCCACCAGCCCAAAGGGTTTCCTGCAGGGGCAGCGTCCTGAGGTTGTCACCCCGGGGCTGTAGGACAAGTCAGTCGAAGGAGCCCTGACTCCTAGCAGGGAGAACAGCTGAGGTGGCAACAGTGACAGATTCCCAAAGGGTCTGCCTGGCCTCTGGGGGACCCTCATCAGTGTCTCCTATCCTTTTTTGTTTGTTACTGGGAATTGAACTCAGGACCTTGCACTTGCCAGGCAGATGCTTACGCTGCTGAGCTGTACCCTTGGCCCTATTTTTTTTGACAGTCTTGCTATGTGGCCCAGGCTGGCTTTGAACTCCCTGTGACCCACCTGCCTCAGCCTCTGGAGCAATGAGATGACAGGCACATGCCACCACCCTTCCTGGCCCTGCCCTTGCTGAGAGAAGAGCCTCCTGGGTGAGCACCCCCAGACTCCTTGTAGCTCCCAGACCCCTCCCTCCTTGGAGTGAACCCCCAGTTCAGACCACAGGAAGCCATATGCCACTTCCTTTTCCTTTTTTCTTTTTTTTTCTTCTCTTTTTTTCTCTTTTCCCGTTTTTCCTCCTGGCCCAGCCCTGAGTGGGCAGCCACCCAACCACCGGTCACTTAGTCCATCGGTCTGGCTGCCTGTGCCCACAGGTCCAACCCCGCACCGTCACATGACCGTCTCCCACTCTTCCTGCAGCAGCGGGCGCGGCCGCTCTGGCCCCGAGGCCTCCTCGTCCAGGCCTGAGCAGGAGCTCCCGAGGAACCCGTTGTCCTTGGGGGCGGCCATGGCGGCCTGTGTGGCCTCCAGTGTTTCCAGGGTCGGAGCCCCTGGCTTCGTGTGGCCAGGGAGCTGGCAGTGGCCGTTGGTGGTGGCGGCAGGTAGCAGGCGGGGGCTGAGGGGCAGGCCGAGTCCCCCTCGGGGGCCAACGTTGGTCACGCTCGTGTGAGACACCATCGGGCCATAGCTGTAGCTGCTGCTCCCGCTGCGTGCCTTGCGCTTGAAGTCCAGTGCCAGTGTCCAGCGGCTCCATGATTTCTTGATCTCAGCCTGCACCTTGGGGAGGCAGGAAGGGAGCAGTCAGTTCTTCCCTTGATCCCCTGGCCACGGTGGCCCCAGCTTCGACAGTGTCCCACTCTGTCCCTGCAACAGCCCTGCTGCACCGAACGAATGCTTATTGGACAACTGCAAGACCCAGTCCAATGCCACCACTCTCAGAATCCTGCCCAACAGCAGGCAACTGGCGCTGATTCTTCCAAGACCCGTCTTTGCCTTGAAAACATCCCAGGGTAGCTTAGAGGAACCAAGAACGGGCAGAAAGAGCAGAGGGACAAGCAGAAGACCTGGCCCCACGGCGTCTGTGCCCACCCTGGCACTGCCCACTGCTTACCTCACCATTGCAGAAACAGTAAATGATGGCCACAAAAAATCCCTGTGGAGAGAGGCGTGTGGGATCAGGGCCTCGACCGCCCCCCCGCCCCTGCCCCCGCCCAGGGCCGCCGCCGCACCTGGAAGGAGTTGAAGAGCATCTCGTAGTGCATCTGGATCTGCCAGAGGGTCCCTGAGACTTCGGTGTAGGGCAAGGCCATGAAGACGGTGTAGTGGACGCCGAAGAGCGGCATGAGTACCAGCGTGGACTTGAGCAGCTTTCTGGCCACAGGGCAGGCAGGTCAGGCGTGTCCCATCCCCCAGCAGGCACGGCCACCCCGCCCTGCCAGCTCCAGGCTCCAGAGGCCCTGCTCACTGGGACAGGATGACCCAGCCCACCTGCGTGGCCACCACAAGGTGCTGAGAGGTGTCCCCAGGTCACAGGTCCGTTCCTGTCCCTCCCTGCCACCAGCGCTCCAGGGGGGAACCTCTGTCTGTCCCACCCTCAGTCCCCAGCTCTAAGTGCAGGGCATGCCCATGGGTCCTGGGCAGGGGTGGCAGCGGCAGGGTTCGCTGGGGTGCGGTGGGCGAGCCTCACCGGTACTGCTGCCGAGCGTCACACCGGCCCGCGTTGGTCTCCCGCAGCTTGGTGGCCAGCACCCGGATGATGTTGATGAAGAGGATGAAGTTGAGCTGTGGAGGGGGAGGGGGCGGCATCTGGAGGCTGCACCCTCATGGGAGGGGGCACGGGCCCCACCACCCACATCTTTCCAAAGGCTCTGTTGCTTCAGCTCTAGGTGGCTCTGTTGTCCGGTCTGGACTGGGCAGAGGGCTCTCAGGTCCTCAGGCCTGTGGGGCTCTGGTCCCCCAGTCCAGGGAAGCCTCCTTACATCCCGCACCCAAACCTCCACCTACCCCTGCTCACCACAACGGAGGCCAAGATGGGCACCTGGATGATCCACTTCTTGTGCCCAGAGCTCAGGTCCCAGCACCTGGGGGTGGTTGAGGCATTAGCGCTGGGCCTTGCCTTCGCAGGATGGTGGGGTGGGGGTGTCGTGTGTGTGGCCAGGCCAGAAGCTACCCTCACAGGCCCTCTGTGCCCCAGGGGACTCCTGATTGGAATCGGGGCCATGTAGTGCCAGGGCACAGGAGGCTTCCTGGGGAAGAGGGAGCCCAGGGTGTTTCCATCCTACTTCGCACCCAGGCCCCTTCTCCAGTTGGACCTACCCTGTGTTGGCCAGCGTGGCTCTGACACTGACCCACACAGCCACGAAGATGGCAGGCAGACCTGTGGGCACAGAGGGCGATGGTATGAGGGGCTGATGGCCTGGTTTCCTTCCTCATCACCCGGGCCTCCCCCCTGGCACGTGGGCAGCTGGAGACAGAGCCAAATCCCACATGCGCTGCCTAACAACTTCCCCCGGGGACTCCAGCCTCTGGCACCCTGCCTGGTTCTGTCTCCCGCATGTGCCCATGCTTGCCTGCTGGGCACATGGTAAAATAACCAGCTTTCATAGGCTTGCCCACACTCAGCCAGCTGCTGCCCCCTTCCCTGGAGCTTACAGACCTGG
This sequence comes from Dolichotis patagonum, assembly GCA_004027295.1. NCBI lineage: Eukaryota > Metazoa > Chordata > Mammalia > Rodentia > Caviidae > Dolichotis > Dolichotis patagonum. Next base: position 54,214 of record PVJX010000258.1, on the reverse strand, counting down.
GCTTGGAGGAAGCCCACAAGGCTTGGAGAGGGTCTGTACCCTTATGAACCCCAGCCTGTGTGGGTGAGGTTGGCTGGGATAAGGGGCATCCTCACAAGCAGAGGTCACAGTGAGCCCCAACCCCAGCCAGGACCAGCCCAGATGGCCCACAGTGCCTCTGGGAAGGAAGGTCCCCAATCTAGACCTGGTGCACACTTGGGGGGACAGGGTGTGACCCTGGTGTATGGGATGAAAAGGCTGTGACAGTCTTGGGCCACAGCATCCCTGTGCCTCCTAAGTCCTCCAGGCCCCAGCACCTGTGCCAGCTCCTGGGACCAGGCCAGGTCTCCCCAGCTCCGGGGCTTGCCCTGGGGGTGTTGGGCAGGGGCCTGGCGTATGCCAAGAGGCAGGAAGCCTACAACCTGAGGGCCTCTGGGTGCTGAATGTGACAGGGCTCCGGCCACCCGACCCACCCTCGGCAGCCTGGCCAGTTGCCCAGGAGCCCAGCCAAGCCTCTGAGCTGCCAACAATAACGGACAATTATCGGTAACTGGATCCCCGGGCCCGTGGGGGGCTGGGACTGGGCAGAGTGCAGAGAACAGGAGCCCCTTCTCCAAAGCAGCTGCTGCTGAGTCCCCAGAACGGCGAGGGGCCAGGTCGGGTGACAGATGCCGGCCTGACCCACAGGGCTCAGGGTGGAGGAGATCCAGACTCCAACTGGGCCCCAGGCTGACCTCTAACTCCAAATCCCACTCTGATCCCAAGCAGAACCCAGCCCTGAGGGTCTCCCCTCCCCGCTCTGCTGGGTGAATCTGACCCCAGGGGAGCAGAAAGCTCAGGTCAGCTGACCCTGCTGAATCCCCAGCCAGGGGACAGGACAGGCTGTGTGGGCAGCTTATCCGTGGGCTGCCGACACCCCCCCCCCGGGCCTGGCCTGCGTACCCCAGCCGAAGACAGTGAAGCCCCACAGGTACTTCTTCTCAGAGAAGAAGGCCATGAAGATGAGGCTGTGCAGGTAGAGCCCTTCCACCAGAATCCAGTAGTAGTTGGTGGCCAGGAAGTAAAGGAAGAAGGTCACCGCCACCCGGCAGCCCACCTAGGAGACCAGCTATGTTAGCCAGGGAGAAGGGCCTTAGCTGGGGATATCAGGGCTAGGCAGGCGGAAGGTGCTGCCAAGCAAGGGGGCGGGCTGGGCCCTGGGGAACCCTGGGACAGGAGGTGCCACAGAGCAACGAGGGGTGGCGAGGGCCCTGGGTGGCGGGAGCACAGAGACACTGAGGTCCAGGGCAGCAGAGATGGAAGTGGAGCCGAGGCTTGGGGCCCACAGGGAGGGGCAGTAGTGCAGGTGGCCAGGCATGTGGGCTGCAGGCACAGGGTGTGCAGGCGAGGTGGCCGGGCTGGGCACTCACGTAGCCAGCGGCAGGAGGCGGCGGTGCCTGGGCCAGGACATGCAGTTCCTGCTCGGTGAGGCGCTCTGCCTCGTCCAACGTGAAGCCGGAGTACAGCACCGCATCCTTCACGAAGATGCTGGCGGCACGCAGCATGAAGGACAGGAACATGTGCATGTGGATGTAGTTGCGCGTGCAGTGTAGCCGCCTGCAGGCATGCGACGTCACCGAGGGCGAGGGCGCGGTGGACAAGAGCACCTCACAGGACTAGGTGCCAGTCTTGGACGCGCCCAAGCCACGCCCGCCTCCTAGTCAGGCCGACCCTCCAAACCACCACTGCTTTGGGGCAAACCATGCCTACATCCCCAAAAAACCGTTCTTACCTGCTATGTGCAGTGCCCCACCCATGCTAAGAAGCCCCGCCCAAGCCACACCCCCGCAAATGCCTGTCGTCCCCGCCAGGCCACGCCCACCTCCCAAGCCCCGTCCCTTACCCCACCCACCTAAAGTAGGCCAGGATGAGCACGGCCACTGTGAGGGAGGCCAGCGACATGGAGTAGCCCACGGTGTAGATCATGCCCAGGCGGTCAAACACCTCCTGTGCGGTAGGGGAGACACCGTCAGGTCAGACCGCTGGGACTCAACTCGGTAAGCTCGGGTTCCAGGTTAGGCCCGGCTCAGGCCGCTGCAGGAAGCTGGGTGAGGGTCCCTTTTCCTGGGGTCGGGGTGGGGAGGGGAGGGCTCGCACCCGCTCCCGAGTCTCGTTAGTCAGGAACTTGAGGCACTCGGTGTAGTTGGCCCAAGTCCGGTTGTGCCCGGGCACCACCTCCCAGCTGCCATTGCGGTCACAGCGTCGGTAGGCATGGCCTGTGGGTTACAGGAGGGTCAGGGAGGACAGAGGGCCCTGAGATCCAAGCCCCGCACCCCGGGAACCGTCCCAAGGCGCCCTCCTTACCTTTGTGATTGAAATCGTAGATGTAGTCAGGACAGGGCACAGCCACCACCTCACCTGGGGCCCCCAGCGGCCAGCACACGATGTAGTCCCACTCAGGCAGGCAGGGACGCCCTGTGCCCAGACACATAGACAGACAGGGTAGTGGGCACCAAGGGACCCGCAGATCCCCGTGTGAGGTCCGGGACATGTGCAGCCCTGGCCTGTCAATGCCATGCAGGAGGAGCATTCTGGGGATGGTGACTTCCCACTGTGCCTGAACCCATCTGGCCCCTAGTGTTGGCCCTGGCCCCACCTCCCAGGCGGTCTGGAGAAGACCTAGAGAAACGGATGACAGCCCCCCGTCAGGCTGCTCTCTTGTCTCTGTTCCTGGTCCAGCTTCCCCCAGGAAGGGCAGGTGCACAGACACTTCCTCGGAGGGGAGGCTCCCCTGGGAACCTTCTCCAGGGACCACGGACAGCAGGCAGCACATCTGGTTTCCAATGCCCGATGGACTCCCGGAGGGCTCCTGACCTCGCACTCAGATCCCCACTGTTTCTGTTTCCTCATTTGGAAGCTGAGCTTGACCGGCACTTCTATCCACTTCTAAGGTCACCTGAGGCCTCCCAAACCACTCAAGGGGATACGACCCTCCAGAGCTAAGTGCTAACTAATGGTGAGATCCTAAAGCTGGGCAATGCACCAGGCTCACTGCAGAGATACTAAGAGAACCCAGAGGGTCCCCAGCCCTGCATGGTCCACAGGCTGCCCCAGCTTGCCGTCAGTCTCCTCTCCCGCCCTGCAGGGACTGCAGTTGTCCTCCGACCACAGGTCTCTCCAGCCTCCCTGGACAGCTGCCTTGACGGCTGGACCCGCCCAGCTCGGTGAAAGGCTCTCTGTCCTGGGCGCCATATTCCCAACCCCACCCAGCCAGGCTCACAATTCCCTCTGGTCCCTGGGGAGCCACAGGGTGACCACAGGCTCCCAGATGTGGCCCATCTGGAATCTGCTGCCCACCCGGCTGGTTCTAACCGGCCCTGTGGCCAGAGTCTGGGCTGTGCTGGTCTCTGCTCAGCTCCCTGAGGGACCCTGCAACCCTGCCTGTCCATCCCTCTTCTCTTCCCCTCCTGTCCCACTGTTCTGGCCCTGCCCCTCCGTGGCTGCCCTATCTCACTGTCACTCGGACCCTCCCCACTGCGTGTCACCCTATACCTCCACTGCCGTGCTCCAGATCTTCAGACTGTGCCTCTCGGTCCCCTCTGTCTGTGACTGTGTCTCTCCATGTCTCTCCCTGTCCCCATCTCCTAGGATTCTGTTTTCTTTCTCCCCATGTGGCTGTACTTGTAGGGTGTCGGGACCGAGTCTCCTGGGGGCCCAGTTCCCTTCCAGTTTGCCTGCCAGCTTTTGCCCTGTCCCCTGGGCTGCATCTTCTCAGCTTCTGACCTGCTTCTTGGGGAACAGCTGGGAGCTGCCGTACCTTGGTGCCTGCTGCCAGCGGACACCTCCTTGGACTCGGGGTAGAGCTTTGGAGACGCTTTCTCTTTCCTGGGCTTCTCAGATGTGGACGCCGACATCCATCCCTTGTCTGATTCCATTATGTTGGCTGCAGAAATTGGGGCATTCACGGCTGTCAGGGAGCTGTGGCAGCAGAGCTGGGGTGGATCCCGGCTTCAGACCTCCTGGGGCCATGGAGCTCTGTCCCCTGCCCGGAGACCGGGGCAAGGATGTGATTTGCAAAGGGTCAGATGCTTGGCAGGTGGAGAATGAGCTGGTCAGAGGGTGAACTGGAGTGGGCGTGTCTCTGCGTGCACGTGCGGGCGTGTATGTGCTCTGGAAGGTCCAGGGGCCAGGGCCTGGGGGTCTTCAGGTTGAGAGAGGCACCGAACAGACACCAAGGCCTGCACAAATGTCACAAAACCCCATCTCCACTGCCAGGTCAGGGACTTTGGGGAGGAGCAGGAAGAGACCTGCTTGAGGCGGAGTCAGGCTGGTGCTGTGTTCCCAGGGCAGTGATCACACCCTGTCCCTGTGTCTCCCCTCCATTCTTCATCCAACCCCACAGGGTCCCCCCCCAGTACTGGGTATCTAACCCAGGGCCTTGACATGGTAGGCAAGCACTTACCACTGGGCTATGTCCCCGGTCTTTTAAATTTTTTACTTTCACTAAGTTGCCCAAGCTGAGGGCAAACTTGCGATCCTCCTGCCTCAGCCTCCCATGTAGCTGGGATTACAGGCCTCTGTCACCACCCCAGCGTGCATGGCACCACGTGGTGTCATTCAAAGACCTCCTTCTCCTTCTCCGGATAGCCCTTCCTTCAGGAGGCTGTGCAGTCCATGCTGCTAGGCCTGGCAACCCGGGCTGTTTGGGGTGCTGGCCTGCCTTGGGACCATGTGGACTTCCTACCACCCTCCATGCATCTCTGGGACAGTCCTGGTTCTTCTGTCCCCTTCCAATCTGTCTTCTGAGGACGTGCCAGGAAGCGAGGGTGGCTTGAGGGTCCAAGGCCCAGCTTGAGGGTCTAAGGGCTGGCGTGAGGGGCTGCACAGGGACGCGAGCACAGGACCTGCTGTCTGCACCCTTGTGGACACACCCCATTTCTGGTCCCCAGTTCCCGGACTCCCCCCCCATACCTGGTATTGAACTCACAACCTGGTGCTTGCCAGGCAGGTCCTTATGTCACTGAGCCAAATCCAGGCCCCATTGGGCCAGCCCTGCCCAACTCCTGGGAGCCTTCCAGCCTCATGTGGCCCCGCCCACCTCTTAGCCCCACCCACCTGCGGTCCGCAGGACTTCCTTGAGCAGCTTGTCGCACTGGGCCTGGGCTCTGTGCAGCAGGTAGATCTGTTCCTCTTTGGTAAAGACGTCATCTGCATCCACCTGCAGAGCCAAACGTCACACTGCAGGGAGCAGCAGGACTGCCCAGCCAAGGCGGGTCCCCAGGCCCTGGCATCCAAAGCCTTCCCTTTCCAAGGCCCTCACTCTGGGAAGGCAAAAGGAATCCTGCTTATGTAATTTATTTTCTCTTTGCTTTTTCTGGGGTACTGGAAATTAAACCCAGGGTCTTCTCACTGAGCTACTTCCCCAGCTCTTTTTTATCTTTTGAGACAAGGTCTCATTAAGTTGCTAAGTTGACCAGACTGGAAATCCTCCTGCCTCAGCCTCTCCATGCTGGGATCAGAAGTGTGCACAACTGTTCCCAGCCTGGAGCTCCCCCTTTACAAATGGGAAGCTGTGACACCCACGAGAGTCTGCGCTATGGGATGAGGCATGACAGGCCTGTCCCCTCCCTGTCCACCAGTAACCCTGGCTCCTGGGCCACTGACCTCCTGTCCAGCCCATTCCCCTGGGGCACATGGGAATGGATGGAATGTCCCAGGGTGACTCGGCACAGGACTGCCCTGCCTGCTAGGGGCCTGGGTGAGGATGGGGAGGGTGAGAAGGGCTAGACTCCAGGGAGGCAGGCCCAGCACGCCCAGACAAGGGGAGACACCAGCTTCCACCCCAGCCCAGCCTCCCCGCCTGGGGTGTGACCAGAGCAAGAGTCCCTGGGAAGCTGCTAAGGAGAGGCGGGGCAGGGTGCCACCCCTGAAGCTCCTCACCTCCTACCTCCAGTCCACCTCAGCCACCGGTCTTCGTGCCTGCCATTTTGCTGCGGGGACCACTTTTTCTTTTTTTCTTATTTTCTTATTTTTTTGAGACAGGGTCTCCCTATGGAGTCCATGCTGGCCTTGAACTCACTCTGTTATAGCCCAGGCTGGCCTCAAATTCAGTGATCCTCCTGCCTCAGCCTCCCTCTAGTGCTGGGATTACAGGTGTGTGGCACCTGGTGTGAATGTTCTTCTTTCACTTCCCGTGACCTTGTACTCCCACTGGGAATCCCCTTCCCCAGTCATTTCAAGGAAGGGAAGGCAGCACCGCAGGGGGTGGGGGAGGGGCAGAGCCTGCGGGAAGCAGCCCAGCACGCAGTGCCTGAGCCTGACGCCCTGGGATGCCTGCATCCTGAGACCCAGGGATGCCCAGGACACCCCTCCCACGTCAGGGCCACGTTCCTCAGACCCCAGCGCAGGACCAAGACTGCTGCTGGGCACCGTGGAGCGCGGTCCGCGTGCAGCTGGAGACAGGGAGGAAGGAGGTGGCGGGACAGGCGGCGGCCGGGCAGGGCCGGGCCGGGCCAGGGAGCCCAGGGAGCCCGGTTGCAGAGAGAAGTTAATTGACCGCGTCTCTTGGCGGCAGCAGCAGCGAGGGCTCCCAGGCCAAGGAGTCTCCAACTGGCTGAAGGCTGGCTCTGCTGGTTTCACTTAGCGAGGGACGTGCGTCCGCGTGTGCTCTCGTCTGCGCGTGCGCGTGGCCACGCACATGCTCGGCAGCTGTGCGCCGCCCAGGGGTTCCCACGCGGGTGCCTTCAAGCAAGAAACGGGCCTGGAGCCCAGTGTGTGTGTGTGTGTGTGTGCACGTGTGCTCCTGTGAGCATGCCGTATAGTGCTTCCGTGCACACCCCTCAGTTTGTGCTGCTTCGGGTCCTCAAGGTCTGAGGGGGGCCCTCGCATCTCAGCTGAGCCCAGCACCCGCAGGAAGGGCTGGAGCGGGATTTGCGTGTCAGCCAGCGGGTCCACAACTCCCCCCTCCCCCGCTGCCTGCCGTGGCCACCTCCGAGCTGGCTGGGCAGCATTATAGCTCAGAGAGGACACCATGGCTTGCCAGGTTCCAAGGGCCCCAAGAACAACCGGAGTCTCTCTTTGTCCCTGGAACTGGGATCCCTGCCCTTCCCACTCACTGCCACTGCATTGCTATGACTTGACGCCTGCCTCCAGCGACAGCTGCCATCCCCAGCACCACCATCAGGAGAGCCCCTGCCGCCAGCATCCCCGCCCCCAGAATGCCCCAGCCTCACCGTGCACTGCTGTGACCCTGAGTGTCAACACCAGGCCACCATGGGCACCGTCACAGCCCGCACAGCTCCTGCAACACCATTCCACCAAAGCACCACCACAAGGCCTGCACCAGCACCTGGCCATCACCACTGTCCCCTCCACCTTTGCCATCTCCTTCCCTTTCACCCTCCTGCACCCTCCTGACACAGAGGTGGACCCCATTTCTCGCAGCTCCTAGGAAGCTTTTGGGAGGTTCAGGTAGCACCCACCAGTCCCCTTCTTGCTGACACACCCCCAACAGACCAAGGCAGGCAGCTGTGGGTGGAGAAGTGACCAACACATCCCCCAGGCCAGGAGGGGGCACCCCCTGAGACCCCAATTTCTGCATTCATCCCCAGGGATGATGGCCTTGCTTCTGGTCTCCCTAGGCTTTACTGTTTTATTTTGTTTCATTTTGCAGTACTGGGGATTGAACCCAGGGCCTCTGACCTGCATTCCCAATGCTTTATTTCTTATTTTAAGGCAGGGTATCAAATCATGAAGTTGCCCAGGTTGGACTCAAACTGGTAACAATCCTGCCTCAGCCTCCTAGAGTGCTAAGATTACAGACATGCACTGCAGTGCCTGGGTTCTCTGGGCTTTAGGTTAGAGGTAGGAAAGCATGGTCCCTAAGGAGACAAGGTTGTCCCCAAACCTCAGAGCCTCTCCTAGTCTCCCCCACCCACCAGCTCCTTCCTCATCCCCACCCTCTGCCTCTTCATGCCCACCACCCACCAGCTCCTTCTGTGTCTCTGGCTTCACCTGCCCTGCAGGAGCAGGAGAGTCTTAGGGCGAGGGTTAAATGAAACACTGCACAGGACGCCTGGGGGCAGAGCTCTGAGGTCACCAGCAGCACGCCCTGAAGCCGCCCCTGGCATGCCTGCCCTGAGTGTCAGGGAGATGGGTAAACTAGGTTGAGGACAGAGAGTCTCAGGGTCACAGCAAAAGTCCGATGGCTTGGGGGACTCCAGGGACAGCTGGGGCAGGAAATATGGGGGAACATGGGGTTTGATGCTTTCACAGTGAAGGGCATCCCAAAGATTCCCCAGATCCACCTAGGACTGCAGGATCACTGCCAGATCCCCAAGTCCGTGCTCGGGGCAATGGGCCCCTCCTCTGCCCCAGCCCTGGGTAAGGAGGGTCTCTTCCCATGGGTAAGGAGGAAATGCCCCCACTCCAGGCAGCAGCCCCTCCCTGCCATCCTCAGGCCTGCACACCCCACCCCCTGCCTTCAGCTTGGCCTGGCTCCAGGGCGCAGAGGAGCAGACCCGGACCAGCAGCCTTTGAGATCAGCATGCACATCTGGGGCTGGCTCCCCGCCAGGCGTCACTCTGTCCAATCCCACTGCTACCCCCAGGTGCCCCTCAGCCCCAAAGTCTCCCGTGGTCTCGGCCTAGGGCCCACGTGACGCCCTGGGACCCAGCTGTCACAGGACTGGCCCTCGACGTGCCCTTCGGTTGCACAGCACGCATGTGCACACACGGCCTGTGAACAAGGCAGTGCTACGCGGCCGACCTCAGCCCTGAGCTGGCAGCGGGGGGGGGCAGCAACTTGGGAACCTCGAGCTGGCATTTTCGAGGTTCCAGGCAGGCACAGCAACAAACACAGAAGCTGTCATCCCGGGGAGAGAGTCTCTGTGGTCAAGACACCCAGATGTGTTTTGTTACTTCCTTAGTTCAGAGCCCAGAAGAGAAGAGAAACCATCTGCTCCCTGCCCTCCTCTTCCTACCCACGCCTGTCCCCTAACTCAGCTCCGAGGGACCCCACAGGGCAAGGGCGGTGGGAGCTGGAGGGCCAAAGAGCTGACGCGAAGGCAGCGATCCTGTGGGACAGAGCCTCTCACTGCCTTGTTCCCTCCTTCCCTGTCTGTTGCCGCTGGTGACCCCAGACTTGCTGGAATCCTCCCCTCCCACCACATTCCCCACTATACAGAAGGGGACACTGAGACCAAGGGACGATGGTAAGAGAGACAGAGCCAGGCACGGAGGGAAGCAGCAGCCCCCAGGGAATGGGGAAAAAAAAATCACAAGTTCCCAGCCACCCGGGGTCCCTGGCGCCAGCGGCCGTCATTTCCCAGAGTCCTTTGCTGCGCCACCGAGCAAGGATCTCTCTGCAGCCTGCACCGAAGTTGTTCACGTATCGGGGACAGTGGCAGCGTATCAGAATGGTGCCTTGTCCCCAGCTCCAGTTGGGCAGAGGGGAGTCCGGTGCTGGTCTGCTGGTCGGAGCAAGGTGGTGCACGGTTCCAGCGAAGCCAGAACAAACCTCAGCTAACGGTAGAGGCCCGTGACCCCGTGGCCTTCCTGCACCCCACCTTCGGGTTCCACTCCTGGGACCCGCGCTGGCACCCCACAGCGTCCGCGTTGCCAGCTGGCTGGGGCCGCTCCCTCGCTGCCCTCTGTCTGTCTGTCTGGTCGGAGCAGGCTGGGACGGGCTCCTGTCCGCCACCGCTGACAAGTGCGGGCTTCTCCTCCCCCTCGCCGGCCCTACTGAACAGGCGGCCTGTGTTCGGGGCCGGGAGGCACTGTGACGCCTCTCATCCCAGTCAGCCAGCGTGGCCGCCGCCATGGGGGCAGCGGCGGGATGGAGCGGGGATGCGGAGCTGGCTGCTACCGGGCGGACCTGCACAGCCCTGCACAGCCGCCCGAGGTCGGCAGAGCGGGGTCCTCAGGCCGGGACACAAGCCCAGAGCAGGACCTCTCAGGGCGCAGGAGGTCCCCAGGGGCCCTGGAGAGCTGAGCGACTCTGTGTCTTCTCCAGCTACTCTGCAGACAATTCCAGGAGGCTGCAGAAGCCCCCCCTACAACGATCTCTTATTTCTCCTGGGTACCCCCCACCCCGAAATAGCTCCCCTTCCTGGTGTGGCTGGCTGGCTGGACTAGCAGGGAGTGTCCCCAGGAGGCCCACGACAGGAATCTGGGGGAGGCCGCTTGACGCCTCATTAAAACATTCCGAAGAAAACCGAAGAAAACCCAAGTCCCCGGGAGGGGCGAGGGCGGCAGTGCAGGGCGGGGGAGGGATGTGCGCAAGGGCAGGTGATATAAAAAGCTTCCACAAATCAATACGAACAGGATAAATAACCCATCGACAGAGGAGCAGCGGCTCAGAGTGGGCTGTCTTAGATAATAAATAACTCTGAAGTCCAAAAATCACTGATCATCAGTAAGGAAGGAGGCGCTTGCCCTCCTCCTCTTATCAGGAGGTAAAGTGGAAAAAAGGACCCCTCACCCTAACATCCTGGGAGACATGGGGTGGCGGGTGTGGGCAGAGGCCCTCCCTCTCCGTCCTGGTGAGTTTGAACCGGCGAAAGCTTTTTAGAGGGCTGTTTGGCCAGACCTATTAAAATAAAAAATGTGTGTGCTCTCAGACCCAGCAAAGATGAAATCTGGAAATATCCTACTGGGAAACAGTCACAAGGGGACACAAGAGGGCATTTCAAGGAGCTTCCGTGCCACTGCCTAGATCCTTCTCCCACACACACAGGTATGCTCTCACAAGCCCAGAAAGACAATGCAGAAAGAACATGATGCGTGTTGTGTGGGAACGCTTCATGAAGCTCCTGTTTTGGAATACTACACAGCATTTAAAAAGGTAGATGTAAACCGACTGACGTGAAGGTGTCTAAAACACACCTGTAAGTAAAACAGCAATGCCATTTAACAGGGAAGCAAACGGAACACAAACACAGCAAAGCGATCACCTCCCTGCCCTGCACAGAATGGCAGAATGGCACTTGGAAACACAGGAAAGCAGGTCTGAGAACTCTCCGCCCTCAAAGTGTTTTAAAAATGGGTTCCTCTAAAGCAGGGCTGTCATCCCCGCCCTCAAGAGGCTGAGGCGGGGGGGGGGGGGGGTCCGCTGTGTATCCGAGGCCAGCCTGGACTACAGAGTGAGACCCTGTCACCACACAAACAAAACAAACCCCACATCTTTCATGTGCAAGGGGAACAGGGCTTGGATGTCACCAAGGAGGAGTCCTCTTTAATCTGTATTAGTTGGCTCTTTTGTAAGAAAGAACGTCTTATGCATGAGTTTTGAAATGACAAACAAGAAAATAAAAGTTAAAAAAGAAAAACGCCCAGAGGATCTTGTTTTTAAAAAAGAAGAAGGAAGAAATAGAAAAAGAAAACGCAGTGAGGCCTGGAGGCCTCCTGCCAGAAGCAGTTCGTGCCCTACTTTGGAGGAGGAAGTTCGGAGCAGGAGCAGGGAGAGCTGGGTTCAAATTCCACCCCTTCCCCACGCACCCCCAGAAGTCAGAGCCCTTTCCAGCAGGGACAAGTGAAGGGACGAGATGAACGGGGGATGAGAAGACATTTGTGACCCAGTCAGGCTCAGAATCCAGGGACAGGCGCTGCTCAAGACCTGTTGACACCTTCCTGGGGTGGCTAAGGAGGCCCCTGGGGGGCCCAGGGGCACCCTTTGCCTACTCCCCACTGTCTGTGGTCCATCGTCTCCCGACCTCGGCCTCCTCTTCCCTGAAGGTGCAGGAGGAAGCAGCTGAGACCGCACACAGCTCTTCGCCTCCCCACAACCAAGGCACCAGGTGACCGGGAGGTGAGCAGGGTCGCAGGGCTGGCTGGGCAGGGAGCACACAGGTTCTGGGCCAGCTCACGCTGGAGGGCTTGGCAGGTACAGGTACAGACTGGGACCAAATCCCTCCTGCAGTTCCAGCGGAGCTGGCCCCCCCTGCATCTCCAGGACACTGCTGGGGGTGGGGAGTGGGCTGCCCATTCTGCCCCTTGGGCCGTATCCCAAGCCCTGACGGTCCCTGTACCAATGAAGTCCAGAGCCTCCGACCCTCACTGGCATCCCTCTTGCCACCCAACCCTCAGCCGAGCCAGGACAATCCTCCGCATACAGCTCAGCTTCCCTACAGAGCAGCACAGGGACCTGGGGACCCCGGCCACCCTCACCCCCACCCCAGGAGATGCACGGGGCTTGGCACTGGGTTAACACGAGACAAACAATGATCATGGTGGTCCAAAAGTGAGGTCTGCTGACTATGGCAGCCCATGCCTGGAATCTCAGCACTTCTGGGAGACTGAGGCAGTGCTGCAAGTTCAAATCCAGCCTGGGCAATTTAGTGAGCTCCTGGTTCAAAAATAAATACATGATAAAATGTAACAACAGGGAAGCCACGGCTCAGTCACTGGGCAGAGTGAGCCGGGCCATATGTGTTGAGAAGTAGGAAGGATGGAGGTGTGCAACAAACAAGAATCGGAAAAGAACAGACGTGGGGGCACACGGGCTCCCAGTGCATGCACACACGTGTGCCCAGCCACGCGGGACAAGACACATGCAGACCCCCAGCTTCAACACACACGGCGTCATTTGGGGGCTCAGACATAACTCCAGAGACCCTGACCCTCGCCACGTCCAGGCCGTGTCCCACCAAGCCCCATCCTTCCAGTGCACAAGCGCACTCTCAGGACCCCCGTGCCCATCGTCCCGTCTACCCATGCACACACGATGCACATACAGTGCACACAGGATGCACACGCAGTGCACACTCAGAGCTCGCCCAGGCTCAGCCCATCTGCAGCTCTAATCTACAAGCCCTGGGTGGAGGGAGAACCCTTGGTTAGGTTTTGGGACCTGTGCTGGACCAGAACTGCACACAGGGAACTCTAGTAAGGGGGGTGCAGGAGGGGCACGGAGTCTGCTGGGATGAGGTTAGCAAACGCTTCTCTGACACACTGCTTTACAGATGGGACAACTGAGGTACACGAGGACAGCCAAGGTCACACGGCACTGGGCAGGGCTGGAGGAACCCCACGCTTGGGCCTCCCGGTGGGGCTCTGTCGGTGGCACCAGGCCCTCCTGCTGCTCAGCGTGTCTCTGGAGTGCAAGGGTGGCACAGACTGGGGCAGGGGTGTGGGCAGGATGAGGCTGGTGCTCCCCACGGGCTGTGCCCAGGCCCTGGCCCAGGAGGACACTGTTCCTGCGGTCTCCAGCTCTCTCTGCCTCTGCAGTCTCCTCTGTATTTGCTGCTCTGGGGTGCTCCATCCCCACCCCTCTTTGTCTCCTCTCTCTGACTTTCTCTGCCACTCTGTCCCGGGGTCTTTACTCTTCCCCAGAGATCTCTTCATACACCGGGGTGCCTGTCTCCTGCAGGGGTGCCCTGGGCCCTCCGTGCCCTACCACACCCACCCCCCACCCCCGGGGCAAAGAGCGTCCACCCTGGGTAAAGTGGGCCACCATGGGTGCACGGGAGCATGTGTCTGAACGTGCCTAGGAGGGCAGGAGGGGGCCCTAAACCCTTCCCTTGCCTGGAGGGTCCTGACCTCTGTCCCCCACCCCGCTTTGCTTGTTGAATCTCCGACAAGACTTGTGGCAAGCAGAGGCCCCCAAATCCCAGTCTTGGAGAGTCCACTGCCAGAGTCAAAGCCCAGATCACACGGGGGTGTCTGCTGGATCACACTGTCATCTCCGAAGGCGACACCCCAAACTGGGTGCTCACAGCAGCAGAGCGTCGGAAAACTTCAACCACGTTTTTCCAGTCACGGAACCCCAAACCCAAGTTTCAAAAACTGGGGAGGCTCCAGGCATCGGGCACATACAGTCCGGAAACTCCGAAGAGAGCAGCCGCCGCCGAGAATCCCGGGGTACAGGGGCCGCCTCCCCAGTTCAGATGCCTGGAGGCACGCGAGACTCCCCGCGGCCGCAGACCCTCCCGGGGGACCCCCGAGCCCCGCCGGGATCGCCCGAGGGCGGGTGACTTACCAGCGCGTACGCGGAGCTGAGCACCGGGCAGCAGAGCAGCAGCGCCAGGCCGGGAGCCATCCGGGCGGCCCCCATCGCCGCCGCCTAGGGCCGCGTCCCTCGGGGCAGCCGCCGCCGCCGCCGCCGGCCCTGGTGGGGAGCGAGGGTGCAGACTGCGTCAGGCCGGACCGCCCCGCCCACGCCCCGGCCTAGGGGACCCCGGCGTACGGGCGGCCCGAGGCCCCGGAGCCCGGCGCGGGGCCCATGCGCTGAGGGCGAGCGCGGCGCGGAGAGGGCGGAGAGGGCGCAGGGGAGGAGGCGGCGGCGGGCGGGCGCCGAGCGCGGCGGAGCGCGGCCCGTCTGCCTGCAGCGGAGAAATCACATCCATATGGCCGGGCCCCCCGCCCCCGGCCCGCCCCCGCCCCCCGCCCCTCCGCGCCGCCTTTTCTTTCTTTTCCTCTTTGCTTTTTTTCTCCCTGAGGGGGAACTGGGAGCCGCGGCTTCGCCCCACGCCCATGGGGGAGGGGCGGGGGAGGGGTCGGGGTCGCGGTCCGCGGGGGGCGCACGGAGCGGTTATTTTTAGCTCTGCGGCCGTCGCGGGAGGGGAGCCGGGGCGGGGCGCGCGGCGCGGGGACGCGATCCCGAGGGGAAGCGACGCCGATCTCCGCGGGGCCCGCACTCCCGCCCCGCCCGGCCCGGGACCCCCGACCCGGTCCCGGGCGCCCGCCCGCGCCCCTCCCCGTGCTCCGCCCGGCCCCGCCTGCGCCCCCGGCTGGAGCGCGCGGCCCGGCGCCGGGTGCCCAGGTCCGCGCGCCGTCGCCAGCTCCCCCGGCCGTGGCCTCCGCTCCTCGCCGGCCCCAGGCTGCGTCTCGGTCACTCCCTCGCGCCCGCCTCCCCCTCCCCCTCCCCGCTACGAAAACATTCGCGAGTTTCCAAAAAAGCCACCGAGCCGAGCGGCGCGGCCGGGGCTCCACCGAGCTCCGAGGAGAGGCGTCGCCGCCCGAGCCCGGGGCCGCTCCGCCCGGACCCCGATCCGTCGGGACCCCGCTCTCCCGGACCCCAGATCCCGCAGCCCTGGCTCCGACTCACTCCGAGCGCGCCGCCGTGGTCCCCACCTTGCCATGGATGTCGGGGTTCCCCCGACTGCTGCCCCTGCGAGCCAGTGCCCCGTCCGCGACGCCGGGGGTGCCGCATGGATGTCTTGGGGTGCCCCCCACCCGGCCGCGGCCCGGAGCCGCCGCCCGCCGCGCGCGTCCCCAGCCCCGGCGCCGGCCGCGCCCTCCCCGCACCCGCCCTCCGCTCCGCTCCCCTCCCCTCCCCTCCCATCTTCTCCCCTCCTCTCCCCTCCCCTGCCCGCCCCCATCGCCGATCGCTGCCGTGCACAGCCCGCGCGCTTCCTCAGTGTCCGGCCCCAGCTCGCGGCGGCCGCGGGGCGCAGAAGGTCTGCGGTCCGGGAGACGTTGGGGCCTGGAGCCTCCTGGACGCTGCCGCTTCTTCACTGGACTTCGGGAAATCAAATTTTTTTTCCTAAATTCCCTGATGATGTATGGGGACCTTCCGCCGCCACAGGGTCCCATGGCGGGGCGCCCGGCCCCCGCGCGCCCAGTACGCCATGTAGTCGGTCACCAGGGGCCCTCGCCCCCTCCTCACTAGCAATCGCGTTCGGGTCCGGGGTTCTTCTGGGCGGTACCACAGTCAGGGACCCCTCCTGCCTCTGGGTGTCCTCTCTGTCCCCATCAGACCCCAGCCTGGGGTGGGGCCCTGTAGGCTGCAAGACCTGAGGCTCAGCCCGCACCCTGCGTTTGTGGCCGGCTGGGGTCCGATGAGGACCCTTGACTTGAGGGAAAGGATGGAGGAGTGGACAGGAGCTGTGGCCAGACAGGTGGGACTTCGTGCTTGCTGGGCAGGGACGTTGACTCCCAGGCCTGCACCTCCATAGGACCCCGGCAGCCGGGCAAGCGGGGTGGGGGTTCAGGTGGAAGAAGGGACAGGGGATGCCTGGAGCCCATGGCTTTAAGGCTGGTCTGGAGACCTTGGTATCCCAGCACTTGGGAGGCTGAGGTAGGAGGATCTCTGAGTTTGAGGCCAGTATATAGGAAGTTCGGCCTGCAGTACATAGTCAGACCTTTTTTTAAGACAAAGAAAGAAAGGAAGGAAGGAAGGAAGGAAGAAAGGAAGAAAGAAAAGAAAGATGGATAGACAGATAGATGGATGGAGGAAGCTAATGAGAGTGTGGTGTCCTGAAAATTGTCAAGGCTGAGCGGCAGCCTAGCTGGCCCACTTACCAATTGTGTGTCCTAACCACTAGGACTCCCCTGATCTCTGGGCCTTGGTTTCCTCATCTGTAAAATGGGAGAAGTTAAGCAATGGATTCAGAAGGTACCTTTCACTGTTCCCCTGAAAGTGTCTACACCCTTGGTCTCCAAGGGCTCCCTTGGGGACAGGCAGCCCCTGTAGACATGAGCTCCTGTGTCCATCTGAGAGACAATGGTCCTCAAGGCATGATGGCTTATGTCTGTAATCCCAGTACATGGGAGGCTGAGGCAGGAGGATTGCCACGAGTCGGAGACCAGCCTGGGCTACCTAGCAAGACCCCATGTCAAAGCAAAACCAAAATGTCAGTGGTCTGCAGTGCTGTCTGGGTGGCTGCTGCTATCTGGCAGCCAGGCAGCTGTGTCTCCTGCACACTCCCGTGGTCCCACCCCTCTTCCTGACTTTCCACCCACTCAAGGTAAGACATTCAGGGGGGTCAGGATTGAGAAGTTACCCTTGGGGCTGGCAGGGCGGAGCCCTCAGACCTGGCTCACTACAGCCTGGTGGACCCGGGGGGGCAGTGCCAGGGCTGCAGGAGGGTCTGAGGGGCTCCGGGCCCTTAGGACATTTCTTTTCCTTAACTCTTGGGGGCTTTCAGAGCTCCTGCTGGATGACCCACAGCTGTAGGTGGGCCATGCATCCCCCAGTTCACTCCGGGCCTCTGGGTTAAGTGCCACCAGGCGGGTGTGTGTGTGTGTGTGTGTGTGTGTGTGTGTGTGTGTCACACATTAACTGGAAGCGCCCCAGCTCTGGCTGAGCCAGAATCACCCTTTTGACAGAGGTCCCCCGGGGTCAGTTTCGGGTCAGTGGTAGTAGCCTTTGGCAGCTTTCTTGGTGAGGGGTCCAGCTCTCTCTCCCTTCCTCAAGCTGGGGGTCCTAGCAGGAGGACCCGTGGCCTCCCTGGAGCTGAACACTGGAGCAGGGACCCGGGGCGCGGTGGCACACACCTGAAGTCCCAGGACTGGGATTCCTGAGCCGCAGCTCAGGCTGATCACCGTGTCGGCTGAGCCACACAGTGAAACCCTGTCTCAAAAGGAAACGGGGCAGGGGCTGCACCCTGGCTCTGACCCTGCCAGACCCCACCTGTGCTTCCAGCTCTGTGAGAAGGGCCCTGGCCAAGGTACACAGACTGCAGTGGCCCCCAGACCCGACAGGACCAACGGAGCTCTCCTGCTCCTGCCCCAGCCCGGGGACTCTCCTGGGTCAGGCTGACATCTGCTTCAGAGGCACTGGTGCCCCAGTTCTTTGCCCCAGCCCTGCTCAGAGCCACTGCATCCTGAGATCAGCCCTGCTGCCACCAGGACTCTTGGCCCAGGCCATGTCCTCCTTCAACCTGCCCTCTAACCTCCGGCTGAACTGACCCTGGCCTGAGGCTCCCCCAAGCCCAGCCCCAGACCCTGCCAGTGGCCAGGGGCCTCTGAAAGCTTTGCTGAGGCAAAGGGCCAGTAGGGGAGAGGATGGCTGGGCCCTAAGTGGAGCGAGGTGCCACTTTTACAGCCATTTTGGCTGCTCATAAACACCCCCGAGTCACTGGAGGCTCCGGCAGCTGGTGGGCAGCCTCCTCTCCGAGCAGCGGGGGGCCTGGCTTTCTCCCTCCCGGGAAGGTGGGGGCCCAGGTGCCAGCAGGCTCTGTCCCAGGTGGGGAGCAGTCATAGGAGGCTGAGGAACAGGTTTCTTCTCAGGCTGATCTCGAGGTCACAGGTGCCCACTGTCGGAATGCCAGGTCCACAGACACGAGACCTAATCCCAGCACTCACACAGGAGGCTGAGGCAGAAGGATTGCTGAGTTTGAGGCCAGCCTGAACTACTGTGTCACCAAAAAACTGCAAGAAAGAAAGACAGAAAGATACACACCTTGCATGCCCCATGGCGCTGACCCGAGTCCACCCTATAGGAACCACCGCTCTGGCCCCCCAGCTGTACCCACGCCCCCGGGGTCCCTTGTCCAGCCCCCCTCACCTGGAGTCCCCAGGCCTTCTGAACTGGGCCAGAAGCTGCAGGGCAGACTCAGGTTGGCCATGAGGAGGCGATGGACAGCTCTGGCCAGCTTCTCTGGTCCAGGCCTGGGAGGATGCAGCTGCTGGGGATAGGAAAAGGCCTGAGTCAGAGCTTTCCCGGGAAAACGAAAATTAATTATTTTTCACCAAGGCCCGTGCTGGCACAGGACTTTGTCCTAGACCCTGAGCGTGGCCGTGTCAGATGCCCTGGCCTGGACCCTGCCCCACTGCATTTGCCTGCCAGGCGCCGGGGCCCACTGGTGACCATGGGCCCCTGCGGTCCTCTTTACCCTGCTTCTCTCTGTCTCTCCTTAGGTCTGTCCCTGGGTCCCTGTCTAACCTTCGGCTCTTTCTTTCTTATTATCTTTTGAGGGTCCTGCTGTGTAGTTGAGGCTGGCCTTGATCTCGCTCTGACATTAAAGCCATCCTCCTGCCTCAGCCTCCAGAGTGCTGAGATTACCAGGCATGCACGGTCACATCCAGCCACATTTCAGTGATCTCAAAGCACTGTGAAATAGGCCCATAGGTGACCTCTTTCAAGTTTTAGGCTCCTGAGAAATCAGATGAGACCCGGGCTGCTCTGCACCTACATGCGAGGTAAGAAAAGTGAGACCTGAAGGTCTCCATGTCCCAGTTCTGGGGACCCAGTGGCCCCTACCTAGAAAACAGGTGGGGGCCTGTATTCCACCCAGCCCTGTCTTGACCCCTGTGGCCCCACAGTCACCCTGAGCCCAGCCGGAGCTGGTTTGGGTCTGGAAGTCCCGGCTCAGCCTGCCAAGGTGTAATGATTCACATGGCAGTGGCCACTCAGCACATTCCAGCCGCAGCCCCAGTGCCCCACACGTGAGGCAATGGGCCTCAAACCGCCCCCGCCACCCCGGCACCACCCTGGGACCCGTGTCCCAGCGCCACTGCCCCCAGGTCCTGCAGACACCCTGTGGGGAGGGAGCATGCAGCTATTTCTGATGTGCTCTTTGGTTTTCAGACTAGAAGGGGAGGCAGGGGTTTGTGAACACCTGGCTCCAGGCGGGGAGGGAGCTGGGCTCCAAGAGCCCAGTGGCATGGTGAGGGCACGAAGACCGTGACAAACGGCACGCACAGGCCTCCTGCCCAGGGCTGCTCGGAAGGTGCCACTCAAGGGGCATCCTAGGACCTGCTGGCCATCTGTGGCCAGGGCCAGGAGAGCCAGGCTTCCTGTGTGGTGGTGTCCTGGTCCCTGCCCCGTGCCCCGCCTCTGCCTACTCCAGAGACCACTCGGCCTGCTCTGCTCTTCCCACCGTCCCTGTCCTCACTGACCAGGGATGGGAGGCTTGGACCTCCCTGTCCACTGTGTTGGGCTGGTGACAGAAAATTAGAAACTGGAAATGGCTCCTAAAATGCCCGGGCCTCCTGCCTTGCAAGCAGGCGGAGCTGGGACTCTGGAAACCTACGTCCTCTCTGGCCTCAAGCTTGGGGCACCTGTGTCCAGCCTTGTTCCTCCAAGGGCCCCAGCTGGGGGTTTTGGGGGCAACTCTGGCCCTCATCCCCCAGGACAGGAAATTGCATTGTGAGTCCAGGAGAGAAAGGCAGCACAGACCCGAGTACCTGGCCGGGCCCTTGGGGTGCAGCGAGCTCCTGTTCTCTCACAGCCCCATAACCCTCGGGACTCCCCAGGCCTTGCAGCTCCTGGACGCCTCACCTGGCAGGGGCAGCAGGTGGGGCCTGGGAAAGGCAGGTCCAGGGTGGCAGGTGGGGGTCATGGTTCCAACGCTATGGATACCAGAGAGCAGACGGGACGAGTCCTCAAAGGGCGGTCAGCATACTCCTTCAACGGCTGGAGGACCTCCTGACTTGACCCTTAGATCAGGGCTCTCCTGACCACGGGCCCCCGAGATGAGTCCCAAGAGCCACTCTCAACTGCAGTGGCACCCTGCCCTGGCAAACCTGGGGCTCCTGTCCTGTGCCCTGACCGTTGACTCCCCTGTTAGTGCCCACAGCTGGCCTGGGCTGCTGACTGGGGCTGGGGCCCTCATCTCCTCTACCCCTCGCTTTCCCTTGGCTTTGGAGAGTTCCTCCCCTTCCTCTTTTCCTCTTTTTCTTCCTCCTCTTTTTCATCTCCCCTCTCACCTCTTCCCCTCTTCTTTCGTTGCTTCTGCTTTTTTTCCTCCTCCTTCTCTTCTTATATTCTTGCCATATTAAGGATTGAACCTCAGGCCTGAGCCACACCCCTAATCCCTTTAAGAAAAAAAAATTTTTTTTTGGAGTCAGGATCTCCCTAAATTGCTAAATTGCCCAGGTTGAGTTTGAACTTGAGATCTCCCTGCCTCAGCCTCCTAGGCTTGCACCAACACACCTGGCTACCAGTTCATTTTTCTGGCAGCTGAAGCATCCGGCTTGGACCATGATGGAGCCCTGAGGCCCGAGGGGCTACCGACCCTGGTGATGGGTGCTTGGCTCTATGTGCCCCCTGAGATACTTCCTGAGGCTGAGTTAAGGTCCTTTTGAAGACAGAGGCACCCACATTTGGTGGAAGGGGCAGTCTCTGACCTTGAAGTCATCCTCTTCCTGCTGCAGTCCTCAGATGGCCCAGGGGCTTCTGGGGTTAGAGAGGCCACTGTCCAGAGCCCCTCCACCCCAGGCATCCCCACTGGACAGCTCTGATGTCCCCACAGGGCCACAGTAGGTGGGGAGAAAGCTCCCCCAGAGCCCCTTTCTGCAGAGCCCCCTGGTGCCCCAGCAGCCCAGCCAGGGATCCCAGTGGGGGCCAGAAGGGGTCTCGCTTCCCAGACGCCTTCCGGGCAGAGTGTGACTTCCCGCTCCGGTGGTCATAAAAAGCCCAGAAGCCAGCAGGTCCCTGGTGTGTGTGGGAGGGGGCCGAGCTCAGAATCCCCCCCCCCAGGCGTGTTTGACACGTGTTTCCGCCTCTCCTGGCCTGGGCTCCCTCTGCTGCTATTTATAACCTTTAAGAGCTCCTGCCGGCTGCAAAGTTTTCTTAAACTCAAAATATCACCGAGGTCCTGGGCACGCGTTCCAGAGGCCGCCGGGCCCTGCGGTTTGAAGGGAGGAGGGGGCCAGGAAGGAGGGGTGGGAGTGGGCGCTCATACACGGGGTCCTGGCAGAGGGACCTCGGAGGGGGACCTGAGCCCAGGGAGTCCTGGTCTCGACACTCCGGCCCTGTGCAGCCTGGAAGGACCCTCCATGTGGGTGGTCTTGGTCACCGTGGGCCATCTGAGGACACCTGAGCTGTGGCTGGGCCTCAGTTTCCTCTGCAGATATGAGTCTGGGCAAGGCAGGGAATTGGTGGATCCAGGGACATCTAGGGCAGAGAGGGGGCAGTCCCCTGGGAACCTGTCACAGTGGCACCAGACCAGCTAGGGAGAGGGGGCAGCAGTGCCATACCAGAGTCACCTTGCTCCTGCAGCCTGAACCCCCAGGTCCTCCGAGGGTCACTCCAGGTGTGAAAGAGGCTAAAGTTCCCTCCCTGGGGACAGGTGGGTCACTGCTTCATTAACGGCCCCCAGGACCACGGGAGGTGGCTCTGCACAGCTTGGATGCCATCGGGAGCCGGAGGGGACCAGGTCTGGTCTGGCTTCGGGGCCACCCGAAGTCTCACATTCAGTTCCTGCCTACCCTGGCCACTGCTCAGCCCTGGGCCCCTCTGTGCCCTCAGGAGAGACGGAGAAGCCGTTCCCCTCCCCCAACCATGCACTGCTGTGTCCAGCAGGGTGCCGCGGGCTCACACGCTGTCCCACTCCAGGCCCTGGGTGTGCTGGGAGGGGGGCGAGGGCGACCGGGCAGACAGAAGGCAGGGGAGAGGAGCAGGGCTTCCAGGGGCTCCCTTGGGTGAAGGCTGTCATTCCCCAGTTACCTTGTTAGAAGGGGCCCCCCAATCAAAGCACTGCAATGGAAGCTGTTGGAGAATGAGGGTGCACCTCCAGCCGGAAGACGGGAGCGGGGGTCCCCAGAGCTGGCGGGGAGGACTTGCCCTAGTCCCCCACAGCCCAGCTCCATGTCCCCCCTGTCCCTACAGCTGCTGCCCTGCCTGGGGCAATGAGCTCGAGGGGAGTGGCGTGTCTTCTCTTGGGGCCCCCAGCCCCAGGCTTGGAGACGACAGAGGCTCCTGGCAGCCGCGCTGGTCACCCCTGCTTCTTCTCCCTGAGCTCCATGGAGAACCAGGATGATCAGGAAGGGCGTGAGTTGGGGTGGTCTGGGGCACGTCCTTGGGACAGAGGCACATGCCTGGGCTCTGAGGTGGGGCGTGGGAATCCCCAGGCCCACCCAGTTTATCTGCCACATGCTGAATCCTTTGTTTATGCAGATCCCAGTCCATTGTCCCCTGTTGACTGAGGCCACACTCAGGTCCTCTGCTGGGAAGTCCTGGGCAAAGGTCTCAGCCTCCGGCAAGTGGTCTCAGGTCCCAGGATTCTCAGGGCTGGACCCACAGCCAATGGCACAGGTGTGAACCCTGCTGCAGGTACCTGTGCGGCCCTCACCCAGGCTGACCTGCTGGGGACGTGCCTGCCCTAGCCATCCCTCCTGACCGTGGCCTTTCCCCTGCTGGCCCTGGTGTCCTCGAGACGGGAGGGACGGGCCGGGAGCCTCGAAGAGAGCCCTTTCCCACGAGGGCCAGCTCTGACCCCATCCTTATCGGGCCTGGACGTGCCAACAACAACACAGATGCAGAGGCCCATGGGCCCCAAACCCGAGGACGCTGACCTCCCCGGCCAGCTGCTGGGCTCCTGCCTCTGTTTTTCCCTCTGTGGACGGGCCAGGGGGCCTCTGGGGATCATGAGAGGAGGCGGTGGAAAGGCCCCGGACACCTGGATACGCACGTTCACACACATGGACCACGCTAAGTAGGCGCTAGTGGGGCCGTTTTGTTCATCCTTTCATCCTGGCACCTTCACACTTCCTGTCTGCAGCCTGAGTATTTTCTAGGCTTGTGAGCTCAAAGGTACATGTGTGGGAGAGTATGGCTGTGCATGCAAAAGTATGTAAGTACACCTCTGTGTGCAAAAGCACTTGTGGGAGTGAGGTATACCTGTAATCTCAGCTACTTGGGAGGCTGAGACAGGAGGATCTCTAGCTGAAACCAACCTGGACAATTTAGCAAGATCCTATCTCAAAGTAGAAAATAAAAAGGGAAAAAAAAAAAAAAAAGAAAAGAAAAAGGGCCAGGGATGTAGCTCAGTGGTAGAGCAGCTGAGGTTCAGTTCCCAGCACACACACACACACACACACACACACACAAAATGTGTGTGCAGAGGTATGCAGATTTGTGTACACAGGTTATGAATGTGCATGCAAAAGTATCTACCATGAGGATAAGTGTGTGCAATTGTGTGCAGAGGGGTGTGCCAGGCTCTTGGCCCAGCCTGTATTGGCCGGTTTCCTAAGTGAGTGTGGTGTGTGTGTGTGTACACATTTAAGTGTGACCCTTTTCCTCAGTGGCACAGGCTGGGTGGGCAGAGGTGGAGCGGGCAGTTCAGGGTCCCTGGGGATCTCGGCACAGGTGGGCCTGAACTGTGTGCCCAGCTGTGGCCACCTGGGCTGGCGGGATGGTGGATAGATGCCCACACCACCAGGTACCAGGACCGACCTGACTATTTTCAGCTCGGCCGTTTGTAATGCAGTGTCAACGCCCTGGCTGCAAAGGGGTTGTGTGCCCCCGCGGGCCGGGCCACCGCTGGGCTGGGTGGGGTCCCATGGGAACAGGCCTGGGCCTGGGAGTGGACGGCTACCGCGTGGTGGGGCTGGCAAGGGGACAGGGAAGCCTTCTGGCCCGCAGCGCCTCCTCCAGGGCGTCACCGCTGTTGCTTCCTCAGTGTCCCTCTGCTGTCACAGCTGTCCCCTTTGTCATACCCGCCTTGTCCTTGTCCCCCGAGGCCTTTTGAGAGCTGTCTGAGTCCCCCGGTCTCTCTGTCTCTGCCCTCCTCCTGTCTCTGCCTCCTGGGTCTCTGCTATGGTCCAGGGTCCTGGGTCCCATTTCTCCGCGGCCGGGGGGAGCCGTCCCTCCGCCACAGCAGGAGCTGCCTGCCCGAGACACTCGTCCATCCGCTCAAACAACCACTCAATTCAGACTTCCAGTCTGACTGACGGATTTTTTTTCCTCTGCTAAATTTACTTGCATTTTTGACTGAATTGGCCATTCAAGAGGCCCCGCCCCGCCACGATGCGGGCGCACGCACGGACACGCACGCAGAGCCCCGAGCGCCCGGCCCGCTCCTCCCCACGCGTGGCTGGAGCCTCATGTGTGCGCGGGGACACTTGTATGCACGCTCCCGTCACGCGCACACCAGCAGTCACACACGGGTGCACACACTGGGTCCGGACACCCTCAGCCTCCTCCTGAGGGACAGAAAGGTGGGACCTCGCCTTCAAGACCAGCTCCAGTGGCACCCTCCTTCTCCTCCTCCTCCCTCCGCCTGTCCCAGGCGTTTCTGGTCATCTCAGGCCTCTCCCGAGCCCCTGCAAACCTCAACAGCCACTCCTAGACCCCGATCCTAAAAGGGGACTCTTTTTTTTTCTTCCAAGGACAATAAATATTTGCTCTTTGGGAGACTGCTGGTGGGAGAGTACAGGGTTTGGCCGAGTGGCAGGGAATGTCCAGGGCAGTGCAGGGAGGCCGCAGGCCCTACTGGGGTGGAGGAGGCGGGGCCCTGTCCATCTGTCCATCCGGAAGCTGGAGCAGCAGGCAGGGCTGGGAAGTGGGGGCTCTGGGCGACACTCACTCTTCTTTCCTCTGAACCCCTTTTCTCAGGTACCTCTCAGGCCATGCCAGGCCCTCATGCCCAAGCCTCACCCCCACAGCCCTTTGTGAGGCCATCCCTGCCACAGCCCCCCACTTCACCACAGCCCCCCACTCTGCCTCATTCGCCAGGAATGCATGGCCCCAGCTCACATTGAGACTCTGCAGAAATAAGGGGTTCAGCGTTCCCAGAGAGACTAAAATTCTGTGTTTTCAATCTCCCCACCAGTGCTGGCTGTCCGAGGTCAGGCAGACACCCCTCAGGCCGGGCCCCCCAAAACAGACAGGGCCATCCCCCTCATCTGAGGTGCCCCAGCCTGGCCTGTGCTGTCCCTGCCTGTCCCCCACCAGGCCCTGGGTCCTGGAGGCTGCTGCCGGCCCACCCCTCCTTCATGCTGAATCCGGCTCCCAAATATAGCGGCCGTAGCCACAGCCGGCCAGGACACCACAGCCCCAAGCGTCAGTCCTGGGCCGGGATCAGAGGGGCAGGAGCTGATTATAGGTCCCTGGGCCAAACCCAGGACTTGCCTGCCAGCCCTCGAGCCTTGCCACCCCCACCCCAGAACCACAAGGTTGGAGCATCTGGTCCCCGTCAGCACAGTGGGCAGAGGGAGGGGCCCGGCCCAGCCAGGACAGAGTTGTCTGTGTGTGGCGTGGGACAGTGCGGATGGGCTGGGACGCAGGGGCAGAGGCTGTCCTCTGACCCCACCGTGCTGGGAAGCCATTGTTGCCCAGGTACAGGTTGGGGAAACTGAGGCCAGGAGGAAGGGAGACCGGCCTGGGTTGCAGGAGCCCGGGAGTCTCCCTGCTCGTCCTCGGCAGTGTTTCCCATCTTTGAAGCCCTGGGCTGCGCCTCTGGGAAGCAGGCCACATCCTGTTGGTGGCAGAGCAGCCCTGCTGGGAAGTCCTCGTCGGAGTCGGGCTCTCACACGCGGCCTCGGGGCCGTGGGGTGGCACGGACTGGCCCAGATGGTCATCTCCTCCTGGGCCTGGGCCTGGGCCCACACCTACCTCACACTGCCTCTGGCCAAGATAGCCAGGTGGCCCTCACCCCCGCTGGCTCACTTGGTCCCGCCATCTGTGCCGCGGCGGGACCCCTGGAGCCCTGGGTGGGGGCATCATGGGCACCCGGCGTGCAGTGAGGGTCGTGTCTCGGTGGACACGCCTGCACGCGCCTGGCGGGTGAGTGGCAGCCAGGACAGGGCCCGAGACCTGCCGCATGGCAACATTTGACCTACTTCTACGGCCCTGGGTCTGGCCCAGGCCGCGTTCTCGACTCCTCCGGGAAGTGTGGGCCCGAGGCCCAGCCCAGGGGCCGTGGGCCAGGAGGGGCGGGCCAGGGCGGGCGGGCGGCCTGCGGGCCGGGCGGAGCGCGTGGGAGCCCGACCGCCTCCTCCCTGCCTCTGGCTCGGGGGCCCGAGAGACAGCCCCCCGGCATACACACCCGTGGCCCCCGTAGCGGAGCTGCCAGATGGGCCCGGGGCAGTGTGCACAGGACGGGGAGGTCGGCCAGACACCCACCGCCAAGGGTTTTGGGGCTGACCCATCTGCAGGGCAGCCGGCAGCGTCGATCTGGAGGCCCTCGGCCTCCACCTACCTCTGGATCGGGGGTTACAGTTCTGGAGTTTGAGGTCCTAGTCCAGCTCTGGGGCGTGGGTTTAGACTCCCGAGCCTGGGGTGTGGCCTCTGCGTCTAAGGTTCGGGTTTGGTGTCCTGGGCTTCAGAGTCTGGGTTCTGGGTTTGGGGTTCTTAGTGTGGAATTTGGTCTTGCACTCTGGGTTCTGGGCTCTGAGTTTGAGGTTCATATTGGAAGACCTGAGTCTGGAGTCCAGCTTGGGGTTCCAGGTTTGAACCCAAAGCTGGTTCCTGTCTCTGTCCTGCCGTCTGCCCTCTCCCAGCTGCTGAGAACGGTCTCGACCAGAGACGGAGCGGCAGGGAGAGCCGACCTGGGTGGCAGTGGGTGTGGGGGGCGGCTGGGGGCCCTCTGCGGTCCCCAGAGCTCTTGCCTGTCATGCAGCGACACCCCATCGCCCCTCACCCCACTCCAGGAGAGGCTCAGGAGGGGTTTGTCCCCCTAGTGAGGTGTGAGCAGACTGAGAGATGTGGGGCATTTGTTCCTGGGAGGTTTATTGAGTGTCTGGGACGTAGGTGACACTTTACTGCTGGGACAGCTGGTGCTCACGGGAGGGAGGGTGTAGCTAAGGGACAGGTTAACAAAGGGGCACTCATGGCAGGGTACACAGGGACGGGAGCCAGAGGATGGCCGGATGGTCTGGGGGGACTGCCTGGAGGAGTCAGCGTCTTGCTGAGATCAGAGGGACAAGGAGCCTTCGGTGGCCAGAGTCCCCGGCAAGGGACCACAGGGGGAGGCCCAGTCTGTACAGACCCGAGCGAAGGAAGCACTGCAGAGAAGAATGGTGTGGCCAGGACTCTCCTGCCTCAGCCTACTGTACATTGTCCCCAGCATGGCCCCCCAGGGGGGCTCTGGAGCACAGCATGAGGGGACACCGCTGGACATTAGAGCTGGGCCTTCGGAAGGGGAGGCTGCAGGACTCTCTGGCTCTCTAAGTTCCTCAGGTCCTGCAGGATCTTGTGAGCCATCATTCTATGACTGGGACCCAGCGGGGGGCGTGTAACCCACTGGCCCCACTGCTTGGCCCCCGACACTGTCCTGGTAGTAATCCTGCTGACTGATGAGTCTCTGCTGGGGACTGGGCCTCTGTTGGGTTTTTGTTATTGTTGGTTTTCTGTTGTTTTGAGACACAGTATGTAGTTGAGGCTGGTCTGGAACCCCCAGAAATCCCCCTGCCTCAGCCTCTCCAGTGGTGAGCTCACAGATGTGCACCACCATGCCCAGCAGTTGCTGCAGGTTTGAGGTATTCGGTGGCCAGCTCTGGGCTCCGGTGTCCAGCTGGCCTCCATCTGAGCGTGCTTGCAAGCCATACCTGCCCTGTGGATGAGGAGAGGGGGTCAGGGCACCATTGCTTGCTGGCCATGCACAGGATGGAGGTCCGTGTGTGTGACTCACATGCTGCGCCAGGGTTCTCCCAGGGGGAACAGTTCAGAGGCTCTGGGTGCTGGGCTGTGTCTGGCCCGGGCTGGGTTAGCACTGATGAATGAAAGTGGGCCAGGTCACGCCTTGGCGCCGGTGCCCGCCATGGGTCATCCAAGAATCGGCAGTGCTGAGTGTCAGCAGGCTGGTCCGGGACTGCCGGAGGGCCCTGGCCATGTCCCCACACTGTCCCCGCTTCTGGGGCTCCTGGCTGTCTCTGCGGACCCTCCCCCACCTCTTTCTTGATATCCTTGCCAAACATCTGGAAGAAAAGTGAAAAACGTGCCCCCCCAGCCCCGGATGTTGTGAGATTTCCAGATGTGGGGTATTCTGCCCTCCAGATGAGGCGAGGAATGTGTCCCGGGGGGAGGCCCCCAGTCTTGGACCGCTGTCATCCAAGTGAGCTGAGTGACGGCTGAGGAAACCCGGGACGGCTGCAGCGGACCCAGGTGGAGGTGGCGGGGGCACTGTCCTCTCAGGCTGGGCTGCACCCCTGACGGCCCCGGAAACCGCCCTGGAGCCTGGGGGTGGTGGCCCTGCCTCTGAAGTTGCTATCAAAGGCTCCTGGTGCTTAAAAATAACCAGGGGCCCCCACTCCCAGCACTGAGCTGGGCAGGGCTGGGCCCAATGTGTGTGCAAGATGTCCCCGCGCCCTGCGGCTTGCTCTCAAGGGCCTAGTGCAGCCTCAGCCTCCCACTGCCCCACAGCGTGGCCCGGGCGGGCTGTGCTGTGTCCCTGCCCCCCGGGATGGGCTCTCAGGGTGGCTGCAGAGGGCACGAGTGGCAGGAACGAGGGTGAGCGTGGGCTGGCACCAGGGCACCCCCTGCGCAGTTGTGGGCTGCCCCGAGATGCAGGCTCCCCTGGGACCCTTTCCCAGGGCTGCAGTGCCTGCTGTGGAGACACACACCAGTTCCCGGACCGCAGTGGCACGTGCTCGCGTAATCTCAGCGCTCTGGGAGGCTGAGGCAGGAGGATGGCAAGCTGGAGCCCAGCCTGGGCAACTTAGTAAGACGCTGTCTCTAAATAAAAAGGGCTGGGGATGTGGCTCTGCGCAAAGGCTCTGGGTTCAATCCCAGCACGAGGAAAACCAAACCATCCAGATAGACGCACAGGGTGACAGGGCCACGGACACACACACCTCAGCCCGCACAGACAGGCACACAGGTGAGCCCCAGACACACAGAGACGGCACCAGACCCCACCACACACGTGCCCCTCACGGGAGCACACAGAGCCTCCATGCTGGTGCCCGGAAGCAGACCCGGGGACAGACGGACAGAAGGACACAGGGCGTCCAGACAGGAAGGCAAGTGTGGCTCAGACAGTGGGGGTGTCCTGCCCCCAGCTGCACACACTTGTCCAGCGTCTTTCCCTCTCCAGGCTACTGACCTGCAGCAGTCCGGGGTGTGTGCACGTAAGTGTGAGTGCGTGTGTGTGCCCAGCACTGGCCTCTGCCCCGCCTCACCCCCCTCTGCCCAACAGGTGACTGGGAGGAATGGAGAGCCCTCCCTCCCCCCATTCCAGGCCGAACAATGCCCTCTCCAGGCCCCGAAATAGCCCCTGAGCCTCACCAATGTCCTTTTATGGCCCTGTCCCTATTGTGCCCGGTGGGGGGGCGGGGTCAGAGGTGTCCAGGAGGATAAAGCCCCGGGGCAGGACGCTCACCTACCCTGCTCCTTGCATCCTCCTCCGCTGCCCTCTCTGAGCTCACAGCCCCTATGGCCCCCAAAAAGCCAGAGCCCAAGAAGGACGAGGCCAAGGGCAAAGCAGCCCCGGCCCCCGCCCCCGCTCCCACTCCTGCACCCCCGCCGGAGCCCGAGCGCCCCAAGGAGGTCGAATTCGATGCCTCTAAGATCAAGGTGGGCACGGGCAGGAGCTGGGTTGGGGCGGGACAGGCAGAGAGTGGGGCCCCTGGTGGGTGACTCGGGT
This sequence comes from Dolichotis patagonum, assembly GCA_004027295.1. Classification (NCBI taxonomy): domain Eukaryota; kingdom Metazoa; phylum Chordata; class Mammalia; order Rodentia; family Caviidae; genus Dolichotis; species Dolichotis patagonum. The sequence continues at coordinate 24,285 of PVJX010000258.1, read as the reverse complement.
GGTGGGAAGGTGAGGAGCTGCAGGAGGGGTGGTGGTCGGACACTGGGCAGGACCGGCTGGTGCTGCTGGGGACCGTGTGCGGGAGTCTGGACTGGGGTTGGGACGGAAGGGCTTTTGGGGGCCCTGGAAGCTGACTGTGCCTCGCCCTTCTCCTGGGACTTTGTATCTTTGTGGGGGTGGGGGTGGGGAGGTAGGTACCCCGAGCTCCCAGATCCCCGTAGCCAGGGAGGCATCTTCCTTGGCCAGCTGAGGTCCCCTGTCCATGCCAACTCTCCTAGAGGGGCAGAGCAGAGAGCAAGCAGAGCGGGCACCAGCTGGGCCACCCTCCTCCCTGCCAAGATCCCTGAGTCAGAGCCACTCGGGCCCTGCCAGGCCTCGGGGTTCAGTGGGGAGGTTGAGGCACACGCTGGGGAGGGAGGTCCACAGTGTCCTAAAGGAAGTGGGTGGCGGGGCGCTGACTCGAGGCCCTGGGAGCCCTTCCTGGCAGGAAGTCCTTGCTGGAGTCTAAACTTGGAGGCCAAGTGTGACTCCCACCTGCGGCATCCGCATAGCGGCACGCTTGGCTCCTGCCCCTTCACGCCGCCTGGCTGTGGCCCTGGCTGCCTCCTGAGGGCCTCGGAGTCCTCCTGGCCCTGCCTGCCCAGCAAGAGAGGCGCCCACAGGGCGGCCGCCTCCTTCCCCTGTGCCCTTCCCAGAGCCCCTGCCTGTGTCCATGGCGACAAGGGTCCTGTCCTGGCCCTGCTCTGAAGCCTCCATGATGAGTCCCCTGGGCCCCCAGGTCCCCTGACACCCCCTGCCCTGTGCCCTTTGTCACAAAGGCTCGGTTTGTCCTGCGGGCTCCGTCTGTCCCGCAGTGGCATTATCTGGTCTCACTAGCTCCGAGGTGGGCGCAGACTCCCCTCTGTGAGGTACGGACCCTGAAGCCCTTCCATGGCCCCTGGGGCCCCAGGCTGGGCGGTGAGAGCAGGGATCCAGTCCCTTCCTGGTGGAGAGAGCTCTCAGGGGCCCAGGCATGAATGCCGACTCGTTGCCCCAGCTCCCCAGCTCAGTCCCCCAGGAGGGACCGCGGGGCAGGGTGGCGGGTGGGGGGTCCCCGGCACTGGTGGGCACCCAGGGCTTGGCATGGCTCCAAGGAAGAAGCAGAGGGAGAGGCACCAGGCACGTCCCCTTCTCCGACCTCCTTCCCTGGCCTGACCTTGAACTCAGGGGGGTGACGGCAGTGATAAAAATAGACCTGGTGTCAGGTGAGGAGGGGGCACCGGGTCCCAGGAGGCTTCCTGGCTTCCGAGTGGCCGTGATGTGGCTTCTGCAGACACTTGGCAGCAGAGCCCCACGCTGCACCGGGTGGGGCTGTCCCAGGGTCACAGGTGAGGGCAGGGCTGCAGGGGACACACACAGAGACACACGTCCACGCCAAGCCCCGTGGCACAGCCCACCTGGTGGCCTTGGGGACATCTGTTTAGAAGCAGGACCCTCTTCCTCCCCTCCTCTTCTTCACGCAGCAGTGGGGTCTCAGAGGCAAGGCCTGGGGTGCACAGGGAGGGGAGCTGGGTAGGTGACCGGGTGCGGCAGGAGGTTCTGCCTGGTGAGGCTGGGGACAGGCTGGGCCCCCAGGACCGGGCGCTCAGAGTCTTGGGGGTGTCTTTCAGATCGAGTTCACCCCGGAGCAGATCGAAGGTGAGTGGGGTCCCAGCGGCCGTGGGGTTGGGGCCAGGGCCCTGCCCCCCGGTGGCCTGCAGTTCCCCGCCTTCTCCTGCAGAGTTCAAGGAGGCCTTCACGCTGTTCGACCGCACGCCCAAGGGCGAGATGAAGATCACCTACGGGCAGTGTGGGGACGTCCTGCGGGCGCTGGGCCAGAACCCCACGCAGGCGGAGGTGCTCCGCGTCCTGGGGAAGCCGAAGCAGGAAGGTAGGGGCCCCACCTGGCGGGGTGGGGGTGGGGTGGGGTGCCAAGGGTGCTCACGTGCCAGCGCAGGTCCAGGGAGGCCTCGATGGCAGCGCCCTGAGCCGGGCGGGGGGTGTCTGTGAGAAGGACAGGTCGGAGGGGAGGAGCCCACGGCACGGGTGCGGGGTGCGGCCCCCCACTCAGGGCCCCCCCCACTCGTCCCTGTCCGCAGAGCTCAACACCAAGATGATGGACTTCGACACGTTCCTGCCCATGCTGCAGCACATCTCCAAGAACAAGGACACGGGCACCTACGAGGACTTCGTGGAGGGGCTGCGGGTGTTTGACAAGGAGGGCAACGGCACCGTCATGGGTGCCGAGCTGCGCCACGTGCTGGCCACCCTGGGTGAGGCTGCCTGGCCCCGCCCCACCCTGTCGGCCCGGAAGGGACAGGCTGACAGTCAGGGGCCTTTGGGCAGGGAATAAAGAAGCGTGTTGGAACCTGCTGGTGCAGGCCCGTGATGCCAGCACCCCAGGAGGCTGAGGCAGGAGGATCACAAATTTGCGTCCTGCATGAGCCAGTTAGCAATTTAGGGAGATCCTGAATCTGGAAATAAAAAAATATAAAGTTGGAAGGGACGGGTCATCCAGATGCCACGATGCCCAGGGCCCTCAGAAGTGGGTCGAGGGCCTCAGTCTGGTGAGCAGTGCTGGCCGGGGGACCCTGGAGAGCAGCCCTGCCCTCTGGAGGGACTCAGGGTCCCCATCCCTGGCATTCCTGGCCCCAGATGGTGCTGACTCAGCCTCCTACCCCTGCCAGGTGAGAGGCTGACCGAAGATGAGGTGGAGAAGCTGATGGCCGGGCAGGAGGACTCCAATGGCTGCATCAACTACGAAGGTGGGCTCTGGGTGGGGCCTGGGGGGCAGGGGCCGGGTCCTCAGGCTGAGGTGCTCAGCCCTGGCCTCCTACTGTCCCCTCCAGCTTTCGTGAAGCACATCATGGCCAGCTGAGCCCGCAGGCGAGACCCCCGCACCCGGCTGCCTCCACGGCTCCTGCTCGGGGTCCAGGGGACCCTGCTGTGTGACCAGGGCTGCCTTTGCTCCCAGGAGCTGGGAGCTGCATGGGGACGTCGGTTCTGTTCAGCCAGGGACGTGGTCATCTGTGTTCCCTATTGGGCTGCACTGGCCTGCACTGTTCCACTGTGGGCTCCTCAATAAATGACCATCGCTGGCTTCCAGCTTCCTGCTTCCTTCCCTTTCTCCTCCTCTCCCTCTCTCCTCTCTGCTGCCCTTTCGCTGGCCTCTGTCCAGTCCTTGGGCCATGGCTGCCCAGTGGGAGCTGGCCAGGCTGGTGGCCTCCTGGGTCCCCTCCCCTTGCTCCTGCCCTCCCTCCTGCTGTGACCCATGGGTGCCACTGAGAGTGCGGTCTGCGTGGTGACCCCAAGGCTGAGCCGGAGCTGTGTGTCCCAGGAAGACAAGCTAAGCTGGGGACACGGTGGCCCTGCCCTGTGTCCCTGGAGCACTGTCCCCCAGCTGCCAGAGTCAGATGGGGACACTGAGGCTTTCAGCTTGTGGGGAGCCCTAGGCCAGGGGTAGAGGCCTCATGGGGCAGCCTCCCGGGCCCCCCAGTAGGCCCCTCAGCCTGTGCTTCTCATTGGAGGCAGAAAAACACTCGACCACCCTCCGTCCCCATCTCCTCGCCCAGGAGAGCAGTCGGGGTGGCTTCCTGAGGGGGTGGCCCACCCTGTGAGGGGCAGGGGGAGCTGCCCGGGGCAGGAGACAGCTCCAGGGCCCCAGGGTGTCAGTATGTGGTGGGGACCCATGAGCACGTGTGCGCATGCATGCATGTGGCAGAGTGTGCACAGGGGTGCGTGTGTCCTGTGCCCAGGTGTCCTCTGGCGTTTCCTCCCTTGGTACCTGCCGCAGGCCAGGCTCGGCTGGGCATCAGGAACAGTGCGGGGTGTGTGTGCAGCCTGACCTGTGGCTGAGAGCAAGGAGGGCCGGCATGGGCAGCAGGCTCCTGTAATCCCACACTAGAGAGGCTGAGGCAGGAGCATCACTGCGTGCGTGAGTGTGAGGTTGGGCCATCGGAGATGGTAACCACTGGACAGAGACTCATGGGACAGGTGCAATCGTCGTGATATATAAAGAACTCCTACCGAGCAACAAAACCCCCCAGGTAACCTGACGGGCGAAGGGACAAACTGTGAAGAGGACATGGTGGGGCCAGGGAGTCGGGCAGAGGCGCTGGCTCTCGGTGACCCTTGGGGTGAGGCAGATTGGAGCTGTTTTCGGGAATGGAAACGGTGCAGCCACTGTGGAATTCAGGACCTCGGGCTGCAAAGCATTAAACATGGAATTACCTGTGACCGAGCTGCTCGGCTTCCGAGTTCAAACCCAGAAGGGTTGAAGGCAGGGTCTCAAGCTGGCGTTTGCCCGCCCCTGTTCACAGCAGCCTGGCTCACACCAGCCAGAGGCTGGGAAGGACCCAGGTGTGTGTGGGAGGATTAACAGACAGCAGAATGCAGCAAATGCATAGTGGAGTATTACTCAGCCTGTGAAAGGAAGCAGCACGAGCTGACGTGGACAGCTGAGGGTGGACTTGCACAGGCTGGGTGGCCCCAGGAGTTTCTTTTTCTTTTTGGTTTTTTTGAGACAGGGTCTTACTATGTAATTCAGGCTGGCCTTGAACTCACAGTCATCCTCCTGCCTCAGCCTCTCTAGTGCTGGAATTACAGGTACCCCCTGCTCCCCACCCCCGTCTTCTTGTGTGGACCAGGGTGGGAAGGCTGGGTTGATGGTGGGGACAGGCTGGGTGTGGTGTCTGAATCCTGCTGGTTTGGGCTGTCTGGACCCCTTGCTGGGGCTCTGAATGTGCTGGAGTTGGCTGTGGTGGCACATGCCTATAATCCTGGCACTTGGGAGGCTGAGGCAGGATGGTCACTTCGAATTCAAGGCTAGTTAGTGAGACCCTGACACCATGCTCACGTGCCACTCTGGGGCCTTGCCTGCCATACACAGCTGTGCTGGTGGTGACTCTCATCCTGCCTCAGCATCCTCCGCTGGGGTGTGTGTGCACATGTGCGTCGTGTGTGTGCTGTGCACGTGTCACATAGGCACATCCGTGCCGGTGAAGGTTGTCTGTTTGTTGGTGTGTGTGTGCACGCCGCTGGCCGCTGTGTGCAGGCGGTGTGCGCGCGTGTGCCGGGCTGTGCTGACTCAGCCGCGTGCTGGGCGGGCAGTGCTGCCAGCCGGCCTGTGGCCTCCCCACAGTTGCGTAAACACTGGTCCCCGCTCCCCTCGAGCAGGGTGGTCCGGTCCGTGCCTTGACGCTGGGGGACAGGGTGGGAAGGGGAGAGGGTTTGCTCCTTCCAGGTCCCCTCTGCCCACCCGACTGGGCACCCGGGTGCTCTCCAAGGTGACGGCCCGGTGGCCGCCCCTCCGGGGCAGGCGGAGCCAGGGTCGAGAGGTGGGTCGAGGGCAGAGTGCAGCCTCGGGACCCTGGTCCGGGCCCAAGTCATCCTACAGAAAGCCAGTGACACCGTGGGCAGTGACCCTCCAAGGGACGGCAGTTCCAAGGCGGATGTTCGGGGCCCACAACTCAACCCGAAGGACAGAGAACGGTGGGAGCTGGGCCGCTATGGGACTGGGACAAATTGTCCCCCTCCCCGCTACTCTGATGTCCTGCACGGCCACCCGCGGCTCTTGGCGGCCTGTCACTTCCTGTGTCCTCTCTTCCAGCTGCCATCTTTCCCCTGGGAGACGAGGGTCAGGTCACGTGCAGTGGGGTACAGGAAGGGCAGGGATGAAGCGGGGTGAAGTCAGGCAGTGGACAAAAATTTTCTCAGGTCACTAGCAGGAAGGACATGAGTCCATGGGTATGAAAGCCAGGACTGTGGGCTCAAAGCAGTGAGACAGAGGGGTCCCCAGGAGCTGATGGAGGCTGCAGGAGAAAAGGATCAAAGCTATGGGGGAAGCTGGGGCTAGGAGCCAGGTATAGTGGTGCGTAGGCATAATCCCAGCACTCGGGAGGCTGAAGCAGGAGGGTCACTGGGAGTTCAAGGCCAGCCTGGGCTACATAGTGGGACCCTGTCTCAAAAAGCTAAAGCCAAAAGTAAATCCAAAATGACAACAAACAACAAAACCCCACAAACAACAAAAACAAAGGAAAAAGGAAACTGGGGGAGGAAGGAGGGGCTGCCAGGAACCTGCAGTGGTGTCTGACAGGCAGCCCTTCAGGGTGCTTCGTGTGGAAAGGGCCACGGTGAGGGTTCTGGTCGGCTTGCTGGGGACAGGGCCCTCCCTCAGAGCCCTCCTGCAGTCCCCCCAGGGACCGGGGAACCCAGGCCTCGAACTCCCAGCTGTCTGGGGTTCTCCCCAGCCCCTGGCCCACCCTGGCCCAAATTGGGGGTTATTTGCTCTCTGCCCTTGCAAAGCCACACCATCCTGGTTCCCGAGTGCTGACGGAGCGCAGCTGGAAGGCGGTGTGTGCGGCCCACAGGGCCCCGGCCCCTCAGACCCAGCCAGCGCCCAGGACGGCCTGCCTGGGGACGCCTGCGGGGCTGCTGTTTGCTTCCATCTCCCCTCCTTTTCTGGTGTTCCCTGAGGCTATGCAGAGAAGCGGAGGTCAGAGCCCTCTTGGGGGGCTGGTGGGTGGGGACTTCAGAGACAGGAGACAGCCTGGCACAACTGAGGTCTTGTCTGCCAGCTTCCCGGTTTTTATGTTTTATTATTTTTGGAGACACGGTCTCACCCTGTAGCCCAGGCTGGCCTCGAACTTGTGATCCCCCTGCCTCAACCTCTGAGTGCTGGGACTGCAGGTGTGCGCCACCGTGCCCGGTACTGCCTGGTTTGCATACTTTGATCTATCTGGGTGCTGCCTTGTGGTCACCACTCTTGTGCCTGGGGCTGAAGCCTCTGTCTCCCCTCCTGTGAAGTCACGGAGGCTGTTGAAAGGCTCTCTGGACTGATTACCCCAGCTCCGGAGCCGGGGAGCTGCTGAGATTCTTGGCCCGCAGGGTGTGCAAGCCTGGGGGTCCTGTCCTAGCCAGGAAGGCTGCCAGAGGGGACGCTGCCCCGCTAGTAGCAGGAAGACTTGTGTGCTTCAGACTTCAGCACTTGGCTGCCCCCCCAGGAAACGCTCGTGCTCCCGTGAAGCGCTGTCTGCACAGCTTCGAGTCTTCTCCCCTCCCGCAGCACGGCCTGCCACGCTGCTCTCTGCCAGGGGGTTTTTGGTTTGTAGATGACAGTGACGGTCAGCGGTAGCTTCTTCCTTTCCATAGCTTTACTTGGCAAAGTAAGAATTTACAAAGTCAGGTTTAAGTTTCATGGAAGTTTGGATATAGACTGCTGTACATCAGACCAACTATCTGTCCGTCCTCCCACTCACCCACCCATCTGTCCATTCACCATCCATCCATCCACCTGTCCACCTATCTGTCCATCCATTCATCCATCCATCCACCCATCTACCTACCCCATGCAGCATCTGTCCATCCATCCACCCCAGCCCCTATCTACCTGTCCGTTTGTCCATCTGTCCACCCATGCAGCATTTGTGCATCCATCTGTCCACCCATCTACACCCTCACTCCACATCTACCTGTCCATTTGTCTATCTCTCTCTACTCATGCATCTGTCTTTCCACTCATTCACCCATCCATGCATCTGTCCATTCTTCTGTCCTGTAGCTACCTGGTGCCCACTGGGCTCCACTGTGATGGGTATTGGGGTGTACTGACCCTGCCCATAGGCTGCAGCAGGCACGGTGGGGTTGGGCCCCGTGCATGGGGCAGTGGGAGAGGAAGACCCCTTCCTGGGACTGTCTGGGCCCCTGAGAGTCTTGAACCACAGAATGCTATGCCTGTTGCTACCTCTGGGGCCTGAGGCTGAAGGTGGGGAGCCCTGGTCACAGCACAGAGGTGGGGGACAGGGGTGGGGAGTTGATAGCAGCCACAGAGAGAAGACAAGGGCAGAGCCCAAGATGGTGCTCTGGGCGGAGAGAGCTGCACGGCTTCTGCTCAGTTACTTTCTCATCCCAGCACCTCTCAGGCGGGCCACCCCCATCTCCAGGGCCAGCAGGGGCTGAGGGGGGACCTCCCCTACCCACCCCCGGTCACCATGGTCAGTACCTAGCGCCCACAGGACCCACACCCTGGCTGGCGTCTGTGTCATCTGTCTGTGTGTGTGGCCAGTGCTTCCAGACCTGTCCGGCTGCCCCAGGCATGTGGGGAGGGAGCCCTGACATTGTTTTCCTCTTGTGGGTCCCATTTCACCAGCTGAAGACTTTGCCTCAAACTTTGCCAGGCAAGAAAGGGCCTCAGACACCAACCTGCTGCTGACGTGAATGCCCCAAGTGACAGGGTTCTCACCTCTTGCTGAGCCAGTGTGCACAGACAGCTTTCTGGCAAAACACAGATACCTCCTGTTGTAGTCAGGGGTTGTGCAAAGAACAATTGGAATCAGGACATGGAGTTTATAATATTATTATGATGGTCACCCAGAGTTAACACAAATTAGTGCAGTAAATCTATCCACAACACTAAAGACAGAATATTTAGCCAAGGGCCTAAATCCCACAGCATTGTCCCACACGAGCCCAGATAAAGACCCAGAGCTCATGACAATGCCTCCCACGAGTCCAACTGGAGGTCTAGAGCCCACAAGAAGGACTCACGCCAGTCTCTTTTACGGATCTGTGCTGGGAAGGCCCAAAGGTCAGTGGTGGAAGCCAGAAGTCTATGCCAGCGGGGTGAAGGAGCTGTGCTGATAGCCTGAGGGTTCTACGCTGGAGCGGAGAAGTCACACTCACTACAAAGACCAGGGCTGTCCTGAAAAGCACCACAGCCATCCTCAGCGACACAGAGGCCCTGAGCTCCTCCGACAACAAGCACAGTTGAGCACATGCCAGGAAGCCAGCGTGCCGAGTTCATCCTTGGAGACCAAGCAGCACACGTCTTCCTCTCCGGAGCCAGGAAGCAATGCTCGATGTGAGGACCAGAGCTTCTCCAGGAGAACCAATGGCAACATGTAGGAGAACCCACAATGCCTCAGTGAGCCTCAATGCATTAACACCCTTCCTTCTTCTTCTCTCTGTCTCTATTTATGCTGGCAACTTTCCTCAGGTGAAACATCTACGCTCTCACCACGCTGATGTAATCCAGCTGGCGTTAAGTTGACCACCAGTTTTTAATCTATAACACCTCCCCATCACAGGTCTCTGAAATGGGGTCCCCAAATCTGTCCCTCCAACTCAATGGGGCTCATTGTGCTAGGACCCTGAGTAGTCAGAGACCCTGAAAATTGTCCTATGCCTGCCCCAAATTGGCTGTGCGTTACAGACAAGCCACCGAGGTCCCTGTGCGGAAAGTGTGAAGAAAGACGAGGGGCAGGGTGATGGGGGATGACGGTGGGGGTGCACAGTGCGAACTCGAGGTGCAGACTGTCGGAGGTGCCCGTGGGTCCATCCATCTCCCAGCCTCAGTTTCCCTGTTGTGCTAGCCTGGAGGTGAGGGGCATGCGGGTGCCCTGGCCAGGCCTCCTCTGGACTCTGAGCTTCGGGGCTGGGGGTGGTGGGGGAGGGGGGAGACAACAGCTGCTTTGAAATGTGGAGAATAATAAAGCCAGGAATGTCTGAGCTCAGGGGAAAAAATAACCCCCACCGCCTGCTCCGGGCCTCCCACCCAGCTGGGCGGTGTGGATTAAGCTCAGGGAGGCCCGTTTCATGTGGGGGTGTGGGCCGGGGAGCAAGAAGGCGCCTAATGAGAAACAGGGTTCCGTGCTCTTCCCCGGGTCTGCACGGGGGAGCAGTGGGTGCCATCCCAGCCCCGCGCTGGCACCGACCCCCGGCTGCACTTCGGTGCTGACGTGCACCCCAACAGGCCAGGAGAGGGGTGGAGGCACAGTAGACTGTGAGACCCTCTCCTCACCGCCTTCCACATGCAGTCACCTTGTTCTTCACTTAGTCCCACGGACCGCACCCAGGGCCTTTGCACTGAGCTATATCCTCAGCCCTTTTTAATTTTTTTATTTTGAGACAGGATCTTGCTAGGTCGCTAAGTCATCCAGGCTGGGCTCCAACTTGTGATCCTCCTGCCTCAGCGTCCCAGGGTTACAGGTGTGCACCACTGCAGCTGGCTCACAAGCATTTTCTAGGCACTGACAGGCTGCCCCCTGGGGCTGGGCAGATGGGAAACCCCGAGGCCCACACCCCCTGCTTCTGGTCTCTGTACACTCACCCCTTCCTCTGGCCAGCTCTTCACGACCCTCTGTCTATGTGAGGCCACCCTTCCTTCCACCTTATCTCCAGGCCCCATTTTCCCCAGGGCTTGGAGCCTGGTGACTGGGAGGGTCTGAGGGTTCTGTGGTTTATAGGGCACCCCTTGCCCTACCTCCTATCTTGGCTTCCCCAAGAAACCTCACCACCCAACTGAGCCTTCCCACATTCTACTTCCTTTCCCTGCTCCTCCTGCAGGACCCAGCAGATCTCTATGGAGAGCAAAGTAAGCCAGGCTCAGAGAGACACATGTCACACACACTCCCTAATGTGCGGCATCTAAAAACGATGTCAAGAAAGTGGAAGGTATGGCTGGGTATGGCGGTGCACACCTGCAATTGCAGTGCTTGGGAGGCTGAGGCAGGAGAATTCGGGGTCAGCCTGAGCTGCATGAGTGAGTTCAAGGCCAGCCTGAACTACACAGTGAGACCTTGTCTCAGAAAATAAAAGAAAAAGGAAAGAAAGAAAGAAGAAAGGCTGGTCAAGCTGTTTTCTAAAGGACCACCCTTCTCGAGTGGCCTAGGGAATGGGAGTGGGTGGGTGGTGAGCTGTGCTGTGAGGCCTGGTGGGGTGGGGGCCAGCGCACTGCCCCTGGGTCCCCTCCCGGCTCTGCAGGCCAGGGCAAGGCTCCCAGTTCATTTTTAAGAAGTCTGGCCCAGGACTTGGAGCTGCTAGAAATATTCTCCCCTCTGTCTCCTCTGCACCCCACCCACTTTAATTAAAACCATTGTTTTTAAAGCACATGTTAATTAAAAAGCAAACTTGTTTTGCTAAGTAATTTGGAAGCTCTGGTTCTGCAAACCGTATTTATTCCAGTTAGAAGCATCCCTCCCCAACTTGCCCCAGTGACCTGGGACCTTGCGGCCACTGCCACCAAACACAGACACCCTTAGGTGGCCTGGTGGGGCATGTGTGCTCTGTGCCCCACCGTGGGGACACTGGGGACCAGAGTGCCCCACCAGCTTGGCACACTCACTTGCGTCACAGTGTGCTCTGGCACCCAGGCAGGCATGCAGACGTGACAGAATCCGTGTCCCCATGTGGCTGGAGGCCAGGGCTGCCTCCTTGGTGTGTCTGGTGTCCCTGGGCCACATCCCTCTGAGACTGGGACACAGGTCCCTCAGAGGAGGGTCAAGGTGAGGACTGGCCTACCAGTGGGGTGCGGCACCTGCCTGGCTCCCCAAACTGCGGCCATGTCTGCACCCTGGGGTCAGGAGGTCCCAGAGGTGCTTCCTGCAGGGCAGAGTCCTCAGGGCCAAGGCCAGGAGCTGTGGCCTAAGGTGTCCCTGCCCAGGGCTGCCCAACTCGCCAAGGACCTGCCAGCTTCCTTCCCCAGCGCAGAGAGCAGCCCGGAGTTCTCGCGATGGCGTCTCTGTGCGCGGTCTGTACGCGTGGCCCTAACTGGGACCCTGGTGTGGTCTCCTGAGGCCCTGGGGGGTGAGGTGGGCTGGGACAGTGACCAGGAGCAGGGGAGGTGGCACTCGGCTGACCCACGCGGGACAGAGTCCTGTGGCACACACGGCCGCCCCCTCTCTTGGCTCCCGTGGAGAACAGTGCGGAGGGGACGACGGCGACACCGTCGGGACACGGGGGCGCCAGACTCAGTGGGTCCTGGGGTGGCGCGCGAGCTCCAAACGCGGCTGGGGCCACACCAGAGCACGGCTTTTCGCGCCCCCTGCGGGTCGCTGGCCCCGGCCGAGGAGGAGGGGAAGGGGATGGGACCCAGCAGGGGAAGGGACAGAGCACGGGGGTTCAGCGCAGGAGGGGACACGGCTGGGGTTTCCAGTCGGAGGAGGGTTCCGGGAGACGGAGGGTCCCACTTCGAGGGTTACGTCCTGGGGCCCAGGTCCCCCAGCGCGGGTGTCTGCGTCCCCCCCTAGCCCGGCCCCAGAGACCTGGTGGGGGCGGGGCCTGGGGGCTCGGCAGGGTCCCCCTCCTGTCACAATCCTCCACTGGGTCTTGGTGGCTGAATCGCCTGTTTCCTCACCACCGGATGGGGTTGTGCGGGGATCAGAGAGGGGCAAGTGTGGGGAGAGGTGGACCCCAGGGACTTGCCCTGGGAGCAGGGGAGCTCTTAAACGGTGGGGGCAGGCCCTGGGCATCGGGGAGGGGCCCAGGGCGGGGCATTAGGGGAGCTGACCCAAAGGCAGAAGCTGTGGGGAATGGGCAGCCACAGATTGGTGTTCCAGTGACCCAGGAATGACTGTGCTCAGGGAAATGGTCAGTGCTCAGCAGATGGGGTCACCCAGGTGCTGGGGTGGCCTAAGGAGGGCTTTCCAGAACCAGGGCTCCCCAGGGAGATAGGGTTAGCATCCTTAGTACAAGTGAAGGGGAAGTGAGGGGTCCCCGGTTTTGACTGGGAGACACAGTCTCATTAAGTTGTCCCAGCTACCTCTGAAGTTGTGATTCTCTTGCCTCAGCCTCCTGAATGCTGAGGTTACAAGCAAGTGCCACCCTGTAACTGAGGGACAAAGACAAAGAGACCCAGAGGGGCACCCTGTGTCCAGGGGAAGGATGGGCTCCAGGAGCCAAGGAGGTGCAGGGAATAGGCAGCTGGACACATCTGGAGGCTGGAAGATGACGTTCTTTCTGGTGGCTGTGTCTTCCAGACCAGACGCCGGGGCCTTGCCGACAGCAATCACGATGACTAAGAGTGACTAATCCCGAGCGCCTAGTGTGTGCCAGGCACGGAGTGCCACGTTCTGTCTGTCTCCGCTAGGGTCCATGCGCTCTCATCGGCCTTCCCATTTCCCAGATGGGATCCCAGGTTCTCGGGAGCACGGGAGGAGCTTACGGAAGAGAATCCTGCTAAGGATCCAGAATTAGCAAGCACGAAAATTTTTAAAGTTATTGCAACAAAAGATGCACCGTCCTGGCTTGGCACGCACTCGTGCCCTTGTCCTTGCCACTCTCTCTCCGGAGTCCTCTTTCCTGAGGGTCTTCAGTGGCACTGTCGTGGCTGCCTCAGTGTCCTGAATCGACTCAAAACATTGACCTTTCCTGGTCATTCTGACTTTGGGGAAGAGCCAGGGGTCACACGGTGCCAGTTCTGGTGAGTAAGGTGGGCGAGGACCCAGCCTTGTGGTTTTCCAGCCTGCCTTTCCGTGGGACACCACTTGCCAGCAGCATTCAGCATGGTTTTAATCACACCTCGAAAGACTCAGGAAAGAGGACTTGCAGAGCGGCTTCAGAAAGTGACAAGAACATGGGTTCAGTGTGTTTGAAGCAAGAGGGAGACTGTGAGGGGAGCTCACGGAAAGGCGTTCTTTACTGTGGTACATTTTGAAAGTCACACACATACCCATGTGTTTTGGTCAGCCCTCGTACACAGCACGTCAGACTGTGGGAAATTTCCCAGGGAGCCTTAGAGGATGGGATGACTGGGAGGGCAGCACGCGGGGGGTGGGGGGAGACACAGATTTCAGGGTGCCCTGAGGAGACCTCGCTGAGGAGGTAACATTTGGGTCTAAATCAAATGTGGCTCCGCTGTCTCTTAACCAAGAATGGTTTTAACAGAACATTCATAATCAATTTCACAAGAGCGCTCTGACTTTGATATTATCTCCCCAAAGAATTCCATTTTTCTTCTTAGTAGACCTGTATTAAAAAATAGTGGTTTTATTATATTTTGAATTTCTTTCTTTTCTTTTCTTTTTTCTTTCTTTTTGCCTTTTTTTTTTTTTTTTTTTTTTGAGACAGGGTCTCATTGTGCAGTTCAGGCTGGCGTTGAGCTCACCTTGTAGCCCAGGTTGGTCTCAAACTTGCAACAATCCTCCTGCCTCAGCTTCCTGTGTGCTGGGATTACAGGCGTGCGCCACCATGCCCTGCCATATACTTTGAATTTCATCAGTAAAGGTTCTGTGGAAATTGGCTTTCCCTCCCATTATGTAAGTATTTACGTAGTAGCCTTAATCTGGTCTCCTGGCTCACAAAATCAAAGATGTTTACTACGCGGCCTTTTCCATAGAGAGCTTACAGATTCTGGTACAGATACAGGAGGCGAGGCAATGAGTAGTGTGGATAACTGAGGCCATGAGGGGCAGGCATGCAAAAGCCCTGGGGCAGGAGCAAATGAGGACCATAGGGAGCCTGTGTGGCTGCAGCCTGTGAGTGCTAGGTGAGTGAGAACCATCCAGAACCCGCCAGACGGCCCATAGCCTGTGTGCATGGTAATCGTTAGTGATTTCTGTTATGTTTTCTTTCTTTCTCTCTCTTTTTTTCTTTTTGGTACCGAGGATCAAACTCACGACCTCTCGCTTGCCAGGTAGGCGCTTATGCCGCTGAGCTAAATCCCAGCCCTTCTGTTACATTTTTCTAATTCGTGATTGGCTGAGGGGGAAGTTGCTGATTTTGTATGCTGATTCCCATCCACTCCCATCCTTTTACTGTATTATAGTGTTTTGGCTTTTTGTTTTCCTGAGACAGGGTCTCGCTTGCGGTCCAGGCTGGGTTTGAAATCAGTGCGTAGCCCAAACTGGCCTTGAACTCACATTGATCCTCCCGCCTCAGCCTCCAGAGTGCTGGGATTACAGGTGTGCACCACCAAACTCATTTTAAATACTTTAAATACATTTACTCTTGTATTTACTAAGGTCTCTGATTCAGAGACTGCAATTACTCTTAGTTGACTCATGTCTTCTCTAACTACTAGCTTCATCTCAATTATTTAAAATCTTTCTTCCAACTATATTTTCTGTGATTATCAAAGACTTTCTTTGAAGCTGAAAATTTTAAGAGTATATTCTGTTCTTTGCAGTTTTTATTTTGTAAAGATTTCTTGGTCTTCAATTTTATTTCTTTAGGCCTGCAACTTTCTGTTTATGTTATGTTTTTAACCACCTCATCTTTGCATCTTCTAGTATTTAATGAACATATTTCTTTCTCCTCCTTGGTACTAAGGATTGAACCTAGGCCCTTCACACTGAGCTTCATTCCTTAGCCCCTTTTATTTTTATTTTGAGTCAGATTCTTTCTAAATGACTAAATGACTCATTCTGGGTTTGAACTTGTGATCTTCCTGCCTCAGCCTCCCAGAGGCTGGGATTACAGGTGTGCACCACCACGCGCAGCTAATATCTTCCTATTAAGTGCTGGTAGGGTTTTACCTTCTGTTTTGGCGTTATCCTTTCTTCCAAATTAGCTATTTTCTCTGTGCCAATCCTGACTGTTTTCTATGGTTTTGGAGGCACTGATTCCATTCTCTTCCTTGTATTTTACTTATATTTTGGCCTGGATTTTCTGTTTGGCTTCTTTCCACCGAGTTAGAGAACTGTTTGTTATACCCTCCACAGTTGTGGTTTGAATACTAGGCATTTTGTATTTTAAAAAAATGGCTGTACTGAGATATAACTCACATACCATACAACTCACTTATTTTAAGTGTACATTCCAGTGGGTTTTGTATGTTCACAGAGTTGTGCAACCGTCACCACAATCACTTTTAGCACGGTGTCATCACCCAAGAAAGAAACTCCGTAACATTTCACTGTCATTTCCAATTTCTGTCCCTCTCTGCCCACTCCGTGTCTTCTCTGCGCCCCCTCCTCTGCCACTTGGCCCCAGGGAGTTGTTTATCTGTTTTCTGTCTCTATGTCTTTTTGCCTATTCTGTACTTTTCCTCTCCTCCCGTATGAACCAGCTTTTCATCCCTATGACAAAATACCTGAGACAAACAACTTAAAGGAGAGAAGGTTTATCTTGGCTCAGGGTTTCAAAGGTTCCAGTCCATGATGGCGACCTTGGACTCTGCCGTGCTGCAGGCCTGTGGCCAGTGGAAGACAGCTGCTCACCCACGGTGGCCAGGAAAGAAACAGAGAGACGAAAGAGCCAGACACGAAGGGCAGGGTCAGATGTGGTTCTCAAGGTCACACGCCGTGATCCCTGCCTCACCTCATGCTTCTGTCACCTCCCCTGATGCTATCAAAGTGTGACCCCAGCAGTGATCTCCCCTGACGAATTTAGAGCCCTCGTGGTTCAATCACATTTCCAAAACTCCACCCTGAGCACCACTGCACTGTGATTGAAGTTTCAATACGCTGAGGTTTTGCGGGGACTGCACATCTCAGCCATGGTGCCTACCGTCTCACTGTGATCGTTTATCTCTCCACCAACATCTCCCCTGCCCCTTCCTTCCTGGCCACCTGTCTTTTCTTTTGCTCTTTATTTATAATTTGAGTTTCTCACAAGAGAAGCCGTGTGATGCTTCAGCTTTCGTGCCTGATTTATTTCGCTTACCATTCTGTTCTGCTGGAAATAGGAGGATTTTGTCCTTGTGATGGCTGAGACAGGGTCTTGCTATGTAGTTCAGACTGGCCTTGAACTCACAGTGATCCTCCTGCCTCGGCTTCCCAAGTGCTAGGCTTACAGGTATGCGCCATCAAGCTTGGCTCTCGTATTAAATATTGTGCAGGTGAACACAGACACACACACACACACACCCATTTACCCGTGGCTCTGTACCTAGGCTGAGTCCATGTCTTGAATAATGATGCAGTAATACGGGTGAGAAAATATCTCCCGACGTGCCGGCTTGTTCTCCTCTGGGTGTACACCCAGCAAAGAGCTCGCTGGATTACATGGCAGCTCTTAACCCTTCCGAGCCCTTGCATACTGTTTTCCGGGAGGGCGGCGCTCACGAGCACCCCCTGCAGCCCTGGGTCGGGGCTGGCTTTCCTCGGCATCCTCCCTTACTCTCGTCATCTTCTGACCACGGTCACCCCAATAGTGCGAGTGATACCTCTTAGTGGTTTTGATTTCCAGCTCCCTGGTGATTCACAATGCTGGACACTTTGAATTTAACTGACAGCCATTTATTTGTCTTTCTTCCTTTGGGAAGTGCCTACTTAGGTCTTTTGCTGTTTCAAAATAGTGTTGTTTTCTCGCTATTGAGTTGTGTGAGCCCCTTGCCTCCTTGGGGTAATACCCCTTTCTTGGAGTTGTACTCTGCATACATTTCCGCCCCTGCCGTAGTCTATTTCTTCCTCTTCTTGACTGTTTCCTTTGCTGGAGGTGATTTTTTTTTTAATTCATTGTAATTGCATTTGCCTGTTTTTGCTGTTAGCCTGTGCTTTGAGACTACATAAGGAATCATCGCCTAGACAAATCTCATGTTTATCCCCATGGTTTCTTCTACTAGTTTTATAGTTTGAGGTCTTCCATTAAGACTTTGATCCATTTTGAGTTTTTTGGGTAAGGTGAGAGATAAGGATCTAATTTCACTCATCGGCCTGTGACTGTCCAGTTTTTCCAACTTTACTTATGCACACATGTGGGTTTATTTCTAGGTTCTCTTTTCTGTTCCATTTGCCTATGTTTAGTCTATTTGTGTGTTTTAAACCAGTATCATGCTTCATGCATGTGTGCATGTGTGTGTGTTGGAAACTGAACCCAAGATCTCACATACACTAGGCTCTACCACTGAATTACATCCCTAGCCTTAAAAAAATTTTTTTTGGAGACAGGTTCTCACTAAGTTGTCCAGGATTGCTTCCAGCTTGCAATCCTTCTGCCTCAGCCTCCAAGTAACTCCAATAACAAGTACAATGGCACATGCTATAATCCCAGTCCACGAACATGGGCTATCTTTTCATTTATTTGTGTCTTCTTACAGTTTTCAGTATAGAAATCTCACACCTCTTTGGTTAATTTGCATCTAGGAATTGTACTGTATTGGTAATTATTGGGAGTGGGAATGGTTGTTTTTGAAAAATAATTTTGGCGTTTTGAGACAGTGTCTTGCTATGTGATCTAGGCTGGCCTTGAACTTGTGTTTTTCTTGCCTCAGCTTTCCAAGCATGCACCACCATGCCCAGCTTTGTTTTGTTTTTTTATGAAATGGGGTCTTGCTGTGTTGCCCAGGCTACTCCCAAATTCTTGGACTCAAGTAATCCTCCTGCCTCAGCTTCCCAGCTAGGGGGGGATTACCAGCACATACCATCACACCTGGTTCCATGGGCTGCAACCCAGTCAGCTGTGCCCACTACGCCCCCTGGCTGAGGGTGTAGCACCTGTGATACGACGTCTGTGGTCGCGCAGCCTTCCCAGGGGCAGGAAGCTGGCCGGTTTGCATGCCGAGGGGGCACAGCGCTGCTGTGAGGACTCAGGCTGTGTCCAGTGTGCCTGCGTTTCTGCGGGCTCAGGGCGCCACAAGGGCTCAGATGCCAGGGTCACAGCTGCTCCATTGCGCCCAGGCTCCCAGACATTGCAGCCAGCGCGTGTGTGTGTGGGAGGCGCAGTCGCAGTAGCTCTGGTTTTAAGACTGCGCGCGCAGCGGCGGTGGGGCTGTGGCTGGGCGCACAGGAGTGCGTGGCCCTGGGGAACACCTGCTCCTAACTGCAGGCTGCTCCCTACGGACTCAGGGCCTGTGAGGGCTGCAGGGCTACCTGAAGCAAAGACTTTAAGGGCCCTGGGCCAGTGAGCTGCCTGGGGCCTCTGAGAGTCCCTTTTCCCCAAGGAAAGTCCCTTCTTCGGAGCCGGTCTAGACCAGGAGGACAAGGGTGGTGGAGGGGAGGAGTGCTACGCCTTTCCGTGTGGCTCCATGTGCTGCCGCCACCGTCTCTACTGCGGGGCTCCTGCAGACTGCAGTTAGAGTCCTTTATTTGTTTGGTTCTATTTTCTTCCTTGTTGCCCACCTCTGTCCTTCCTTTCCTCTCTTTCTGTCTCTTCTCTTCTCTTCTCTTCTCTTCTCTTCTCTTCTCTTCTCTTCTCTTCTCTTCTCTTCTCTTCTTTTCTTTCTTTCTTTCTTTCTTTCTTTCTTTCTTCTTTTTCTTTTTTTTTGGTCAGGATCTCACTTTGTTGGGCAGGCTGGTCTCAAATTCATGAACTCAAGTAATCATCCTGTCTCAGCCTCCCAAGTAGCAAGAAATATGCCACCATGCTGCCCAGTTTGTTCATTTCCCTAACCATCTTAGTGGATGTGAGGTGTTCTCTTAGTGTGGTTTTCACTTACGTTTTCCCACTAACTAGTTATGTAGAACATCTTTTTCATGTATTTACTAGCCATTTAGGTATCTTTTCTGGAGAAGTGTTTTTCAATTTCTTTGCCCGTTTTTAAAAGTAGGTGTTTTACTTTTTTTTTAATGGTAGGAGTTCTTTATATATTCTAGATCTTAATCTCTTGTCAGATAAATTGTATGATTTCCAAATATTTTTCCCATTTTATGGGTTATCTTTTTACTCCCTTGATAATATCCTTTGTAGCAGAACACTTATTTTTATGGAATCCAATTTATCTATTTTCTTCTTCTGTGCTCATGTCTTTATACCATATCCAGCAAATCATTACCAAATTCAATGTTCTGAATGTATTCTCTATGTTTCCTTCAAAGAATGTTATAGTTTAACTCTTACATGGGTTTAAAAAAATCTACTTTAAGTTGTTTTTATATGTGGTATAAGGTAAGGATATAAATTTATACATTTTTATGTGAATACTCAGTTTTCTAGGACTATTTTTTGAAATGAATGTCTTTCCCTCCTTGAATGTCTCCTGTGTTGGAGACCATTTGCTATATGTGACAAGGTTCATTTCTGGGCTTCCCAGAAATGAACTATTTCTATTTCGTTGGTCTGTGTGTTGTCCAACATTACGCCAATGTCACACCATTTTGATTGGAGTAGCTTTGTATTAAGTTTTGAAATTGGAAGCTATGAGTATTCAAACATTTACTTTTTCAAGATTGTTTTAGCTCTGTGGGGCACTTGAGATTCCACACACATATTTTAGAATGAGTTTTTCTATTTTTGCAAAAGAAGTCACTGGCATTTCAGTAGCAATTGCGTTGAGTTTCTAGATTGCTTTGGGTATCATTGCTTTAATTAGCAATAATCGTGCCTTGGAGAAGTCTCATTGGCTCTGATATTGCCACTGTGCAAATCGGGGAACTACTGCTGTTCAAACACTATTAATCCATGAACATGGGGCATAGTTCCATTTACTTCAGTTTTCCTTAATTTCTTGAAATGATTTTGTATAATTTGCTTCATAACATTGGTTAAATTTATATCAATATATTTTTAACTCCTTTGGATGCTATTGTAGATGAAATTGTACTCTTCAATTCTATTTGATTGTTCAGTGTTGGTATGTAGAAATACAACCTATTTTTGTCAATTTTGTATTCTACAACTTTTTTGATTTTTTTTCCCTTTGGAATTGAGGATCTAACTCATGACCTTGTGCTTACCAGGCAGGCACTTAAGCTGCTGAGCTAAACCCCCACCCCCCTGAATTTGTTGGTTAGCTTTCTCTTATGTGTGTGTGTGTATGAGATTGTTAGGATTTTTTAATATAAGCTCAGGATTTTCTACACATAAGATCAGGTCATCTACAAACAGATAATTTTGCTTCTTTCTCCCCAATTTGGATGTCAGCTTTTTTTTTTTTTCTTGTCTGATTGCTCTGGCCAGAACTTCTAGTCCTATACTGGGTAGCAATGGTGAAACGAGCCTCCTCATCCTCCTCCTAACATCAAGGGAGAAGTTTCAGTCCATCACTGTTGAGTTATATGTTGGTTTTTCATTTATGGCTTTTTTCACTGTTGAGGAGGTTTCTTCCTATTTACTGATTTTTTTATGGTGAGAAAATGATACATTTTGTCAAATGCTTTCTTGCCTCAGTTGACACTATTGTGTGCCCTTCATTGTGTTAACGAGATGGATCGCACAAGTGGATTTTCATGTTGAATTGTCCTTGTGTTTTGAGACTAAATCTCATGTAGTCCTTATGAACAGCTCTTAAAATGCTGTTTGCTCGATGTTTACATCAAGGTTCATAAGAGACGTGCATCTATAATTTTTTATCATAGTGTCTTTGCTGACTTTAGTAATGGGGTGGCACTGCATTGGCCTCACGGGTTGAGTGAGGTTGTTGGGGAGACTTTCAGTGCCAGTGTAAATTCTTCTAGAAATGCTTGATAGTGTTTCCCAGTGAAGCCACCTGGCTCAGTTTTTACTCATTAAGAGGTTTTTGGTTACCTTCCTACTCCTTCTGGGTCTACTCGGAGTTCTATTTCTAAAAGATCTAGTTTTGTTAGAATACGTGTTTTTAGGAACTTGGTCCATTTTATCTTGGTTACCTGTTTCATTGGTGTCTAATTGTTTATAGTGTTTTTTGTTTTGTTTTGTTTTTGGTACTGGGGATCGAACTCAGGACCTCATGCTTGCCAGGCAGGTGCTTAAGCAGCTGAGCTAAATCCCCAGCCCTTTTCATTGTGTTTTATTTTAACTCTTTTTCTTTCTGTGACGCTGGTAGCAATGTTTTTACTTTTACCATCTTCATTTCTGAAAAGCAGCTTTGCTGGATTTAACATTCTAGCTGGAAAATTTTCTTTCAGCATCTTAATTAAGTTGCTCCATTGTCTTCTGGTTAAAATATTTTTCCTCATAAAAATCTTAGATGTTAATTTTACTCTCGTTTCTTGTATGTGTCAAGTCATTTTTCTCTTGCTGCCTTCAGATTTTTTTCTTTGTCTTGTAGCATTTTGACTACGCAGTGTGGGGCAGATTTCTCTGAGTCTGTTCTACATGGAAGTCATTGGGTTTGTTGGAGGTTTAATATTCTAAAAGAACAAATCTAGGAAGTTTTCAGGCATTATTTCTTGATATATTTTTCTGTTTCCCTTTTCTTTCTGGTACTCCCACTTTACAGTTGTTTGTTATAATGGGGCTCCCCAATTCTCTGTGGCTCTGTTCATTTTTCTGCATTCTACTTTTTTTTGTTTATTCAGAGTGCAAAAGTTTTTCATGAATTCTCTTCAAATTTACTGACTCTTAACTCCATTGAGGCTGTCTCTTGAATTTCTCATTTCAGTTTTTAATGTTTATTTGTTTGATTTTATTTGGTTCTTTTGAAATCATTCCTCTTAATCTTTAAAAATGTAACTGGACATAGTGGTGCACACCTTAACCTTAGCACCCTGGTTAGCTAGGTTTGAGCCCAACCTGGGTGACTCAGGGCCTGAGAGGGACCCTCTCTGTAAACAAAGGCATGTAGGGAAAGAATGAAGGCTGGGGCTCATAGCTCAGTGTGAAGGCTGTGGGTTCAGTCTTCAGCAGTGCCATTTTTTCTTTATTTAATGAGTCATTAATTTTCCTTTACTCTTTTAAACATGCTGGATTTTTTTTAGTTCATTTAACATTCATAAAATGCCGTTTTTGAAGCCTTTGTCTTCTATGGCTAACATATGGAGCTCCCCAGAGATAGTTTCTAGGACCAACTCCCCTGCCCTGTGAATTAGTCAAACTCTCCTGTTTCTCAGTAAGTTACACTTTTTTCATTGAAAAAAGATATCTCAGGTGATTTATTGTGGTGAATCCAGATGTTGATTTCTGCCTTCCTCTGTTGTTTGTGGTTTGGCCAGTTGCTTGTTTGTGGGGTGACTGGGGAGGGATTTTTCGTGAAGTCTGCTTTTCTTTCACGTTTCAGCCCTTACCTCTGATCAGATCCCTTACCCACCTTATTTTCATGTATGTTAGCCTGGAAGTCTAGAATCCATTCCTGGATGAGCATAAGCTGCTCACTGGTGGGTAGAAGGTAGCAAAGCAAGCAAGCAAGGGACGACCACAGCTCTCTCTATCCCTTATACTTTATCCAGGCTACTTAGGGCAGGCAGCACTCACACCCTTAATCCTAGCACCCTTGAGCCTAGCACTGCACCATGAATCAATCCCAGCATCACACACTCTAGATTCAGCCACCTCTGAAAAAGCCCACCTATGACTGCAAGAGTTTTGAGGGGAATATTTAGACACAGGCCATAATATTCCATCCCTGGTCCCCCAAAGAGTCACACACCCCTCTATGCAAGTACATTTAGTCCATCTTGAAGAGTTGCCAAAGTCCTAACAGTTTCAGCATTGCTGAAAGGCCCAAGTCCAAAGTTTCTTCTGTGATTTAAGGCAAACTCCTAGCTTCAAACCCTTGTACAGATGAAAAGGAGGTTAAACACTTCCAACATTCAATGGCACAAGATAGACATTTCCATACCAAAAGTTACAAACAGGGTAGCAAGGAATAGAAACAAAACAAGAGTGAAAAAAATGTAGCAGGACTAACATGAAATCCCACAGTTCTACTTCCAGCATCTCTGGTAATCTGTGGCAAATTTTAAACTCCAAAGGACTTGTGTGGCTCCACCCCTATGGCATTGCCGGTGGTTGTATCTCCCATGGCTTTTCTTTTGGGTCCTGCTCCCTCCTTGCAGTTTTCCACAGACAATCCACTTTCTTGGCTTCTCAAAACTTCTGGGGTCTTCATTGCACCTTTGGCTTCACATTCACCACTTTCCACACTGCCCTCTCAGGGGCACATTGTCTGGCCTCCCAGGCCTTTTCCTGAAATCTGGGTGGAAGCCTCCCTGACTCCACAACTCTTGCATTCTGCATGTACCTAAAGTGAGCACCACATAGATGATGCCAAGTCTGTGGCTGGCTGAAGTAGCCAGACTTCCTCCTCTGTTGGTTGTAGGAGTCAAATGCCTATGAATCGACTCCTAAGGAAAACCCCTAGGTTGCTGCCACTCAGGAACATGGAAGCCTCCTGCACCCCAGACAGCCTTTGGCCTTGGGAGGTGACAGACAGTAGCAGCCTGCTTCTCTGGGGGGACCTTGTTGAGGTCAGAGGGAGCACCCTTTTCCAGCCACACCTGCCTGCAGCAGAGTCCCATGGTCTGCAACTGCAGGGGAGAGGGTGGGAAGGATGGGCTAGGGGCCACTCATGGTGACCTTGACACATGCTCTTGCTGTTAATAAAGTTTTAAAAATTTTAAATAAATGTTTCTCAATTTCTGTGAGGCCTTGAGACTACTTCCAGAGAATTTAACTGTTCTTTTTCAAAACAAAAACAATTTTCTTTTTTTTTTTAATAATTTTATTTAAAGAGGAAAAAACAAAACAAAATAAAAAAGAATAAAGGGTAGCAACCATAGAGCATTCCAAGGAAAAAAGGAAAAGTACAACAATAAAACCTAGGAAATTATTACTTGACTAATTACATACTGACTTCTTGGAAATAGCTGCTCAAATTACAAAGTTAAAGCATGTAAAGTAGACATTCAAACAGTGAGACTGTTAACAGCCCTGCTCCATGATCTGACAAAAACAACAATATGGTCATCCATCTTACCC
>PVJX010000257.1:228290-309560 GCA_004027295.1 Dolichotis patagonum | reverse complement strand
GCTTTTAATATTCTGTTCTTATATTGAATTTCTGGGATCTTGATTATTATGTGTCTGGGTGTAGCTCTGTTTTGGTTGTAGGTGGCTAGAGTTCTGTATGCTTCATACATCTGCATATCATTTCTTTTTTCTATGCTTGGGAAATTTTCCTTAATAATTTCTGTGAATAGCCTTTGCAATTCCTCTGTTTTGACTCCTGCTTCTTCATTCACATGCTTTATTCTTAAGTTATAGATCCTCTTGTCGTCTTCCAGTCTTTGTATATTTACTGCCTGCTCCCTTGTTATTTTTAAGAGATCTTCCCTTTCATGATCACACATTGCAAGCCTGTGTTCAAATTTTGATAGTCTATCTTTGGTTTCTTTCAAGCAGTTTTGCCAGCTTACTATGGAGTCTTTAGTTTCCTGATAATCTCTTTGAATCTGCTTCATGAATTTTAAGGGTTTTTTGGTATTCTTCATTAAATTTTTCTCTCTTTTTGTGTTCCTCCATTCTTCTGTTTTGTCCTCTTGAGAGGTGCCCAGCCTTTCTTTTATTAATCTACTTATCTCTTATTTAATTTGAATTAATATTTCAGTTTTGGTCCCGCTTATGAGGTCCTGAAGATATCTCTTTATGTCCACGAACACTGTGTTTGATGTTGCATGTTTGCAGCCCTCAATCTCTTTTGTATTTACCTCTCCTGGATCAGTGTTCTCAGAGTTGGGGCCTGGGGTTTTTTTCTTATTTCTCCCTCTCGTCATGTTTTTGATTCCTTCCATACAAGTGTACAGTGTAATTCCCAGCCCCTTTTCTTCTTGGTTAAGGCACCTCTAAAGCACTCAGGCTAGGAGCTTTTGTCCTCTTCATTTGGCTATCAGAGATTAAAGTTCAAGCACGGGCAGTGTGCGCTGGCTCCTCCCCTCCAGGCCAGTCAACCTTTGCAGGCCTTCACTGCGTCAGTGTGGGCCGAGCTCAGGGAATTAATTTGTAGCGATTCACTGTGTCCCGGCAGGGGCGTGGCCTAGTCCAAGCAGATTCCACCAATCCACTCGGCGAGGGGAGCAACGAACTGAAGCCAGTTCTTTATGGAGTAGGGCTGTCCTGCCCAAATCCAACATGTCATCCAGTCAGTTGCCCCTTTCCCATGGGAGGGTCTTATTCCCATCACTCACGGCATGTTGATGCCGGTCCCCGAGAACTGCTGGACTCCCCAACCTCTGACTTCAGCACAGCTGCGGTGTCAACTTATGGTGCCTCTGGGTGGGTCATGTGCAGGGGCAGGTCTGGGCGAGCCACGCACAGGGCTGTTCAGCTCCATGCTCCAGTGGCTCAAGCCAGTCGCTTCAGCACGGATCAGTTTGCTCAGGTCTCTGATAGGAATTCAGGTGGCTCAAGGAGGGCGCCGTACTCGCTGATCTTAGCTTCTCTAATGGTAGTCCTGGGACCTCACATTCGAGTGATTTTTTGCACTTTAGTTTCTTCCTGGGTTGTGAGAGTCCATCTCTCTCTGTTTGGGTCTCTCCAGGGTGTTCTATTCTGGCATTTAAGCTGTCTCTCTCAGAGAGGACCTCTCTCCTGCTACCTACCAGTCCGCCATCTTTGGACTTCCCACAATTGTTATTATATCAAGTTTTATTCTATAAATCAATATCAAGTTTTATTCTATAAATTTTAGTGATAGACAGCTAATTTTTTCTTGGTATTATAAAGACACCAAACACCATGATCACTAATGTCATTTAAAATAAAAGGCATTTTTTGCAAAATCTTCAAATCATACCAAAAATCCATTCAGATATTTAAATACATAGTCCATATATAAAAGGTAAAACTGACTAATTTTGTCTCAATCCCAACAAGAAAGATTAGGGAAAGAAAACACACTTATGATTGGAGGTGTAAAAGTTCCATACTGTGGCTGTGCATCACAATGCAGGAGGACTTTTTGAACAAACAGATACTCATACCCAATCCCAGAGATTCCAATTCAATTAGCCAGTAGTATGGCCTGTTGTTGTTATTTTAAACGTTTCCTGGGTCATTCAAATTGGTTGTTTCTGTAGTTTGCCTAGATGTTTCGCTTTTATAAAAGATGACCTAAATGATAATGCTTCGCTTCACATATTTACTGTCAATGATAATGCTAATGATATGATGATAGTAACTAATGAGCTTGGTACTTGCTAAGCAGCTTTCCAAATATTTTACGCATAGGAACTCATTTAGTACTCACGGCAACTACTTGGTGAAGGAGATGTTATTACAATCTTTTTTGCAATTAAGAAATTGGCTTAAGAGATTAAGTGACCCACTGCAAGACATAACGGAGGTGAAATGTGAACCCAGGGAGTCAGACTCTGGCACCTCTTACTGAGGTTAGGAAGTAAATTAAATTATATCCCTCATTTCTCCTGCCAGTTTTGCTTTCCCTCTTGACTTCTGCAGGGTCTAACCTGGGTGAACGCTCACCTATTCCATTCTCAGCTGATGAGATTTCTCCCCAGTGCCATTCATCTCAAACACCTCACTGCATTTGCTTTGCAAAGGAGTAGCAAGCACCATGTCTAAAAACTTCACATTTTCCTACCTACTTTTGCTATGTAATGAATGTGTTCCAAAAAGGTAGCATCTTTACTCCTAAGTACAGTTTTTTAAAAGGGCTTTGAAATCACACAGACATGTGATCAAATTTATGTACTGTACCTTCCTTTACTCATCCTGGGCCTGGGGCAAATAATTTAATGACTCAGATATTTCATTTTTCAATCCACAAAATGGATATAATTCATCAAATAGGATCTGTAGAATCCTGAAGAATTAAGTAGGTTAACAGAGATCAAGTTCCTTTGAATGCAATAGGCACTGAGTAAAAGTGGGCTGCCTTCCCTTCTGCCCTGCTCCCATACTAAATTCACAACTAGCTTTATGCTTAGCAGCTTCTGCCCAGCTTTTCCTTTTCTGTTTTCCATTATTCCTCTAAACTCTGTGTATGAAAAATTGTTAAACATGTTTGATAACAGCTTACCAGGTAGATGGCTACCCAACATTATAAATTTAGGACTCTAAAGGAATATTATGAACAAAAATGACTCTTAAAACCTTACAGCCTCCTTACCTATGCACCCCAAAGCCACTAATATATTCAAATGTTTAAAATCCAAATTTTAAGATGTTTCTAAATAACTGTTGATGAAAATGCATTTGTCTAAGTAAGGTATATTTGGTTTGCACAATGTGGTTACATATTGACACACCCCATATGCCATTATTGTTAGCTTCTGGGACAATGGTAAAGAATTATATTAGGGGCAGCTTCTCTTTATATTATTTTTAATTGAAAAATTATATATATTGCACAATATGATGTTTTGAAGTAGTATACATTGTGAAATGGCTCAGTTGAGTTAATTAGCATTTATATGAGCACCCACAGTTATCATTTTGTGTGATGAAAGCACTTCAAATCTATTCTTCTGGGAGTTTCCAAATACAATACATTGTTACTAACCAGTTATGGTGTTGTACAGTAGATCTCTCAAGCTCATTCCTGCTTTTTAACTGCAGTTCTGTATTTTTTTAACTAACATGCCCCTCACACTAACTTATCCAACTTTTGGAAACCACGATTCTACTCTCTAAATCTTTGAGTTGAACTTTTTTAGATTCCACATAAAAGATTCAATGTTTAAAAGCAAATAGAGTCAAATATAATATATTTCAACTATATTCTTAAATTACAGGAGAAAATGGTTCGGCAAACATTTTCCAAAGGGACAAAAAATGATTTGTCAATGAATTTTGGCCCTTGATGTTTCAAATGTATCTAGTTTTTTAGTTCATGAAAAAAAAATTTTGCTTCTCTAAATGCTGTGGTAATCTTTTCTTTTAATATTATAATTTTCTGGCTAATCACATCATAGTGTAGCGATTTTACTCCTTAAAACATGATAGAACAATAAATAATTATTCTCTATGGTATTTTCGTCACTTTCCTTGTCGCCAAGACAAAATATGCCACACTGACAATTTAAAGGAAGAAAAGTTTATTTTGCCTCACAATTTGAAGGGTTGGCTGGCTCCAAAGCAAAGTGGCATGGTAAAGGGGCATGGGCGCTCACTTCATGGTGACCAGAAAGCCCAAAGTGAAGCTAGGAGTCAGGAACACAGATATACCCTTCGAGGCCATATCCCAGTGACCAGTCTCCTCTGACCAGAACCCATCCCCCAACAACAGGCCAACTGTACGACCTGCATAATTTAATCACCTCTCCAAAGCTCTAAATATGGTAGAATGGGGCTTTGTGGGGTGCATCTGGTTATACACTGTAACACATAGGTATCAGCTTCTCAGGGAGGTGATATTCCTATCTGCTGGGAAACGTTTCTATTCTCTCCTAAACTCTCTGTTCTCTGTATGGTTAGTGTTCTGTGAGGTTTCACTTTTTTTTTCTTTTAATATTCTTTTTAATTTTAAAGAGAATAAAACAAAACAGAACAAAGCAAATCAGAACAATGCAAACAACACAGGACTTCAAAACAAGACAACAGGAAATCAACAGTGGCTACCATACTGTCTCTTGTTTTCTTCGAAATAGTTATTCATACTTTCACACACAATAAATTCAAACAAAACAAAATAGCATAAAATCAATCAAAACAAAAGAATGAAAGCATGACAGGACTTCACAACAAGACAATGGGAAATCAACAATGGCTACCATAATGTCTCTTATTTTCTTTAAAACAGCTGACCATACTTTTACAAATATTGAAATAAAAAAATAGAAAACAATAAAAACAGAACAAAACAAAAGAATGAGAGCATCACAGGGCTTTAAAAGCAGATAACAGGAAATGAATGATGGTTACTATAATGTGTCTTTTTCTTCAGTTTCCTATACTTTCACACATAATAAAATCAAATAAAGTCCAACAGAATAAAGCCAATCAAAACAAAAGAATAAAAGCATTAGAGTGATACAGTGCTATCATTAGTTTCTTGTCAAGGCTTTGAATTGCACTGTCTTCTCATGTTGATTCTGAAGATGCACTCTGGCTTTGGAGATTTAATATATGCAAGTTCATTTACCTTTGTTAGTCAATTTATTCTATGTTTGATTAACCTTTTCAAAAATTTGTAAGGAACTGTTTAACTGATGGTATACTTATTTCTTCAAAACTTCTTACCTAAGTGGTTTCCAATTTCTGACCCTTTTATTGCATTCAGCTCCTAGTGACAACATTTGTATTCTCTTAAAAGACAGCAAATAAATCTGTCGTATTCAGTCAAATTCTAGTAATCAGTAAGATTCTAGGTTTGATGATCCTTCTTTATCCACACTCCTGAGCTTTCACCTTTTATCCCTTGTAATTGAGCTCACTCAGTCTTTCTTTACATGCTTTACCATCATAAGCAAGTAGATTTCCACTTTTCTAAAGATTTAAATTTTCAGGGCCAAGGATTTAGCTCAGTGGTGTAAGCACTTGCCTGGCAAGATCAAGGTCATGAGTTTGATCCCCGGTACCAAAAAAATACATATATTTTTCCTTCACCCAAATTTGTCTTCAATAATATCTGTAGTTGTATTTTACTCTTCTGATATAATTTACAAGGTTATTTTTAGTTTAAACCCCTTGGGATTGAATGGATTTTGTTTATCCTTCAGTAACTTTATCTTTCTTATATTATCAATCATCACCTTATCATGTTCTAGATATTTAAATTGCTTCTTTATTTTTTTCCTAGCAAGTCTATTTTAACCTCAATAAAATTAGGACCTGTTTGCTATTAAATATTTGCTTCTGGAGGCATCATTGTAAGTAACTATTTCAACTCTAGCCTCTAACAAAGAGTTCTCCAGTGCTTTATAACCTTTCTTAAAATGCCAGAGGCTACCAAAAATTTTAATGTTTTCTTCAGTTGGAGCAGAAAACATTCCATTAAGCTCTTTCTTCCTCCATTTATAAAGTAAACTGATGACTTGTTAAACCCAATTATAGTTTCCTATAGCTCCAATCCCTGGAGAAAATTTGAGTCCTGGGCTTGAGCTACAATTGGCAATCAAGGAAAATCAGCCGGGAGACACTCATGGGTGTGAGTTTTACCCTACTCTTATCCCAGTGTGGAGCACAAAATAATTGATAATAGTTGTAGGCTCCCCAGGAAAAATGGATGAGGCTGTTTTTTACTTGCCATACTGAGAAGTAAAACCCCTATCATGCCATATCTCTGTGAATCTAAGCTTGCTGGCTTCCAAAAAACTCTATGCTAAAGTTACCTCTTGTCTGCACGAGTCTTCTAGACTGCATCTTCGCAACATGCATCCTGGCTTGGGAAGTCCCCGAGGGTTTTGCTTGTGCTTGTTTATCAGTGGTCAGTGAGGGTGTGCGTGTGTGTGTGTGTGTGTGTGTGTGTGTGCATGCATTTATGTGTGTGTTGGGATAAAGACCCTTACAAGCATTTTTGCTTAACTTTAAATAGGAATTACAGATATGTATATTTTCACTAAAATTCTCTCCATGTTGTTCAATGATATTTTTAGGTTTATATCTTCTTGATGAATTAATTATTTTGTCAGCATGAAATAGCCTTCTTTATCTCTAATAATATACCTTGAAATCTACTGTGTCCTTATATTTTTTAATTTTTATTAATACACTTGCAGTACATAATGATTGACACACTAGCATCTTTTTTCACTATTTTATTTCCAATTGATCTGTGTTTTTGAATTGAAAGTATATTTCTTATAAATAGCATTAGCATACACACTGTTTTTATATTTAGTTTGATAATGGAGTGTTTAGTCC
This sequence comes from Dolichotis patagonum, assembly GCA_004027295.1. Classification (NCBI taxonomy): domain Eukaryota; kingdom Metazoa; phylum Chordata; class Mammalia; order Rodentia; family Caviidae; genus Dolichotis; species Dolichotis patagonum. The sequence continues at coordinate 302,768 of PVJX010000257.1, read as the reverse complement.
ATTTGCATTTAACATGTTTGGTATCATTATGTGTAAATCTAATGTCTTGGCATTTATTTTCTGTGCATTTTGTCTATTCTTTATTCCTATGCTCCTTATTTGTTTGCATTCTTTTGAGTTAATTAAATATTTTTTATTTCAATAATGCATCTTCTATTGATATTTTTCACTGTACTTCATTGAAGTTTGTTTGCTTGCTTGCTTTGTGGTACTGGGGATTGAACCTGTGAGAGTCAGGTGCTCCAACAGTGGACTTTTTAAAATTATTTGTGGTTTTTTCTTTTCTTTTTTTTTTTTTGAGTCAGGGTCTCACTATATTTAGTATGCATTGAATCTGGCTCTGAGCTTTGCTACAGCTTTAGTTAGATTTGGCTCACCAAGGCCTTTGGAAGTCCAGAGAGCGCTCTTAATTGCTGGCGATGAAGATTCCTTCATATTCCTAAATATACCTCTCATATACCTCCTTTACCACTTTTACTGTAATTCTCTGCCTTCATTCTTTAGCATGGCCTTAAGAAGGGAACAAATTCTCAAATATCTTTTGAAAATGGTTTCACCAAATTCAACCACACAGTCTCCCTCAACTTTGCTTTGTTTGGGTGGGTGACACAACAGATTTCTCCATAACTATATGCAATGCTAAAATAAAAAATAAATCCCAGCAAGTCTATAATTATCTATATTAGACATAGTGAGGTATAACATTCAATTAAAATGAAGAAGTCTTTTATTCTGAAGTTACTTGTAGGCTGTTTTATTAAAACTTTCATCATATGTTTATGGAATTAAATATCTGAAAATATATAATTATAAATAATGCCTTCATTTCCAAAAATTGTGTATCGTTTAAAAGTGAAAATGTCTTCTTTTGAAACTGAAGTTCTACCTAAACTAATTAAGCCATACTCGAGTCAGGACAAGTAAAATTATCTTCACAAGCATTTTGTGCTTTCTTTTGGTTGGAAGGCAAAGAAAAATCTGATAGTGAAGTTATTTCCCTTGTAAACTACCATAGCTGTTAGTGTATGGACCTCATTTGGACATTTTGTTATCTTAGGCAAGCTTTGTCTTGAATCACTTCTACACTAGCTTTGCTCTTCATACTGTATCAGTCTAAAGACATTAGATTTCCAACATATATATTAAGCTGTATTTTTGTAAGAATATCCCATGAACACTGAAGTTCTTAGAAAGCTGTTGACCTTCTAGTATTTCTACAGCTGTAGCTGGTCCTGAGGAAAGAGTCCAAGGGAATTTTCAGCTTCCTTTACTGTCTTTCCCAGATTCCTGATGGAGGCTTAGAGTTCCTGCAGGACCACCTAGAGAAAGAGAGGGCAGAGTAGCCTGGGGTCACTGGCCTCCTCACCGACCTTCTCCAGAAGGAGAGACACCTTATCATTGTGAAGGTCAGTGAGCCATAGTAAAATTACAGATTTGAAAAGTGGTGATAGTCACATGCTCATCTGGAGAAAAGCTGTTCCCAAAAGAGTAAGCAGAATATAATAACTAACAAATTTCATCTAGTTTGGCTATCACTTGCCATTTTCTTTCGTCAGACAACACAGACCTGTCATATTTCTAATCCTGAATATATCTTCAAAAACTTGAATTAGAATCAGAATTTCAGTTTTAAGGGTGGACTGAATACTTGTAAAAATGTACTCAGCTTTTAAACGACGTTAAATACATTTTCATTTTGTTCCAACACCCGATTTCACCCTTGCTTCTTAAGAGACATCAGATGTTGCATGCACTAACACAATAGAGGGTGTTTCTTTGCATCTAGGATGAGGGCTGATGTTTCGGTTCCACTGAGAGATGAACAGAAATGGCTGTTCTCAGACTGGGGTCAACTTTAGTCCCACAAAGGGAAGCACATGTCCCCCACCAAAGGGAAAGAATACCAAAAAATCAGTATTTTTTTACTGAAAATAATCCCACGTTTTTTTCTAAACACATTGTGTGGCTTGTTACTGGAGCTACAGAATCTCTCAAAAACTAAAACATTCTTAATTTGATGAGTTTTATTTAAGGGAAAATTAAATTCTGAAAGAGATATTTCTAAAAAATAAACATTGCTGCTGTCACTGTCTCTCCCTCTTCTCTCTCTTCTCTTCTCGCCCTTTATCCCTCCCCTCTCTCTCTCCTCTCTCTCTCTTTCTCTCTCTCCTTTCAACCCCACATGTTGTAAAGGTATAAATCAATGTACCTTTTCTCAATGCTTCCATTCTTTCTTAATCTAAAAATAAGTATAAGCTATTCTGAAAATAACTATATAATCTTGTATAAAATTGGTGTAAAATATACATTTGTGTATATTTATACATTGTTATATTCTACATACATATCTCACGTACAATTTCATCAACTCTTACTATTATTCTCACAATAGGGATGAAGGAACAGTGCTTATTAGAAGCTGGCATTTCCTGGTTGTATAGCTAATAAAGGATAAAGAAAAATGAAATTCATATTTTCATAGAATTGTGCCCAAGCACCTTCATAAAAAGGCTAATCTTTATTTTTAAAATGCATGTGGCTTTTTAAATTGCATATATATGATGACCAACTTATTCTGATTTGTTCAGACTTTCATAGTTTCAGCACTCAGAAATCCCTTAGTTCCAATCAAACAAGGGTGGCCTGTCACTTTCGTAGAAGTAAATGTAAGAGGCTACAATAGCCATCCTCAGTGGAATGAAGAGATGCAGAAAATGAAATACAAGTAGAGGAAAAAAAGTTTAGGAAATTTATTAATACAAAGGTAAAGATGATTTTTAACCTTTATCCAAATAACTATTTTAACAAACACAACAACCTAACAATTAGAAGTAATTTATCAAAAATGTTTGCACAGTAAAATATGCTTACAGATTTAAGATTCATGTACATATTGTAAAATGTCTAAAACATACAAATTTGACTACCAGATCTTGAAAAGTGAAAATATTTCTAAAGTTTCATCAGAAGAAATCACAAAACACTCATCTTGATGTCTGGGGCCAAATATCCTAAATCTCCCGTTAGTTGTTTTTCTCCTCAAAGTCTGCCTGGGTGAAGTGGCTGCTTCCTGGGCTGTAATCATGGCAGTGAGTAAGCAGAGCACTGGGAAGATCACTAGTTAAGAAGGGGCCATGGACCAGATACAGCCCTAGGTCCTACCTGCATGACCCACCCAGGTACACCTGAAGTCTGCTTTACCAATTCCCGAGGCAGCTCTCAAATCAGTCAAGTTGACAGTCAAGACCAGCCATCACACATGTATGCTGGTACAGCAATTTTAAACCTAAGCATTTATTTTAAACCTAAGTTGGCATTCTATTGTCATCAAAACTATCCTCATTCTCCATTTTTCTCTACCAAGTATATTACAATTATTTGTGCTCATGATCCTTTCCATGAATAGGGGTGTTGTCACAGGATCAGCACCCGCAATGGGGATCCATTTCACCCACTTTTTAAGATGATTGGCATTTAATAAGATTACACAGCACACTCTCCTGTTTCCTTTTTTATTGTGTAGATTAAAATGTATGACATGATATTTTGATGATATACACAGCAAAGTGATTTCTACAGTCAAGCAAGCTAACGTATCTCATATGGCAGTTAACTGTTGCCTTGGCAGATTATCAGCAGATAATGCAACATTACTAACCAAATGCACCTGATGCAAACTAGAGCTCTAGATTTACTCGTACTACATAACACGTATGTAGCTACACTACATAACATAACCTACATCTTCACATTCCCACCTCCACTCTGCACCCTCCCCCAGGGACCACCATTCTATTACCGCTATGTGTTTGATTTTTGTTTACTTTTTAGGTTATAGATATAAGTGAAATCGTGTAGTATTTTTCTTTCTGGTTTACTTCACTCAACATAACATCCTCTAGATTCAACTATGTCATCACAAATGACAGACCCTCCTATTTTACAATGGCATAATATTCCATTGTGTGTATACATGTTGTAAGTTCTTTATTTGTTCCTCTGTTGATGCACACTTAGTCTCTTCCCCATCTTGGTTATAGTCAATAATGTTATAAAAAACATGGGAATAGGATTGCAGGTATCTTTACTAAGTGATGGTTTATTTCCCTTTGGCTATACACCCAGTAGAGGCACTGAAATTTTTAAATTGATTTGCATTTATTAGAATTATACATAGCATCCTACTATTTTGAACCTCTTTCATATCTGTTGCTAGAGCCTCTGTTTTTTCAAAGCCCTTTTTTTCCACTTTTTCTTGGAAAGTGATTATTTTAATTACTTTTCAAACAACTAAACAGCTACTGCTTATATTTATTAGTTTATGTCCCTTTGAACAAAAGTATGAGCCCTTTCTTAAAATTTTAGTTTTTGAAGAAGCAATGTATGCTTTCAAAATTAAATGAGATGCAAAAGGAAAAATGTCAACTCCAAAAATATCACATTGAGAATACTATCTCTATTAGTCACTTAAAGGCAGTAGAAAGGAAAAAAAAAACCTGACAAATGCCATTTGCTTTTGAGGGACCAGGATTTTCATACACATGGATGTCTCAAAATTCATCTAGGATCTAAATTTAAACCTTCTCTTCCCACTGCGAGGAGGCTACCCCCAGCAGTCGGCCTCCCCAAGACCGTGACCATCCTGTCGGTTTCTGAAGAATGGAGCCAAGATTAGCTGCTTGTTCATGATAAATTAAGGATATCTGATTTGCTTGTTCCATGCCCAGGTTTTCTTTGGAAGCAAGCCCTAGAAGCTATTTTTCTGATCAATCCTAACTCTCATGTTAGTGCTTATGAAAGAGAAAAATAATATTTACTCAGGATTAAGACTGAGTTGTAGGCACTATAAATCTTATCAATTGCCTTGTGAAGGTTACCGGGGTAAGACTAAGAAAAAATTTTCCACTGTGCTCACTCCACCATATTTGTGGACTAATAATGCTCCTGATAATGTTTTGGAGTGTTCTGGAGTTTCGAGGATTGGCATGGATGAAAACATAAGTGGAGGGCCAGAGGCTTAGCTCAATGGTGTAAGTGCCTGCTTGGCCAACGCAAGGTGGTGAGTTCAATACCCAGGAGAAAAAAAAGTGGAAATAGGGGCAGAATCAAAGGAGATACTTGATTAATGAATGTTGCAGTATGGAAAACAGCCAGTAACTGTCTAATAAAGAAAACTGTTAACTTTACAAGTTAAAGGGAAATGTTAGAACACCTAATACTTTCTTCTTTCTCTATTTTTCTTACAAGCCAAGGATATCACCTTAAGTCAGTTTAACAAATATTTGTCATATTGGGAGTCAGTCTTACACATGAACACACACACACACACACACACACACAGTGTAAAATTATTTTTTGTGGCTTTGGCAACATATGTATTAAAATACATATGTTCCTTATAATTACTTGGTTAATTGCATGAAGGGAGAGGTATTTTTCCTAAAATCATTAAGACAAAGACAAATTATTTCATCTAAAACGTGAGGGCAGGGGATACAGCTCAGTAGCACAGCGCTTGCCTGGCAAGCTCAAGGTCCTGAGTTTAACTCCCAATACTAAAATAAGATAAAATAAAATAAAAATGTGAGCCAATAGATAAGCACATTCCATAGTTTAAATACATACTTCGAGTACAAGTAGTTCAGTTTCCACATGCATTTTTGAGTGCCAGTTTTGTGCTAGTGTTCAGAAACACAACAGGAGTGACCAGTGTGCTGGATGTGACCCCAGCAGTCTGCCACCGGCTCTGCTGATTCTTCTAGGTCACGTGTGCTTTGAGACGTTCAGTGGCCTCTGGGAGGACAGTTCTTGATAGAGGGGAAAAGAAACAGAAACAGAGATACTTGCTACTTCTAAGGTTTTCCCCTTTTATTTATGAATTTATTAACGGCCTATGCAAACACTAGCACAAACAAGAAATGTTTGTTGAAACTGCAGAACGGAAATGCAAAAATGTCTGTTTAACCTACAGAAAATGATGGGAAAGGTCTATCTCAATCTGTGAAAAATGGTATGGAAAAGGAGAGAGACCCCCATCCAGCAGCACTGCTGATGGCCTGCACTTTCCTTAAGGTAATTCGCTTTGGGGTTAAAAATAAAGAATACTTCCTCCTCTTTCAGTAAAAAATCATTTACGGACACCTAGCAGCAGAATAAGTAGCAAGTAATTGGTAGGCCACCAAGCCTAGTGGGCCATCAGAGCAGCAAAACAGTAATATAGTCCCACTTGTCAAGCAAGTATTTCATTCATGATTTTGTAAAAACGTCTTGCTCTAATGTGGTAAGAGATAATCTAAAAAGAAATGTAAACCAACAACAAACAAATGAAACCAGAAAGCCTTCTTTCTGGAGGCGGCCAATGCCGTTAAATATTTTTGAGATGTTCCCAGGAGCCCAGCAGCAGCTGCAACCACAGCACCACCCCAGCCCAGCCAGCTGACAGTGGCCAAAAGCTGGCATAGGGGACTGTGGAACTGTGATGTGTCAGAGCACCAGTAGTAGAAAGGCTTTATCAGGACTTTGAAGAAGTATGGTCAATCAGAATGCATGTAATAAATTCACCATGTTGCACATAAAGCATAAGTTCCTTTCAGTGGCAGATCTTTTGATCCCAAGAACCACCAAATAAATGTTAATAGATTGAGACTTAAAGGGGCCCCCCCCATTATCAGTCCTGCTCAGACCCTATTTCAAGAAACATATCTTTTCCTCATTTCCATTCACTGTTTCCCTTCTTTCAGATATATGTGTATGGTCTCTCTCTCTCTCTCTCTCTCGCTCGCTCTAGCTCTCGCTCTCTCTCTCATACACACACACACACACACACACACACACACACTTTCCCATCTCTCATAAGGTTTGTAAAACAGTTATAAAAAGAAAGCTCAAAGGAGAGATAGAAACATCTCTTCTACCCTGAGCCTGCTGTTTGAAATATATTACATAGGTTACTAAAATCAATTTTTCCACAGTTCCTATAAGCAAATTTTTTATCTCACAGAAAATCCACAGATTCAATAGCTCCCCTCCCCCAACCCTGTCAAATCCCCTCCTTTAATGGATCACAAGCCATTTTCTAAGACTTATTCAACTAATACCAACAACCAAAAAAAGGTGCCATTTTATTTCTAGGTGACCATTCTAGATAAAATTACATATGCCTGTTAAAATTTAAATTTTATCCTACAACAACGTTTTCAATGCCCCCTAAAAAGTTGCTCCATTCTCCTCAAAGCTAAGTCTAAGAAAGTTCCTCGCTGGTACTGCGTATACCTGGGAAGTTATTCATGCTGAGTAGCAGTAGAAAACTTGAGCTGCCTCCTCGCTAGCTGCTCCCAGGAATGCCAATCAGAGAACATTCTTTTTCAGGCAGCCAAGTTTGGAAGTCAGTTGGTTTCTGGCAGAGAGTAGGGGGAGGGGAGGGCAGAGGGAGCACAGTGAGTCCCGGGCTGATCCTCAGCCTGGAAGCCTTTCCTCATAGCCATCAATGGAGGCGGCTGCTTTTGCCCTCGCAGAGACAGGTAAAAAGACAGCTGAGTAAATCAGCCTGGGATGAAACAGCGGAAGCTGGGTCTGAGGGTGGGGGTGACGGAGCCGCCTGGAGCCTGCCATTGGTGAGTTTACCAAAGGCATCTGCCAGTGGGACTCCAGTGGAATGTGAAACCAAATCATTTTCCAGTTAAAGATAGACGCAGTATACACCAGGAGCTGGAAGCTGGATTTTAGACTCATATCTCGCCCTAGAATTCCAGGGAGCCTTGTGATGATCTCGCTGGCAATTAACAATGCGGTGAAAGTTTGTTCTTCCAGTGAATGTGCTAAGAATTCATGTATGTTCTGGATGTCCTGGAATTAAAAGGATCTAAGAGACCATGGTGTGCATACTCCAGGGTAAGTGAAAAGGTTGCCTTTGAAGTGCATCGCTTCTCTGGAAAGGTTCATAGGGAATTTTTCGCTTTTATCGATGTGAATGAAAAAGTGCTCATGAAGATTTTGTAGGGTGTGTAGCTGCCTTACTTTTCTTGAACTCATTGGCACTGTACATTTTGGGGAGTAGAACAAAATAGACTGTTGTAGCTTTGTTTTAAAACTTACCTTGCAGGCTTGTGACTTCAGTTTTAACTTTACCTTTGTTTGTCCTTCTCTTAACCCTTAAGCTCCCTGGGTTTACTAAATTACAGTATCAATTGTTACTTGTCAGGACAAAGATTCAATGTCACTGTGTTTATCATGCCACTGGGTGAAATTGTACTATTGTGACATGGAGTTCTGTTTTTCTTGACTTAGTGGCACTAAGTCACTTTCTAATTAAAAAAAAAGTTTCAAGAAGAGGGAGGGAAAGAGTGGTCTTTATGAGTTGTCTAAAAGTACGTAAGAAACACTAGAAAACATTCTATTTTTTAAAATAACTTAGAAAAATGGACAATTTCCATCAAAGAGAATAGTTTATTAATAGGTTTTGTGTGTGTGTGTGTGTGTGTGTGTGTGTGTGTGTTACCTCATTAATTCCAAGCAGGTTCCCCTCTTCCAAGAAAGCTGATACTTGCTAAGTGAATAGAGGTGTTGACTACACAGAGCTTGAAAGAACAGAGAGGGAAAAGGTTGCCCAGTTTGCTTTTAAGGACTTTAAAACATTTTTTCATTACAAGAGAGAATGACACTTCATTTCTGCATGTTTTGCCCATGTATAGGTTTTGTTTCTTGTTTGGTCAAATGGCCTCTCCCTCTGCTTTTGAGGCTAGCTCTTCTAAACTTGCCCAGCATTCCTTCTGAGTAAATACTGGCCATAATAGTTACTGAGTACATGGTGTGAATTGGAAATTCTACTTTATATGGGGAAAATAAATCCGCTGCTGAAGCTCTTCCTCCAGAATGTGGAGCTGAACAGCTAAACTAGTTTTTGCTTTGTCAAATAGACCAGATTCAAATGAACTAAACTGACTCTCCTAGGTACAATCAACCATTTAATATGAATCTCTTACTCAACTTTGATAAGAATAAATAATATGCCATGTTACTTTTCTGTTATGAAAAATGGACATTATCTTGATAGAATCCCTTGGCTTTACAACTACTGAATAATCTGGCAAGGAGAAACAAAATGTAAAGTTGGCAGAGCTTACATTTGGTCTCCACTCCCTACTCTGCCTACTTTCCCTCTCCTCCTCCTGTCCCCCCTTCCCTCCAAATCCCTTAGGACTTATCACTGCCCTGGGAGCCCTGCTTTTGCTTTTTCGGCAGTTCAGACCTATGAGAGGAAGAATGGGACTATAGACTGCTTTAAAGTCGGTGTACTAAGTTCATGAAGAACATTTATGCTTCACTATACAAACCTCACCTCAAAGAGTTTAGGTAATTTGTTAGAAAGATTTATAATTAACCCATTAGGCTGTAAAAATTGCAGCTAATTTTCATTTTCACATGAACAGATGGTACCTTTGTAAATTTTTCCTGGCCGTGTCAGATGCCTGGTGATATTCTGCCACCAGCTCTGTCCTGAATGGTTGACATTAGGAATGAATCTGGCACGATTCTCAGGTGCTTCCCAGAAGTGCACAAATGCAGACACCTGTACACAGTACGCACACAGATACACGCGGACATTCCTTTTACTTAACTGATATGCTTGTGATCCAGTTCTAAAAACAAGTTAAATTATAAAAAAAAAACCAAATCCTACCATGTAAGAATTCTAAACTGTGTAGCTGAATGATGTTAACAGAGGGAAAAAAGCACGTTTATCTGCTACTGTTGTGTCACTTTAATACTATCTAGTTCCCTGATGAAATTGTCAAGCTTGCTATATTTTTTTGAGCATAGTAAAGATTTTATAGTATGTCTGCTAATTTTAATATCTCAAGTGTTATTTGATTTGTTGCTATTATTGCTAGTCCCACCACTTCCCCCTCATGGTGTCTTGTTTTCCTGGTAGCTTAGATCTCTTTGCCCTAAGTTAAAAGTATATTTTTAAAAGAGCCTGTAAGAATAAATGGAGACCTCATGAGACTGCCATTTTTTCCTGCAGAGAAAATTCTGGTTTGCATCTGTTAAGCACCTGGGAGCGATACTGGACCAGAATCTCCTTAGATAAAGTGTAACATTTAAAGCTGCTGGGTCCCTGCTGTGGCAGGAAGCAATCTGTGTGAGCAGTGATTTATTTCAGCTCACCATATCCTGAAGGAAGGTATGGCAGGTATGACCTTGCAGAATCCCAACCTAAAATTAAGTTACTTAGTAGTTGTTAGTTACAGCCCTTACCAGAGAGTTATAGGCTGAGACTTTTCCTTAAAGCCTGTCAGGAAAACCAGAGTGTCAGACATGGTGGTGTAGGCACATATTCTAATCACTCCAGAGGCTGAGGCAGGAGGATCACTGTGAGTTCAAGACTAGCCCCCCCCAAAAAAATTAGTAATAATAAAGTAGCCTAAACTACATAATGAGAGCTCATCGTAGCTCCCCCCCCCACACCAGCAAAAAAAAGGCAGAGAGGAAGCTTTTTTCTCAGGTCTTTTTTCCTGGTATTCATTTGCCTGAGACAAAAACTTTTAAAACTGAGCTTCTATCTCTGACTTCTGGTATCTGAAACTTTTCATTCACTAAATTCTGTCTTAGTAGCTGTTCGTTCTCTTTGTTGTTTTTTAATACCTGTTTCAAACATATTTTACTTATCTCCTTGAATGTGTCAGTCAAAATTATCTCAATTCTATTAGAAGAGGTGGAAATTTGCTCTACTACTTTTATAATCCTCCTCCTCCTCTTCCTCCTCCCCCTCCTCCTTCTTCTTCTTCTTCTTCTTTTTCTTCTTCTTCTTCTTCTTCTTCTTCTTCTTCTTCTTCTTCTTCTTCTTCTTCTTCTTCTTTCTGTCCTCCCCCTCTTCTTCTTCCTCCTCTTCTCCTCTTCCTTCTTCTTCTTTTGAACTCTTTATTTCAGAGAAACTATCAGACCTTCTGCTGATATCCTTGGTGATTTCAGGGAGCTTTTCTATTTATTTTTATTTTACATTTTTGCTACCTGATTTAGTTTGACTTTTTGGGAAAAAAATGCCTATGCATGCGAATTGAAAGATTCATGTTTCCCAACTTGACAAGAGCTCTCTACAATACTTAACTGTCCTCTTATTTGTCCCTAGCTGACCACTTTCTTTGGCAATCTCTTTAATCCACCCAACTGACATCACTTTCAGCTGTTGACTTTGACTCTTCCAGTTTTCTCTTGGCCTCTATTCAGTTCCTCCACATTTTTTTTAATTTTTAAATTTTTTTTATGTTAACTAAATACCTTCCTTTTCACTTCTTTATTATTGCCCTACTTCAGGTTTTTATCATCTTCCTTGAGGATTACAATGATCTTACCTTACTCTCCATTCACATCTAGGTTCCATCCACATACCCAGCCCCCAATGCACTGGGACTGACATATCTATCTTCTAAAAATCATAAGCAAATACTTAAAATTTTTCAGTTGCTCAACATTTACTTTAAAATAAAGCTTGATCTGCTTAGTAGGTCCTACACAGTGTGGAACATAGCCCCCATTCATTTTCCTCACATTGTCTCATCTGGTTCACTGGTTATCATTGACTCTCACCACATGTGATTGCTGTCTCTAAAAAACATGCTGTACCATTGGACCTCTGTGCCACTCCTCCTGCTGAATCCTTTCCCCCAAGATTCATGTTTCTCCTTTATCGTATGAGCCAGTCCTATGTCTCCTTCAAGACTGACCTTATAAATCACCTTTCCTGCACTTCCTTTGTTGCGTAGTTCACTTAGAGCTCTGGAAGGCCCGGATGGTATGAGTTGCATCCTATTGTACTTGTTTCTGTAGTCTCAGTAACTGGCCCATAGAAATCACTCACTATGTGTTTAAGAAATCAAAACGGAACTATTGTGAGGACATTTTTCCTTAAATTTTTTTTCTTTCACTTTACTACTCAATTTTTTTATTTGTAGAAAGCAAAACAGAGAAAAGCATAGAGATAATACAGTGTTTCAAAATATAACAGTAAGAAATCAACACTAGTTAATATATTACATATTGTTCTTAGAAGTAGTTGTTCAAATTACAAAATCTAAGCTTATAAATGAACAATCAACTACTCATTTTATATTACTATTCATTTTACCTTAGATTCCTTGTTAAGAATAGGAATCAATAGTGGTCCTTCCAGTGCATCAACTAGTGCCAGGAAAAGATGTGGGTGCTTGTGTAGTCATTGTAACTGTTCTGGAAAAAGAAGTTTCTGTTTTCTTGCTTCCCTAAATTAGACAAAGTGACGGCAAGAGACAGTAAAAGTACAATGAATCAGCTACATACTATCAGAGAAGTTCATAACTAAAAGACAGCCCTAGAGTGGGAAAAATGTTGTATTTCAACAAACCTAGTTCAGAATGCTGAGAAGCAACATAGGAAAAAGTTAATAAGACACAGCCACGTTCAAATTGTTTCATGGCACACGCTTGAACCTGGGCCAACAGAAAACTAGATTGTTTTCAGGTCACAGTGTTGTGCAACCAGGAAAGCAACTGGTTACTTATGTAATATGACATTGTGACCCTAAATCTTAAATCTGGTTGATTTTTTTATGCAACATTTTAAAGCCTGGAGTACAACTTTATTCTATTTTATTATCAGTGTATCCTAAGCAAGGAAAAACTGTGCCATTAATTAAAAATTGATGAGTTTGATCTCTGGTACCAAAAAAAAAAATTAAATATAATTAGCGGGAACCAGAAAAAGAAATATACAGCTTGATTTATTGTAAGGATGTTTCATTGTATAATGAAGACATATATATTTCTTATCAAATATTTATTGTGTGTCTTTATATGCCAATTCTTGAGATTTAGAAAAAAAACTTGCTTATATTACCTCCACTAAAAGAAAAGTATATGTGCAGGGGAAATTTTTATCTTTTAAAGAAATTTTGACTTTAATGTACTATTCAGTGATAATGTTTAAGTATGAACCCAGAATTCTCCATCATAAAATGTAAAATTATAGTGTTAGTTTTTTCTTTTTTCTTCATGAAAGAAGCTAAAACTGGTGATTACTAGTGATTAAATCATAACTTCTAAGGAGCCGAGCTAATCTAGTTCATTAATTCAACAATCTAAACTTCTATATTGTTTCCTAACTGTGGTAGGCAAGAAATTATTTATCCTTTTCCATTGGAAACTAAAAATGGATTATAGCATATTAAAAAATGGACTTAATTAATATATGTTGTTATATATTCTTTCATTTATATTTTTTCATTTTGCTGATTATACATATTATTTTTAAAGTGCCATTTTAACTTACTCAAAAATTAGTTTTTCTCTTAGAAAACCAAGTTATGGGGTAAGCTTGAAATTATTTTCATTTTTAAAAATCTCATGTTTATCACATATTTTTATACAATCATTTAAAAAGACCTGGATGAATTCTGAAAACAGAAGCAAATAAAATATATTTTTATCATGTACTGTGTGGTATTTTAAAATTGAAGTACATTTATTTGCATAATGCTGAATTTGCTTTTTTGCAAAATAAATATGGTATAAGGATGACTCAGAATCACCCTGACTCATAATCACTTTGTAAACCTCTATGTACTTTAAAGCCACAGTTATTTTTATTATTTTTCTTTTTTTAGTCTCGTTTTACTTTGCATGCCCATTCCTACCCACTGTGCTAGGTCTCAGATGGTGGCCTACTGCAATGGTGAATTTACTTAAATGACCACAGTTCAGGAACTCAGATATTCTTCAGTAGTTTTGTTAAACGATATAGATTAATTTTGAATGAAATTGATCTTCTAATGCAAGTGAACTTCTGACACTGGATTATAGCACATTAAAAAATGGACTTAATTAACATACCAAAGTTATATGCAAAAGTCTGGGATTTACTACACTGTTAAGCAAACATGTTTACTCACCAAAAGATGTTATATTTAACACCTCAAGTTAATGTAAAAATTCTTTACTAAAGTTAATGCAGTCTCTCAAATTATTTTGTAAGAGCCATATGTTGTTACTTTATTATAAAATAGGATAAAATTAAAATGTAGAGAAAGCAAATATTCCACATACAATATGTGATTCCCTAAGGTAATAATAAACCCAGTCTTAGTGCATTGTAAATGTTGGGATTTTCTTCTCATCCATGCAATTCAGTCATCACAGGTTGGCTAAGGACCTTTCTCAGCATTGCTGCTTTCACCCAAAAATAACTCATTTTCCTATCCATTCGTTTTCCTGGTCAAATCTTGTCATGTGACCCCATTCAACTTCAGTTGTGTAGAAAATACTATCCTACTGCATGTCTGGAGAAGGAAAGGATAGAAATATATATGGAGGTCTAATGAATTTCCACACAAATGTACCATAGGCACCTCCAAACCCTGAATCTAGACGGACAGCCGTGAATACCAGTGAGCAGATCCATTCTTGGTCGTATACAAACGCATTACCTGTGATGTGATGCCTCACACATTTTGTCTGTTTACATCCTTTCAGGCTCACTTCCACTGAGACATTAATTCTAAATATGCCTTTTCCAAAGTGTTTGCCACCACTAGTAACAGCTTTTCTAGTGCTCCAAACTGCTAGGACTTTACCTAACTTCACATGCATCACTGAGGAGGTTTTGTTCCTGAAGTTTCGGGAAGTGAAAGGAGCTTCCGTTAATGGTAATTCTTTTTTTTTTTTTTTTTTTTTGGTACCAGGGATCGAACTCACGACCTCGTGCTTGCCAGGCAGGCGCTTAAGCCATTGAGCTAAATCCCCGGCCCAATGGTAATTCTTACAGAACGCAGATAACAACTGTGAAATGTTCACCTTTTCCTGTCTTTAAGAACTGCTCATGTGAAGTAGAGAAATAGAGGGAAGAATAGTTGGATGCCCCCACATTTGCCAATAGGAAAAGTGAAAAGACCTGGTTTAGGGAAAATGGCGCAGAAAAATGATGATGTATATTATATATTAGAAATGCACAGTTTTCAGTAACATTTATATCACTGATACTCTCCCTTTTGCTTAGCATTTAGTCTTAAGCACTAACAAGATAAAACTCAAGACTTCAAAGATTAATGAGTCACTTAAAGTTTAAAAATATTAAGTCAATATTTTAATGTCCTTTAGACGGTAATTAAATCAGTAAATCTATTTTGTGTTCTTGGGAGCAGTATTTCTAGGAAACGCGGTGTGTGAGAGAGGAAGAGCGTTGACGGATCTAGATCAAATGAATCGCCATACACTGTATCACTTTCTTGGAGATTGTGGTCAACATTAGCATTAAGGATTCATAAATGTTCTACACTGGAGAGACGTGTTTGACCACCTAATTTAACCATGCAAGGTGCTAGGTACATGGAAAACTACGTGGGTAGATAGTTACTAGTTACATAAATATGTAGACAGATATATAGATAGATGGTATTTCAACACCACAAAACACACTTCAATAAATTCTGATATAAATGCTCCAAAATACTGTATTAATAATTTACCGTATGATAACATTGGAGCTAGTGTAATACTTTTAGAACATAAAACTAAGAATTTTAAATAATCTGTATAAATATCTTTACTATTTGGCAATTTCTTCTCATTCTTTCAATAAAAGATGCTGACTTTAGAGACCAACAGTAATCAAATTTTAAACTGAAACAGCATCCAAAAAATTTAAAATGACTTTAGGCATATAATTTATGATACTAAAGTAAGGGGGCTAACTGTACTTTTCAGAACCCAAAACTCAATAGAATTTTCCCCTAATTCACTCATTTTGTTCAAAATTCTAAAACTGTTAATCTGTTTTCCAGCATGATCATGCATCATTTATTTATTAGATCTAGTAGTCATTTCTTTATAATGACCTTATAAAAGAAAGATCATCTTCAACATCTGTTTCTTGGTTTTTAATGTACTTCTTTTAAATTCAAAAATATTAAATCTCAAAAAGGAAAAAAGCAATTGTTGGGTTTCAAATGATCCGCTACTAAAGGCACCACCCATGGGAATTTGCCTCTGCAAGAATAATACATTAAAGTGCAAAACTTCCACTTTTCCCTTTAGAATCTATGTTTTATTAAATTAAGTGCAATAAGCACTAAAAATGAACTGATCGTTCCATGAGCGTTTATATTACCAGCAACTCTATTTAGAGAAAACTGTGGGCATGGGATACATTGGCAGATATTAGGAAGGTTTTATGTAATAGGACAAGAGTGTCTTTTCATCACCTGTCCACTCTGCAAAGATTTTTCTACTTCTTATTCATTAAGGATTTAAATTATTCTTTTTTTTTTTTGTACTGGGAATTGAACTCACAACCTTGCACTTGCCCGGCAGGCACTACACCCCTGAGCTATATCCCCAGCCCACTCAATCTTAAAATAGGAGAAAAATCAATACTTAAAACATAATTTGAGAATTATACCTCCTATACCAAAGAGCAAAACATTCAATCAAAATTGTGGGTAGCATAGATCCTTGGCACACATTTTTTTCCTTTGACTAATTTTTGTTTACATTTTTCTTGAGGTCACAGTGAAATTCAGAAAACATCACAGCACTAGTAACACCCCTAAAATTTTGTTACAGGAAGATATGAAGAAGATCTTTTGAAAACTGTAGGGCTGCTCCTTTGTAGCTCCTTAAATAGGCACAGGGCAGTGCACCTATTTCTTGTTTGCTAAATTATGAAGTCAGTTACACCCCAGCTCTGAAACTGCCTAGCACCTAGGACATTTGGAATGCTGGAAAATATCCTGTGTAACCGTTTTCAAGACATCAGAACATAAATCTAAATTACTTAAATTTACAGTACTACAGTCTCTCCTCTAAAATGACATGTGGGAAGCATTTAACTTAATGAGGCAGAGGGTTCTAGTATGCAAGTTCCAATATATTTTTCGTTGCCCAGGGTAAATTATTGCTTCAGTTTCCTATATGGTACCCCAAGTGGCCTCAAAGACACAATGTAACTTCCAGAAATGCCTGATTTTGTCTTAGGCAGTAACTTACTCCCTGAGAGCATGCTGTCTGAGAATTACGCATAACATTTCCTACAATAGGCAGAATTTCTTGAAGGTCATTCACAGATAGTAACTAAGCTTGCCTTTTTTTTTTTTTTAACTTAGGAACATTGAAGTGGTAAGTCTGAAAATATTACTATACAAAAGGAAAAACTAAGGAACATTTTCTATCCATAATATTTGTAAAACAAAAAAATCTGATAAGGTAATACATTATAGGGGATAATATTTTTTTGGCATTGCCGTCCTGTTAAAAACTTTTAAAAACAAATAAGTATGGGCCTTTTGGGAATAGTCTTTGAAGATTTAGAGTTGTAATAATTAAATATACTGTTACGGATTTATAAACAAAGATTTTAATTCTGTTTGAGCATCAGATATGTAGACTCAAATGTCTATGCATGTGTGAGAGAGTTTTTCTAAAGTGAGCTTTATTGTCTAATAAGGTAATAGAAGAATTTAATTAAAACAAAGCAAATAAAAAAATGCCCTCTCCAATCTGGATTCCAGTATCTGAGTAAATTTTAGAACTTGACACTTTTAAGGCAGAGACATAGCTCCAGGCTTTCTGCCAAACCACTTGGTAATCTGATGACCAGGGATAAGCAAACGAAAGGACTGCTGCCTGGCTTAGATAGATATGAGTTCGCTAAAAGCAAAGCCAACACATTTCTTATGCAAACGATCAAAACCAGAACTTAGAAACACACACACATCCTGTTTTTAGAAGTCCAGGAATATACACATTAAAATACAACTCTACTCAAAGAGACGCAGAAGTAGCAGACACAGCTGCTGCTGGCTGGATACTTTCTGTATCCTGAGTGGTCTTAATATACAGCAGCATTTCCTTCAGTCGTGTAGTGAAGGGAATTAAATTATACATATCTGCACAAGAGTTAGCATCACTCTTAGGTGGTTAAATTCTAGTGACTGCTCCAAATCATTCATTTGTAAATGAGTGATTTGGGCTGTTGTTGTCTATGGTTTTCTTAAGTGATTTAAATAAACACCTATTCTCCACATAGTGCTACAGATAATTTATGTACTATTATAGCAATCCAAGAAATAATCAAATCAGTCATTTTTATGAAAGGAAAATTGTTTGAAATTTTATAAACTCTTTAAAGAGGAAAATACTGAATAAATAGCTATGAGTATTTGCATATATATTTTTTGGCCACTGGAGGGCTCTCATTTTTTTAAATTAATTGTTTAGAAGTCTTGATAAGGCTGCAACTTCAGTATAATGAATTTAAATCTTGGTGTTTTAAAAATTTCTCTTGTCTCCTACTTTGTAAGATGATATGTTTCCAAAATAGAAAATAAAATAAAATCAGATTTAGTTTACTATGTTCTTTCATGATTTCACAACAAAAAAATAGGTCACAATAAAAAAGAAATTAGCCTTGTGCCTATTTTTGTACTCATTACATAACCAAGATTCATGTCAAAATCACACAATCAATAAATGTACATAACCTATAGATTAGAGGAAGACATTCCTAAATCTCAAGAGTTAGACTGTGTGATTGACACTTTAAACAACCTACTTGCCTAGTGCCAAGACACTGCTATGGAAGAGTACAGTCTTCAGCAAACTACATTGTGTGTAGAGGCTAGGACTGACCAATAGTTTGGTGTTTCTATAGAGTGAAGTCTGAGGCTAAATTCAAAGGAGATAAATTTGGAGAAATAAGACTAGATATTCATATGTGGAAGCATTTTGTTTCATTCCAAGGGGTCTTTATTGCTTATAGATCTTTGCAATTCTGAAATCCAAGCTCTGCCCCCAAAGTAACGAAAGCAAAAATAGAATAAATATCTACTTAAGGGAGGGCCTGGAGCCAAAATGACCTCCTGTCTATATTGTTTGAATTTTCATGTATTTGCATTTTACTTCATTAATAAATCTTTCATTCACCATAAAAATATTTTTTTCCAAATTTCCAGGAAAAAGCACCATTTTATTCAGTTGCATCTCATTCCCTACACAGTGGGTGTTCTTAGAATTCCCTTTGATTACAAATCCCTTTGATTAGAAGCACAGCTGTAGATAGCAAATATCATTTAAAGTAAAAGTCACAAAAAATGAATTTTAGATAAATTGTTCACCATGAATGATGATTTCAAAGAAGGCAAAACTAGGAGCAGAAAAGAAAGAATACTGCCATAGTAGTCCCATAAATATTAGTTTTAACTCATTTCATAATGTCTAGCTAAATGAACATGAACTTGGCCACTGAGAGAAGTGCCTATAATTTTCATAAATCTTGCTTCTGTAGAAATTTATCTGATAAAGCTGAATATTCTCTGGCTTACTTCCAAAATGGACATTCTAAATAAAGCTTCTGTAGACTGAATTTCAGTTTCCTCATAATCTCGTAATTTTCTTTCCATGATATTATGATTACCTAGTGGGAGAGATAGATGTCTGTTACTATAGCCAGCACCTACAACACAGAGATGTTATTCCCAAGGGCTCCTCCTCTCTCTTCTCATGATCCCTTGGCAGTTTCTGAGAGTTTTCTATAAACACTGAAGTTCCGAATTTTCCGGGAAATTTTGGCACTTCATCTTTGTGCATTCACATGATTCATCTTTTCCAACCTCAATAGATTGAAAGAAACAGAATTGGCAGGTGAACTAGAAGAAAGGTAATGACCACTGGGAAAGGCTTTTTTCACACATGCTTCTGGTTCATAATGAAATGCAGGAGAAAGGGTTACAGCAATCCTTGGTCTGGATGAGCCTATGATTTCAAATCCTTATCATTTGAATCTTAAGTTGCCCTGACACCAATTAAAGGGAGCCTCAAAGGCTTCCCCAGTCCTTAATGAAGCTATGCTAACATTGCACTCTTCTGACAGATTCATTTTCAGTTTTAAGTCTTATAAAAAAGACTGTGCCGTGTTCCCTCATTTTACTTATCTTAGTTATTGGGTTGATAACTGAGTGAGCTGGAGACATAGTTATGTCTTCAAGCCCACAGGAAAGATAGGTCCTCAAACTATGATGACCTCGTTTTAGTATCACAACCAAGAATGACCTTAAAAAGCAGCTGTGTTTGTTACTAATTGGCCTAAGGAAGAAAGCCTTTATATTAGCAACACTAAAAATTTTTTTGAAAAACATACTCTTTAGTATTTAGCTCAGTTTGTTCATCTACACAATGCATTTAACAACCTGCGGCACCCATCATTTGGTCTTTCCAGTTAAATAGTCAGATATTTGACAAAAGTCTTCAGTTTTTTTATGGATTCGTGCATTATAATAGTAAACATTTATAAATAAACATTTCCAGGCCCAAATGGTTTCTTCCATATTTTGCAGAACTTACAATATTGGAAGAATAGATTCAGAACTTTTTTTCTTCTGTTCTAAAAAAGAAAAAAAAATTTTATCCACTGCTTTGTAAATGAGAGTGACCCATCTTGCAGGAAAATAAAAATCAGACTTCTTTCCATCACGATGTCAGCCCTGCTGCCTTCTCGCTTACTATATAAACATCTAGATCTTCTTCAGTCAACCATATAAAATGGCAGCACTGCTAGTAAATGTCATCAGATTTAACCTTGAACTAACCTTGAACTAAGAGTATCATCAAGGAAGCTTAAGTGCTGTTGTACATTGAGCCTTACACCTAGCACCAGCCCACGCATGTTCATTACATTACTGAGTGTCATTACTGAGTGACCATTTAACTTTGTGCCCTTGATTACTGTTATCATTTTTCAGACAGTGTGACTATTTGAGAAAATAAAGAGAGAATAACTTTGAACAACTTCAGAACATGGTGCTAAACACTACTTGATGTCTTCCAAATAAGGAGCTATGCCACACAGGTCATAGGAATTTGTGCCAGGAAAAATTACTCTCTCAAGCTTGCAGGCTTTCTTTATTATGGAAGAAAAACTATACAATACATCAGTTTCCATTGTTGTTTTGATTGCCTCAGTTCTTGGAGTTAAATTAAACAGCAGGTTATTAAAGATACAAGTTCTGCTGCCTTGTAATTATTGTCTTCAGAATGTATTTCAGGTCATAACTTTAGCAAAACTCCTTTTGTTTTGTCTTTCATAGTACTTACCTCATGAGGGCAGAAATGTTTCCTTCTCCACTTGCTTGTGATCTCTGACTCAGATGCTTCCTTCTTAGTGCATCACTGCTTTTCATCATGGGCAGATAATAAATGATTTTGAAGCTAAGTGTGCTGGTATACTCCTGCACTTTCAAGAGTCTGGGAAGATAAGACAGTAACATCACAAGTTGGAACCTCATACAAGCAGTTGAGCAGCTTGGCAAGACCTTGTCTCAAAATAAAGAGTTTAAAAAGATGTGGGAATATAGCTCACCACGAAGGTCCTGAGTTCAATCTACCATACCAAATATGCAAAAAAAATTTTTGCTTAATTGCCACTATTTTGTACTGTCTTATTTTGTATTTTTAAATACATATTCCATTTTGAAAATAGGAGTATAATTTTAAACCATTAAAAGTATAACTTTAAAGAAGACTATTGAGAATATCAAATAGATAAAACCAAATTAATTCTTGGGGACATTTTGAAACCAATTTGCTTTTCCAGAGGGCTTGACAATATCCTTTGATCTCCTTACTTTTTACCCAGATCTACTATTGCTCTCAGTTAGGT
Organism: Dolichotis patagonum; assembly: GCA_004027295.1. Classification (NCBI taxonomy): domain Eukaryota; kingdom Metazoa; phylum Chordata; class Mammalia; order Rodentia; family Caviidae; genus Dolichotis; species Dolichotis patagonum. The sequence goes on along the minus strand of PVJX010000257.1, from coordinate 281,090 downwards.
CACATTTTATTGTACTGAATTTTATTTTTAGAAATTTTTAACTTCGTTAGAGACTGCACTAAGGCCTCTAGGCAGAGTAGTTGAGCGATAAGGTCATGCTTGACTACTACGTGTTTATGTCATCAGTTTGTCCTATTCTTGCAAGTAAGGTCATTAATCCAGTACGTGAGGAGAATTCTGTAGGCCCAGGAAGATTGTACCTGCAAGACTGTCTTTATGAGAACTTGGATGAGTCAGACCAACATCATTCATAAACCTGCTGTTTCCCCCAGAGAAAACTTATGATATCAGAGGAGAATGAGGCTGGAGAGATTAATTGTTCAAGATCAGAACAAAATCAATCTAAAATCCCAGTTTCCTGATTGATAATCCTATCTCTTCCTAAGATGCTGCTCGGAACTGTATCATAAACTCTCTGAAATGATATATTGAGATAGAAAGAGTGAGCTGAGATTTCCTCACTGTTCAGTTGAACATGCATGGCACTTTTTTTGAGGTATGGGTCTGTGTTTGCTTGTCTTTGACCAGTAGCATAGGTAGTTTGTTCTGAGCTGTACTTCTAAAGCAAATAACTTCTATGGGGCTGACTTTATAGGCAATAATAAAATACTGAAAAGGAAATTTTAAAAAACTAGGATAAATCTCAATAAAACACTTTATAGTCATTTATGCATTAAGCTTCTTTTATATACTTTCATGAGCTAAACAAAGTATTTTCCTACAAAGCATATGATGCTGGTTTAATTTTTTATTCTGTTAAAAATTCAAATGACAAAAATTTACCATTTTTGAGTGTTGAGAAGATCTGATGAGATAATCCAATGTAAACAGTGTGCATTCAGCACATTTCCCAGAGTAAAATGATATCTGTATAAAGTTCTGATGATTTGTGGAAATGATGTGACAGCATAACATTTAGCAACTAGCAGGACATAAAATGATGCACTTGATCAAAATTTTATAAACTTATTGATAGAAAAAAACTAAAAGGAAACACTCATCATAGTTACCTTTAAATAGTAAGATACTGAGATTATTTCCTTCTCTGTACACACCAGTGTTATACAGACTTTCTACAAAGAACTTATAAAATATGCCCAGAAAATATGAAATTCATAAAGATAAGTCTCACAGCTCCTTCCCTTGGACCTCAACAATTCTTAGATATGAGGAGGAAATTCTGCTATCATATTTTACCTTGTAGTTTACATCTTTTATACTCTAAGGAAATAGTACCACTCTATTCTAGTCTGACACCTTTTTAGCCTTTTAGACCAGTTCATTCACCTATAATGAAACTTTGGCAGATAAATATCTGATCTTGTTCTCAAGTGTTAAGCTTTGTAAAGCTTGATTCATAGAAACTAATTTCTTCCTTCAGAACTGTGTGATTCTTGTAGCAAAGAAAAATTCAGAAACATCATGGATTCTTGGAGGACAGAGGTGTGTAACTGTAGTACAGTGACACCTGTGACTCCAAGCACACTTTGTAGTGCCTGATCGCTATAGAAAAAGGCACCAGGGAGCACCTTTTCTTCCCGTGCTGTGATTAGCTATACTGAGAAGCAATAAATGAAGGAAGGTTGCTAGCATTATTTTGTAGTGCATGCACTCATCTGTAAGCATTTTAGTGGTACTCAGCTTACCTGTAAACACTTCCCTGTCAGTTCATCTTGCTCTTGCCTTATAATTGTGAAACATTAAATATATTAACCTAAATGAAGATATTGTACCCATGAGAATTAGTCATGGCTGAGAGAGTTCTCAGTGCATAAATCAATTATAATGAGTCAACCTTTATGTTAGAATCTGGCTGCTTTTAAAAAGAAGCATGCATATTTTTATGATAGCTTACTCCTCTGCACACTTCTTTCATCTCTTTGATAATATAATTTTCTAATATTATCCTGGATCCAGCTCATCTCTGCCTTGGTTCACCAAATGTTAGAGCTGGGAGCAGGCTTAGCCATCACATAGTGAATAATTCAGGCTATTAATTTTACAGAAGAGAAAATCATGGTTTATGTCTTTGTCCAAGAGCAAAAGGACCCAGAATAGAACCCAGTCCCATTCTATTCTGCTATATTTTGGGGCCTTTTAAAGATCTGTGTTCACCATTCTTTGATCCATGTAATGGTGGTAGGCCAGCCTCAGATGCTTTGTTTTATGGAGTTCATCCTGCTCCAGAATACTGGATGAAAATACCATGAAATAATTTTGGTATGGAAAATCCAGAGACAGAAACAACAGGAATTGGTCTAAAAGGCATTTAAAATCAGTGGTGACTATGAGTCACTATTTTATTCAAACACAGTATCAGTTAATTCTCTCTGCTATAGCATAGGCAAATGGAGGAAAGTTCTCCAAGAGCTGAGGTAGATAAGTGATCATTTTGGGACTAGTAACACAACTATGTTATTTCCTGAAATATGTGTCATTGTTCTTTTCTGCTTATTCATTTTTGGTGGGTGGCTCTTACCAACTTTTCTTGTCAGGAAGTAGTTCTTGTCATGTTTTCAAGGGTTTTGTGTTGCAAGTGAAGAAAAAAACAAACTAACGTTATTATGGTTCTGATCTAAAATAGCCTCCCAAATTCTCATGTATTTGAAAGGTGATTGAACTGTAGCAGCAGCTCAGTATATTTCCCCACTGGATAGTTCAGTGCAGTTCATGTACTCTAAGGTGGCTGAGTCATTGGAAGAACTGTCACTGGGAAAGTGCTTTTGGAGGTTCTCTCTCCTTTCCTGGCTCCTCCTTTCTCTATCTCTGTTTCCTGGCTGCCATGATACAAGCAGCTTTCTCCTAGTAGCCCTTTCTACCATGCCATTTCTGCACTGGAGCCAGTTACTCATGTTCTGAAACCTGCTGTGAGTCAAAATAAATTTCTCCTCCTTTAACTTGCAAGTGTCAGATACTTTGTCCCAGCAACAGGAAAGTGACTAACATAAGTATCATGTTGAAATGTAAGAAAATGCTTACTTGCAGTCTTAGATTTTTTTTTTCCTGAAAGTAATTGGTCAAATGCATGGCTGTTGATAATGAGGAAAATCTATATTTTTTAACTCCTGTTTTTATGCATTTATCATCTTTCTTGAGAGCTTGCTTGGAGGCCTTAGCAGGGTAGGACAGCTATTCCTATACTCTTGTCCAAGGACACGATCCTCTTCAATGGAGTGTGCAGCTTCTGGAGGAACATGCATAGAGTGGGGAGGGAGGAAAGGGGCATCCACCTAGTCAGACAGATCACCCACATCAACCCTACTGATCAGTGGGGTGACAGATGACACAGCCAGATCATCCTCACATCCATTCTTTATCTTCCATGATCACCAGCTACATACCAGTTTCTGAGTGAGGTTTCCAGATGCAATCTATACTTTTAGGGAACCCACAGAACACAGAGAAAAGACACATATACATAGTGATTTCATGTGACAGATACAACTGAAACTCTTCAAGGAGAGGAAGAGAAGGATTAATAGAAGGAAACCTAAATGAACAGAATCTCAAAAAAAGACCATAATTTGAGATGTAGATTGTAGATGTGGATACAATATTAATGTGAGATAAAACTCTGGAAGAAGTAAATATACATATACCTTAAGAAGCTTTGAAGTAGTAAAAGAATATCATATCTTCAGGTAATTGCAAATTACTCAATATTGCCACACCATAAAATGTAAGTAATGAGTTACATAAAAATAATACTGAACTTAAAAAGAGAAATGTCATAAAAGGACTTTGAAACTATGCTCAGGAAGTTAAAATTACACCAGAAGAACAAAAAAACACTTAAGAACAGACAATAGCATAATCAACCCGAATTCTAGAAAATCCGCTGTTGTCAGTCTGTCAGAAGCACTTCATGGCAGATAATCCAAACCAGGAAAAACAGCAAAAGTAAAAGCATCAGAAATCCCAGCAAGAAATGATTAGAGTATAATCTTCTACCAGAATCACAATGATAATGGCAGTGAAACTAGGATAAATCTAAGCAATATTTCATATGTAGAACCAAAGTGACTTAGAGCTCTTGGAAGAGGTCAAAGGGAAGACCTACATCAAAGTTAGTGTCCAGGTTCTTAGTCTGGCAACAGAGTGAATGGCAGAGTCTTTCACAGTGGTAGGAAAGTGGGAAAGGGTTCATGTATGATAAGAATGAGCACAGTGGCTTCAGCTATTTTGAGTTGGAAGCTTTAGTGGAATGGCTATGCAAAAATGTCCGAGAGGTAACTGGATATGTGTGGGTGAAATATCTGGTGTGGAGACATTGATTTAAAAGTCATTTATGTATAAATAGTTAACAACTTAAAAAATATGTTATCCCAAGGCATATGCATACAGCAAGGGAAAAAAGACTGAGGAAGAATCTTAACTAACCCTAGTGATTTGGGTTGAGGAAAAAGAATTACATCATCAAATGACATTAGCAAGAATTACACAGAATAAGGGGGAAAAGGTCAGGAGACAATGATTTTAAAGAAACGAAGGGAAGATATAGAGTGTGGGGGTGAATAATACTGGTAAACAGTGTTGCACAAAACAAGCAAGATGGACTGAAAAGTATCTGTGATTCTAAGTTCAGTGGCAACCTCATTGGGAGTGAGTTCAAGGTAGTGAAGGAAAAGGGCCTGGACCACAGGAGGGTGAGGAATGAAAGGAAGAGAGAGAAATGCAGACAGCTTGAGGCCACTCTTTCAGAAGCTTGATGGGCTAAGGAGAAGGAAGAGTCAAAAGAGGACCCACATTGAGGGATATTTTAAAATTACTTTTAAATAAGACACACTTGAAAGATTTTGAATGCTTATTTATTTATTTATTTATTTTTTATTTGGCGGGGCGTGGGGATAGAACTGAACTCATGACCTTGTGTCTGCCAGGCAGTCTCTTATGCTGCTGAACTGTATCCCTTGAATACTTATTTTAAAAATTCCTGAAAATGAGTACTTCAATGACTCAGAATAAAAGAAGTTGATAATGTCCCAGACAGGCTGATAAGGAGAATCCACAGAATAAATCTTTGTATGCGATACTGCTTATTCATTGCACACCAAGATGTACGCTGCTGTTGTGTTTGGCCTATAATTCGATTTTTTTTCTTGAAACCCCTATTGGTGGTGACTGACTTGCTTCAGAGCTATTTCATGAAGTTAGCCTTTTTAAACTTTAAGTATCAATCAAAAAGTTCAGATAATAACATTTCTATATTGGTAGGTACATTAGACTTGAAAAATCTCATGTACACACCTATACAGGTGATCACACAGTGTTTGAAGCAAGAGTTCTTCAAGACATTCATTACAATGTGCATTCAGCAGAAACATTCCTGGAAAGAACTAAATTATGTATGAGCTGGTACTACATTCTTAATAAAGAAGTGAGCACTAGCCCACTCTCATGTTCAGTACAGTGTTATTCATAAGAGTTAAGACAAGGAGTCAAACTATGTGTGCATCAGTAAATCACTGTGTGTGTGCATGTGTGTGTGCATGCATGTGTGAACCTGGAGGTAAATATGAATATTTAGACATCCTACACAAAAATAACATGGATGAACTTAGAGGATGTTATGCTAAGTGAAATAAGCCAGGCATAGGAAAACAAACACTACATGATCTTGCTTACTTATGTGTAGACTCAAAAAATGTTGAATTCATAGAAACAAAAATAGAAGCGTGCATTCTGGGCCTGAGACCTGAGATGGGAAGAATGGAGAGATATTTGTTAAAGGATACAAATTTTCAGTTACACAGGGAATCAGTTCTGATGATCTGTCATACAGTATGGTGGTTATAGTAAATAATACATACTCAAAAATTGCTAGGAGAGTGGATTTTAAATGTTTTTACCATACAAGAAGTATCTGATGGGATGCATGCTTGATTTATTTATAGCACAATGCGTAAACACATCAAAATTGTGTAAGTATATGTAATTTTTATCTGTCAAATGGGAGGAAGAAATCAGAACTGACCTAATATCTAACTTATATTTTCAACTAGTGTGTTTTATTTTTAAAAGAATGTCTTGAATTGTTATTAATATACCACATTGGTTTCATAAAAAATATTATAGTTTGGTGTATATGATGGATACTATCAGACTCTCTTGAAAATGTGAAAGAGTTTTCTTCTAAAAAGTACCACCAGTAGCAAGCATAGCTGCATATTCTTGCCTGTGACATGACCACCTGAGGGCAAAAGAATGCCTAGGGCAGGAGTGGCATGGACCACATCAAAGCTGTGTAACATGACAACCCAACCAGTGTGGGGTGTAGGGCTAAAATATCCAGACTTTAGCAACATAAAGAACAAATATCTGATGCAAGAAATAGGATCTGAGCCTCAAATAAGAATAGACAGACAGCCTTTATAGGATTTTCATTTTGGTTATTTAGGGGCTGCAGTAAAGCATCAAAATCAAATCAAAGCAAACACCATTCACAATGTGGAGTTAAATTCTTAGACGATTTCCTGGCAGATGCAAGTGCCTTTTCCAAAAAGTAATATATATACAACAATTTTTCTTTTTTTAGACAAAACACCTTTATCTTTCTGGATTTCTTATGCATCTCTATTTAGTTATCAATTATTCTCAAAAACTCAAAAGCATTACAATATTGGTAGAATATTTGAGGCTAGAATTGGTAACTAAGCTTAGTACAAGTAGAGGGAAATAAAAGGACTAAGGCTAAAATTTTCTATTTAAAATTTTGTTTATTCATTTATTTAACAAATCCTTTCGAGCATCTGTTATTTGGCAGGCATTGTGCTGTGTGCTGACCGTAGGCCAGCTCAAAACATCAAGCATAGGCTCCTGGTCCCAGGAGTTAAACCCATGCTCACAGAAAAACCATTATGTGTAGCAAGAAATGCAGCTACATAGCTGAATGAGGCATCAATGCTGTTTTCTGAAAGTTGCATTTTTAAAACTATAATTCTTCCAAATATGTTGAAAATCATCCTCAGAAGCTATTTTAACTTTACACAGACACAGCTCTTTTATAACAGGAAAATGCTGTTATTTTCAGCTCAAGTTTTTAAGTGGGGAAACATGGGAGATACTTTTGCTAAGCATAGGATTGATTTGAACTGAATTTTAATTAAAATTACTGAAAGACCTAGTGAATAGATTCTGTGTGACTCTCAGAGTCCATAAAAAGTACTGTCCACTTTAAAGAAACAATGCCAAACTTAAATTAAAAGAGCAAGGAAAAAGGAAAGTGACCATTTACTGATTACTGAGGTCACAAGGTTTTGTTGAATATTATTATGGAAAGATGGTTTTCATTTTACTTTGCCAGATTCAGCTGTACTAATTTATAAAGATACTGAAATCAAGAAATGAACAATGTACATGAATCGTGATAGACACATACAGCCTATTTTTTAAATTTTTAAAAATTTAAAATTATTACAGTTTAAAATTTATAGTTTGAAAAAAATTTTAAATTATTACAGTTAAAGACAAACTTCCACTAGCTCCCCTCAAAATGTTCCCTCTGACTTTCAATACACTCATCTCATTATTCTTGCAACTTTCTGAAGCAACTTAGAAGTCTGTTTTGTGAGTGTCTTTATGAGGTATGTTCAGAATGATCATGAATGTTGATGCCAGGTGACAGCTGATAGAAGAGAGTTGTATAAAAATATACCGGTGTTTCTTCATCCACCTTATTCACAAAATCTGGTGCTATGTGACTTCTGGCTCTTTCCCAATGTCAAAATGATTATGAAAGGCAAAGGACTTAAGTCGACTCAGGACATTAAGCCAGCCACCACAACAGCACAACTAAAGACACTCAGAGCTGCTTCAAAAACTGGTAATATCAGTGGAATAAATGTGTTCAGAGCCAGGGGAAGGCTTTGGGGTGGGGGAGCAGTTAATAACACTGTCCTGTAGTGTAATACACTTTTATTTTTACTCACACACACACTGTATTTTTTATCACATTCCTGTAATATTACCTTGATAATACAACTGATTCTGCATAAATTGAGACCACAACACTATTTCTGAATAAACGGATTAGAAAAGCATTAAATTGTTATTTTCTTCTCACATGCCAAATGTACATGCAATCTTGTCAACTATGATCATCTTAACTGTGAAAATGTTCCTTAAAAAGAGTGGCGTAGAGAATGTGGGTATGTTAAAGTGGAAATGTAATAGAAAATTAATTAGCAAGTATTGTTAGATTCTTATTACAAACAGTACTATCTTAGATACTTTGAGAGATAAAAAGATGAATTGGACAGGACCATGAGTCACCCAGAGCTCACACTACAGAGTGGGAAACACCTGTGACAAATGCTTTAATAGATTGCTAAACAATACTCAAGCTGAAATACTGCACAGAGCAGGAGAATTCATCACAGCTTAGGATGCCTTTTAAACAGTGGACATAGTGAATCATTAGGTGCATAGAAGACAAGTGGAAACATATGACATAGCCCCTTTCTGTAAGGAATTTATCTTCCCGTGGAGATGAGCCTTCCATATAAAATAAAGAATTTTATAAACAGGTGAACTATCCTGAAATGTGCAATTACATACAAATGAACAAAAATATTTGGTCAGGAAGTAAAGTCTATGAGAGTTCTCTGAAGGCCAAAATGTGTTGACTGGAGAGAAAAGTGACATCCTGAGGAACGCAGCCCATGAGATGACCTCATAAGTGCTGGAACTATTTACAGAAGAAGCAAAGGGTGAAGTTTGAAATCATAAAAATGATAACTGAAGGCAGGAGAGATGACAGCCAGCTCTACGAACTTCAGAGACAAACCTGGCCAAAGCACTAGGTCTGTTTTGGGGAGCACTGGAAGAACAAATCGGTTGCCTTAAGGAAGAGTTCTTCTCTTAAGCATCTCTATTTTCTTCTCTTAAGCATCTCTAGATGCTGCCCTAGAGTGCCAAGATGAAGAATCTGGATTTGATCCCAGAAGAACAGGAAATATCTGTGGTTTATCAGCTAACTTACTGACACATGAAAACAAGTAGAAGAACTAGACTGGCAATTACTGTTTTTCTGAGGAATTGTTTGACATAGTTCCTCTAAGCAGTTTGAAATCAGTAAAGGATTAGACACACATAATGTTATGACTACATATAGTTTTCTGTATGGTAGGCACATTTCGAGAACTAATGAGTTTATACACAGTCTAACAGTTATAAAAATACATCTTAGAACCTTAGTTGACCTAACCTATCATGAAGAAGTAGATTAACATTGGCTAAAACATTCTGAGAAACCCCTGAGTGGAAATGTTCCATGAAAAAAAAGGTAGTCCAAAACTATTTCACATATGTTAAGGACCTCCAGAAGATATCCTGGGTTTGTAAAAAGGAAATTTCATTTTATAAGATGTTTTTAAAAAGAGAATTATGTTTAAAATTATTAACACATTCAATTTCAGTATCTTAGAAGAAATAAATCCAAGAGGTTGCCACCAGCCATCAGCACAATTAATGTAGGTAGGAATCAACAAGACCTTATGAAGGAAAATCATAGCAGGTTAATTCAATTTCCAGCCGGGATAGAGTAACAGATCATGATAAGGAGGTTATAACATGGAAGAATTTTTGTAAGACTATGGAGTCTGCTGTACTTAATATCCTTTTAAATAAGGTACCCAGGTAAAATCTGTGCATGTTTCACATGGAGGTAGATGGTGAGGACTTATATCCAGATATTACTTATTGATTAAGTATCCCTCCCTAGTAATATGGAAATATTTATTTGCAGCAAGTCGGTTCAAGAGTCAAAGATGTGCTAGTGGTGTCAAAGTAATGAAACTGCTAAGTGGACTCGCTTTCTAGAAATCACCTTACCAGCTGGGTTTACTCTTTCCCTGGGGCTCAAAATGCATGTTGCTGTTATGAGTAACCTGAAAACACTGACAGTACAAACTAAACCCTCATTACTAGAAGAAAAAAAAGTTCCCTTGAATTCTCCTTAGGCAGACTATACACGCAGTCAAACAAACCTAACAGTTAATTCAAAATGAAGAAAGCTGATGGCTTTACTGACTTGAACATTTTGTTTCATTTGATTGATCTAAAACAAATTCACCTTGAGAACTTGTGATAGTTGGGGAACCAACAGTCATTCTGAGTATACCTGTATGAAGTGTGTGTGCCGCCATTCCTTCATCCCACTGAAATCTCCACTGTGCCCTTCAGCCTAGGTGCAGCCTTCCCGAGTCCCTTCTCCCTTCATGCTTTCTTCATTCCCATGCGTCTTCATGCCCTATTGAGTCCTCATAGGACTAATGTCCACATAGCCATCCAAGGCCTCCGCTTTAGATGCACAGAATCAATTGCCTTGGATATCATAAGACAAAAGGCTGTCTGAGTGTCTTCTCAGGTCTTTGACACTATATATAACTTTATATAAATATATGTTATATATATAATATACTATATTATATTATATATAATATACTATATATTATATAATACATATTATATACTATATACTATATACTATATACTATATACTATATTAATATAAGATATATATATTTATATATATATATATATAATGTGCAGTCCACTGTCCTTTGCATATAATGCTCCAGGTGGGCCACCCATACCTGGGCAAGATGATGTGCTTGACCTGTGCCACTACAGCTGGACTTGTGGAAAGGCCACCAACAACCCACCTCTCTTTTGGATGTATGCTCCATCTGGGAAAACTATGAAACATTTTCCGTTAAATTTTCTATTTAATTAGTTTATTATTAAACTTTCCATTGTTGCTTCTGTTTCTTCGGATCATGACCACACCCTACTTTTTTTAAAAGTACAAATTCAAGTCCTAGAATAGCTATTAAATACTGAGATCTTTAAGTCATTTCTTCAGATATTTGAAAGACATGAAAATTATTCTTCCTAAGGGTTGAGATGTGGATCAGTGGTAGAGTAGTTGCCTAGTATGTAAGGTGCTGGGCTTGATCCCCTGTGCTGCAAAAAATATAAAATAATAAAACTCTCTTATGTGTTCTCATCTGTTAACCAACATCTGTAGGTCATATTATTTTAATAAAATGGGAAGTTAAAAGATATAAAACAGGTATGCACCAAATAAATTCTACTGAAGTGTTTTCAAGTGATTTGGTTGAGTCACATATCCATACAACACAGCGATATCATTTGATCATTTTTGTCATAAGGATCTTTAGACATGACATACAATTTTATAAACCAAGCTGGCTGTCAGGCTGGTGATTCAGTTACAGGGAAGGACTCCTTTCCCTTGTCCTCTACTTACGCAGTGTTCAAATTGCATTATATTCTTTGAGGTTGCTTTTTTCATTGATCCAGATAAATCTTGCTTCATGCTTTTTCAAAGAACTGCTTATCAGAGAATTTCCAGTAACCCTCTGGCATTTCAAAATTACATATTCCCTGGATAACAATTTTCTTTGTTGTAAATATAAAGCTTCCGAGTTCTTAAAGATATCTCTAACGCAGAATGACAGTTATATGAAGTATCGTCGGCTGCGTTGATTTCTTTCAAGCTCTATGCATTCCCCTTCTTTCACACTTCAACTTGTCACTCTCAGTAAACTTGTATTTTCAAACTAGTTGAGACATATTATACTTATGTATCCATAATCTGCTGATTATTTGAAATGTGTAATATTCAAGCACAATGTTTCTTTATTGAAGTAATGTTAATAACTTTACCACTTATTTTCCTACTTTCAAAACTTCATGTCTTTTTACAACAATGTTTTATGATATTATGGAGTAGCATAACATTAAAATACTTTAACAGAAAAGCAATTCTCCACTTCGCTTACTCAAGCTTTTATTTTTCTTAATTAATAAAGGACAATTCATTTCTCACTATAGCTCAATTTTGACTTCAACAGAAACACAAATATTACCACATTTTTTATATTAAGAAATAACCCAGATTTTTCCCTAGTATTTTCTTACTTTTGTTATTATACATTACCTCTGAAGCCCTTCTAATTCAAGCAGTACTTACCAATAGGTAATCTGTTAGTCTGATTTGATAGAGTTTTCATAAATAACTAAAGTAAAAGTTAATAAGTGGTTTTGGGAAACTAGAGTTCAGAATTGGTTTCATTTTTATGCTTTTGTTTTACCTTTATTTCATCATATTGTCATTGTTTTTAGATCCCTGGCTTCCTAACTCAGAGTCTCTAGTGTCAGTCTCAGGAATTCAGTCAACCTACAATTAACTCCTTTGGGTTAGGGTTTCTTCAGGAAAGCAGAGACTCTAGGTCTCAGTGAAATCTCCAGGTGACCCTAAAACACCCCACTGTCCAGGACTTCCAGGCCACCTATGGCTATGACCTTTGCTCAACTACAACAAAACATACAAAGCTTCCCAGTCTTTCATCCTCTCCTGACTGTCTGTCACCAGACGGCATCTTCAGCTGATGTTCTCCTACATCTTTGCATTTTGGATTAACTGCTGTGTCCACCAGCCCTCCACACTCTCACACTCTCACACTCTTCATTAAGCACTCTTCATTTCTTGGCTTTGATTGAAGCCACTGGACCTTCAGTTGCATGGCTCCCTAGTATCTCCAACAAAATTGCTTATTTTATCTCACCCTCTACCTAATCCTGTGTGTGGTTGTCATTTTCTCTTATACTTTGAAAGGATGATTTCCAGATCTTTCTCTAATGGCCTTGAATTATTAGACCTCTTTGTGAAGCTAAAGCATTGATTTACCTCTCAAATCTGGGTGTTAATCTATGAAAACAATGGCCTCTCAAGGTCTTGCCTTCCCCAAATCCAGCCATTTTCTTTATTTCATTTCCAATGCCCACTACCCAGTCATATCTTAGGACAATGTATAGCCCAATTCTTCTGACTTTATAATAAATCTACTACTCATTAGCTGTGGCAAGTGATGATTTACTTAAGCTCCGTTCCCCAAGAATAATAATTATATCCAATTTCTAGGGCTGGTAAGATATCTAGGTTATTTTCTTTTACCTAACATACACACCAAGGACTCCATGTGCAAACTGGCTCTTCATCCAAGAGTCTCTGTACCTAAAAGAGCTCATAGGCATGATTTCTTTTTTTTACCCACACAGTGGAATAATTGGATTTTTTTTTTTTTTTTAGAATTTAGTCAGTTCTACTCCTACTCTAAATTTCATGATTTTGTTTGAAAGTTTTATTCATTTTAGTTGGAAATTCATTCTCTGTGACCACTGTATTATCTTGCTTTTAGTAATATTCACAAGTATGAATTCATCCTCCATTTGGCAGAATTGTAAGTCTGTTGTCCTTGTTGTTTGTTGTTGTTATTCTTTTTTTTTTGGCTAATTTTCATTAATCTGACCATTTAGTCAACATGATCTACTATGCATCATAACATTTTCAATCTAATATTCTTTTAGTAAAAGAAAATAAAATTTATGCAAACTTCTCAATAAGAATTTATAAAGCCCTTAGTATCAAAAGCAGAACATATAGGATTACACTTTCCCTATTTCTTGTACAGTGGCCAGTGGCATGGGCATACATGGTTTATGCATTTGGGACATTTTTTTAATCAACTTTTTTTTTTTACTTTTTACCATGAAGCTTACATACCATATTTAATTGTGATTTAGAAAGCAAGCCTATTGCATCTCAGCTCTGTCTAACCTAACATAAAAGCTATGAACTATGTTGATGTGCTTTGTTGTAGATTTCTACATAACTCTGGGCATGGTGCCTTATTTAACAGTTCCCTAGTGTTGTTTTGGAAAACTCTTTTGCAGAAAATGCCAGAACTCAGCTTGAACTCTTGTCCCCTGTCAGGGAGAATCTTTCTATCAGCGGGATTTCTCAGCTCTTTCAAGAATCATTCAGTGCTTTACTGGTAAATTTTGTTCCTGTAATATGCCAACTGTAGCTTATGCAAATTGTTCATCCTATAAGCTTTAGAAGCAAAGAATTTCGGCATGGAATTAACGGCTTTGTTACAAAATTTTTTATGTGAAAAATGTTCATTTAAGTTCAGCAAAATTACCCATTGTTTTAAATTCACCTTTTAAAATAATAATTTGCTATTAATAAGTGTTTCCATAGAGGAGATATTTCTTTTGAGTTAGTAAATGATGAGCCAATATTTGAATCCAAGTAGTCTCACACAAGAATCTGAACATGCCAGCACTGCACCATGTTTCATAAATGAGGTACATCTAGAAGTGAAGTCAGTCCTTGGATGCTGCATGATTAACTCTTCGAGGTTAAGACACTTCTTACGACCACGCTGAGCTCCAAGTGTCCCAGCAAGTTAGTTATTTGAAATTCTGAGTACAATGCTAAATCTCTGTTCAGCCCACAAAATTCTGTTTAAGCTTTCAGGTTGCTGAAATACACCAGATTTCTACTGACTAATGTAGAAGTGATGACATTTCAGTGCCAGAAATCCAGGAAAATGTAAAACACTTAAGAATTTTATTTAATACAAGTTCAATAATTTTGTGAGTTAATGTTGAATTATAAAATAGAGAGAAATACAAATATATTTGGTAGGAAGAGAGGCATTAGAAATCAGGTATATTATAAAATATGACAATTTTTCATAAATACAAAAAGTTTCAAAGTTTTTATCATGCAGGTAGGGATAAAAGATAAACAGGTGGTAGGCATAAAACCTCTTCAATATGTACTGAATGAACAAATTCCAGAGGCTCCTGTAATTGTAAAATATACCTTTACTCACACACATACACATGTGCATGAGTGAGCAAACATATCACATCACATTTCTATTACCTTGCCTAACTGCTGACCATTACATTGATAGAAAAGTTAGAGCAGCCCAAAGATGCGCAAGCCTGCAGGCCAACAGAGCAATGCACAGTGTCCTGAGTTTCTAGCTTAGGGAATAAGAATAAATAGGAAAAATAAGGTGTGCCTTTCTTAAAGCTTCAACCAAATGTTCAGACATCACTAAAATGGAAATCTGTGGGCTTACAAAGGAGTAATACATTTCAATTAGTGAGATAATTTACACAAAATCTACAATATGTCATGCAACACATATTAGATACTCAACAGATAGCAGTTAATACTATCATTGGCAAAACTGAAATGCTTCTCTATCTTCTAATTGAAAAGAAAAGACAGTGTTTATCTGTTTAGTGTCTTTCAAAACACTTTTTAAATTTATATTTGCAATATGGAGAACATAACCTCCAGAGATTTTGTTTTTTGTTCTCTGTAGTCACATTTTTCTTCGCTTCTCTCTTTATTTCCTTTGCCCAAAAAGCATCTGTGCATTACCTATTCTAAAACTTTATAGATTTAGGTTCTTTTTATGTTCTGAAAAATATTGAGAACCCCATTATGTATGTGAGGTTTATCTGCTGGCACTGTCCAAATTAGAAATTAAAATTAAGAATTTTTTACTTATGAATTCCAGCAAAAAATAAGAAATGATTTACCGTTAACATAAATGGCACATTTTATTAAAAATAAACTTTAATTTGTAGCTAAAAACATTTAATTAAAAAAACTTTTACATTTTCACAAATCACTTCAATGTCTCACTTAATAAAGAGCAATTGAATTTTCATATCTACCTCTGAACTTACTCTTGCAATATGTTGATTTGGTTAAGGTATATTTAAAAAATTCAGTCTCAGATATATAATGAGGAAAGTTAAGATATTTTAATACCCTTTTTAGATCATTGTAAATATTCTTTTGTATTACACCTAAATCCAACAAGAAATTATTTCTTCTGTTTTGGTAACTGTAAGTTTACATATTGACAACTGTTTACATATTACATATTGATAACTGTAAGTGTACAAAATATTTGACATTAAGTATACATTGTGGAATTGCTAAATTGAGCTAATTAATTTATGTATTATTTCACAAACTTATTTTTTTGTAGTGAGAATGTTTAAAATCTACTCTCAGCAAGTATCAAGTATCATACAGTAACTATATTGACCATGTTGCACATTACATCTCTTGAACTTATTCCTCTTAACTGAAATTTTGAGTACTTTGAGCAACATCTCCTCACTCCCTTACCTGGTAAATGGCATTCTACTCTCTTACATCCATGAGCTTAACGGTTTTTAGATTTCACATTTGAGAATTGCTTGATTTTTTTATGCCTCCCTTACTTCACTTAACATAATGTCTTCTGGGTTCATTCATGCTGTTGCAAATGACGGGATCCACTTTTTTTTTTATGATGGAATAGTATCTTTCATGTATGATGTATGCCAACTTTTCTTTATCCATTTATCTGTTAGATTGATTCCATATCTTGGTAATGATGAATAATGTTCAGTGAATACAGTAATACAGATGTCTGTGATATGCTGATTTAATTTCATTTGAATATAGACCCCAGTGTGGAATTGTTAGACCATACAGTCATTCCATTTTTAATTTTTAAAAGAACTACCATACTGTTTTCCATAATGGTTATACTTATTTACACTCAACAAGTGATGGTTTCTTAAAAGTGAGTTGCACTGTGAAATCTTAAATCATTTCAGTTAAGTTTTTATACTTTATTACATTGACATCCATTATCTGTCTCAGACTTTGTATATATTTTTGCCTGTGTATAATTTTGTAACATCATGCATTGATTGCTTGGAAAATATGGGCTTAGTGAGCTAAACAGGTATTCCACATATTGACAGATTTTACATAAAGTACCAACAACAACCAAAACTTTTGTTAAGATCATCATCAGTCTCATCAAAAAAGTCTTTTAGGTTTGGAAAGCTGTCACGTTTATGGTGGCAGATGCAAGCTTTCCAGAATTCTAATTTGTGCTTGAAATCTCCATTTTTATCTGAACAACACAACTGTCATTTGTTTTACTTGAAGTGACAGCTCACTTCATTCATTTTCAAGAAAAACTTGCAAAACATCCAAATTTGAATAGCCATAGTTTGCCTGTCAGTCTTCTTTAACTAAAATGATGTACCTTAAAGCAACTAGCTCAGTTTATAATCTTTGGCACAAACCCTTGGTGTGCACAGACACACAGGTAGTCATTGGAGTGCAACAAAACAGCCTCGTGTATACTTCCCACTTCATCCTGTAAAATAGTAAAACTTGTATTTGAGGTTGAGATTTAGAAAAATTACTAATTTGTACCATTCCATCAAGAAAACAAAAATAATGTACTCATTTTTAACTTCAGCTAAAAATCACTAGCAGAGTCTGATGCAGTTCTCTTGATTCTTGCAGAGATGCTGACAATATTGTTATCATTCCTCTTAAACAATCAGTTCAAGTCTTAACATGTTGAAGCAAGCTGATGGTATATTAGTATTCCTATGAAAATGATACTGAACTTGTGCCTGCCTTGACCCTCAAGGGCTCATGGATCACAATTTGAAAAATACTATAGCACAGAATGCTGCTTTCTAAATTTATTTTGTTTTGTCATATTTTAAAATATCTCCCTCCTCACCCACATCTTTTAAGTCACGGAGTTACAGAATCCAAAGTCGTGACTGTGCCTTAAGTATATTCAGCTGTCAACTAAAATGCAGATCACTAGCCTCGATTAAAATTAATTTAGTAATTGGATAATTACTTTGAAAGAGCATAAGAGAAATTGATGAGAAATGGGTATTTAACATGCAGTCCCTGACTGCAACTCTTAAAAGGAGTCTTTGGAGAGAGGCATTAAAATGGCTAGCACTGCCAATGTTCAGTAGTCTCCAACCAGACCAACCTTCTAAATAAATAAACGTCATATTTACTTACATAAGACCTTGCTACCCAATTGCTGTTATTTTCCCCCTATATTATTCCAGGAGAAAGGAAATAAATGAAATAATGCCCTAATACTGTGCCCCAAGCAAAGAAATGAGGTCTATCTTCAACTCAAGCATAATCCCTCTCACAGCCAGTCATCCTGACTGTCAGCGGAGCACTCTGCTATTTACCTTTAGCAAACAGGATTTAATTAACCACAGTTCACTGCCCCACTTCAGCAACTCTTATCAGATCCTTCAGAACTGTACAGCACTGTTGTCTAAAAAACGTTGCCCATGCAAGGGAAAATTTCAGGAAAAAAGTGTATTTCCATCCCATGACTAGAAGAAAAAGAAAATACCCCACCAGAAATGTACAGAGTAAATTTCTTGCAAGTGCGTGGTGGCCCATATTTTTGTTGCTGTAACAGAACATCCAAGACTGAGTGACTAAATGAGAAATGCAAGTTTATTTTGGCTCATGATGCAGAAAGCTGGGAAGACCAAAAGCATGGAACAGGTGTTGGTTTAGCTTCTGGCGATAGCCTGGTGCTGTATCATAACGTGACGGAAAAGCAGAAGGGCAAGTAGGCAAGTGTGGAAGAAGAAAAAAAACAAAGGAACAACCTCAGTGTATCGCAACCCATTGTCCATAACTAACCCCATCTCATGAGCATTAACCTATTACAAGAAAAGCATCAACCCCTCTTAATGACCTGTTATCTCTTATAATCTCACCTCCCCAAACCACCACAATGACAACAGATTTTACCCTGAGTTTCCAACCATATTCAAAACACAGCAATGTGTCAGTATGAAAAAATAGTTCATTAAGATGCCTTTCAAATTGGCTCTCAGATACCGTCAGGCCAAGGTCCTCACTCGACATAGAATCTCCAGCCAGCCCATCTGTTAACTACTGGTTTTACTCCGAACATCACCGTGCAGGGGCTGGACCTCCCTATTGTGTACAGCACAGACAGATCTTTTTTAGAGTTGAATTTGAACTGTTCAAGCTCAAGGAAATCAAAGCCAAAAGCAGCTTACTAAATTTTGTAGTTCTGAATGTAAGTTTTACAGGACTACTCCCATAGGCTAACTCCCCACTCATTACCTGAGGCAGATGTAGGAAGGGTGATAAAATGCAAAAGTTGCTTAGTAAAATTGAATCAGGTTAAGGCTAATTTGCTGGGTCACCCAAATGTTTAAGAGCTCAGAGCTAAGCTTGTATCGCCATAGAAAAAGACAGATTTGCTGTCAGAATCTTTATTATGTGAAAAAGACATTGTCTTTTTTTTTTCCACCTGAATATCTCCTTTTGATGCTCTGGAAAGAGTAATGATGGGCCATTATTAGACAGGTGCCAGGCATCTCCACTCCACTTCTTAAATGTCATCTGTCCTTTAATTAGTTACTTAGCCTCCTTTAGCTAAAGCATATCTCAGGGAATTAAATGAGCTAATGGATATGGAACATTTAATAAAATGCCTGAGATATAGTAGAAGAGCTATGAGAATTAATTTCCTCCCTGGCTCTATCTTTGCTATGCTTCTGTTGCTGACTTCCCTGCAGTTGAAAGGCAGGGAGTAGCAGTCTTGTAATAGAATGACTATTTCTTACAGTCCTTACTATGCTATGTTCTAGGCATTATATTTGCGACATTTATTTAACAACTCCGTGATAAGTACTATACCTGTTCTTATGTTAGAGAAGAGAAAACAGAGACATGATGTTTAGCTAATTTACTGGAAGATGATGTAGTTCTGATTGAAATCTAGGCAGTCTGGCTCCAAAACCATGTTTGTAGCTGATACCCTAGGGCCTTCACTGTCACTCAAGTGTGACCTGCATATGAAACCTTCCTTTATCATCAGAGGGACTTTGTATACTGGCACAACTCCTTATGTGTGAATTTAATTCTCAGAGGACATCTTAATTCCCACATTTCTAAATTCTAGGTGGGAATGTGGTACCATCACCCTAATTTATAAGCATTTCTATTTGTTTAAAGGCAGAAAAATGTGGTGCTTACTCCCACAATGAAACAAAAAGTCTATTCCCCTATTCAGAATAATTGTTTTGCATAATTTATCCTGATATATAATCACATCTTGATAAGTATTTATTTTGTTCTTTAACATATTTTAAATTACATGATAAAAGTTTTTTTACTTACATACTTTACATACTTTCATTGTCCTACTCATCCTCTAATGAAATTTTTAATAGTGGTATAAATATCAATACATAAAGAGAGATTAAAGCTACCGAGATATCAAGAGAAACATTTACCTACAAAGCCGAGAGACTCCTGGAGCAGGCAGGAGTTGACTATTGTTCATAAGGGAACTTTTTGTGAATGTTAGTTATTTATGACTACTTAAAATATTTATGTTTATTAGCTTGGGTACATTGAACACAGTTATCATTTCAAAAGAGTTCCAGGAATGACGTATTTGGAAATATGTCGTAAGTCCTACTAAGGAGCCAGAAGACTTTCTGAAGATTTGTAGTCACTTGAACATCCCTTAGTTTATTTTGAGTTCAGAATTTGTTTAGTCACTGTTGCTTGTGGTTATAATCATCAGGAATATTCTAGAAATACACAACTGGGCGCCTCACTTTTTAATCTGAACAGAACATCACTGACATTTTAGAAAAACTTGGAGCAAAAGAAAACCATAATTTTCAGTTCACTTCAACCAGTCTTTTTTCTCCGGCCTAATATGGATATAAAATGTGTCTGGCATTAGTGTTTTCTCCTATTGCTGCAGTTTGCCAGAATATTTAGACTCACGCAGGATGAATCTTTTATTACAGTAAATATAAAAAGACAATGTATTCTAAGCAACTCATTACATTCTTTCTAATGTTCCCTACACTCAAAAATATATTTTTAATGTGTACTAAGTATTTGAACTTATTTTTAAAGTGGCAGATTTGTTCTTTGAATGGTTGCCCTTTTGAAGTTTTTTGTGCACATTTGTGAGGTTGAAATTGGGTGAGTAAATTATGATAACTTTCACACTGGAGGAGAACACACTCTTTTCCTAAATTTCTCAAGATTATTCTATAGGCTTTATTTTTTTATAAATGCAGAATATATTTATTGAGAGAAAGGCAGCTTCTGTCCAAGAGAGAGACAGAGGGGTCCCGAGTGGATAACCTTCTACAGGGTTTAAGTGTAAGACAAGAGTTGGCATCTTAGAAATAAAGATTTCCATAGTGCTGAGCTCTAATTCAGAGACTCCTCTTCTGGAAGACAGTGGGGATTTTTATACTATGTGGAGAGCTTAGGTAGATGAATGCTATGATTTTAAAGGTATTTATTATCCTCAGTATTTAACACTTACGGTGAACCTTGAATATACAAACAATGTTTTGTTTTGTTTGTTTTGGTTTTTTTGGTTTTTTGATACCAAAAATCAAACCCAGCCCCTCATGCTTGCCAGGCAGGCGTAGTGCCACTGAGCTATGTTCCCATCCCCTATACAGACAGCGTTGCATACTCTAGACTCATAAGAGGGTGGCAGAGTTGCTTCAACACTAAAAAAAAAAAAAGAGGAAAGACTTCCTTCACCAAGCATCTGCACACCCAATAAATATTAGGGGAGCAAGTTTCGCACAGTGTCTTTTTTAGAAGGCTATCAGAAGGGAAAATACAGTTAGTTCAGATGTTTCTTCAGTTCATTGATTTAAAACCTGGCTTGCATAATTTTCTGCTCTTTAATTCATTTCCTAGTTCTGTAACCATTTTGCAAAAAATTGCATTTCATTTGTTAATATTTTGTCTAGACACATTTGCATTAGCTATTCTCTTTTTTCTTTTTTAATTAATCTTGTATAAAAATCAAGAAACAGAGAGGTACACATACATCTCAGAGTCTTCCTATTTTTGTGTTTACCTGCATATGATAATTTTTAGTTGTTTTAATTGGATATGCATTACTTACTTAGCTGGTATTCTTTTATTGGTTAAGTGCTTTAAGTCATATCTGTTGCTCTTCCTACTCTTTTAAAAGTCCATTTCATTTAAGTCAGTTTTTTAAATGGTATCACTTATTTCAGAATGATCCAATTCATAATACAATAATCCTCATAAAACGATGGGAAAAAATCACAGGAAATACCAGGCACATTACTTAAATTTGTATCTGCATTTGTCTATAATAAACCCAAACATTTATTAGAATTACAGATGAATTCACTTAAAATATAAACATTTTTTAACTTTATAGTTTTTAAGTTAAGAGGATGTATCTCATATAAAAAATAAAAAGATATTATGTCATATTTTACACATGATTGAAGAGAAAGTGTATTTTGTATCTGGGGCTGGTTATGTAATATCCAAAAGTCTGTTGGAACTATTAAGCAAATGATATGAATTTACTACAATAATAATTATCAAGTTATACCACTTGATTTTTTGCAAGCCAGTGTCTTAAACAAACTGGATGCTTTTGGTTACTTTTATTGTAGAAGCAATATGACATCAAAAATATCAAATTTCTGATTAAAAATTTTTAAAATATATACCAAGGTCACATATTAAAACTATCATTCCCCACAAATACCCATTTGAAGTTAATAAATTGTATGCTTAAAAAGATCACAGAATTCTACCAGGAATTAAGATGGACCATGATTGTCATCTGACTGAATGTGAATATAAGAGGAATTGTTCAATGGCCCTTTTTGGAAAATGTACACATGGCTCAAAATGGAGATGCTCTACAGTGGCCATTTTGGCTAATATCCTTATAAGAAAACCACATATATAACAGATGAAGTAGGAATACTGTTACTTCAGATTCCATAATATCTCTTTCACATGTCAGCTCCATGTGATGATTAAAGGATTGAAGTTCTTTCCACCTTAGGAGTTTGCCATCCTCTAGAATCTCATGGTGCTCTGTTTCTAGTGAGCAATAGTGGTAAAAAGCATAGTGAGTACTGAGGAAAACTTTTAGGACAGACATAAAAGTGGATCCTATCAAATTCCATTGCCAGGAACATGATCACATGACTTCACTGCAAAGGAATCTGGGAAATGCAGTAATACTCAACACCAGGAAGAAGATAGAAGCTAGTGCACTTTTTCACTACTGCTACACAGATTCCTAAAAATGAAGACCATCACCAATCTATTTAGGATTGCTTTCTAGAGCTAGCTTTGTCACTAAGGAATTGCGAAAAGTTTAATGATTTCTAACTTCCTTGCTTTGGAGAGTATTTTGTCTCACAGCTCACAGGATTTTTTTATAAATGCATATTGATTATCCATATTAATTGGTTTCAATGTGGGGAATTTTATACACACACATAACATACTTTAATCATTCTCCCCCATCATGCCCTCATCCAACCCCCCCTACTTGTTCCACATGTTCTGGAGGTCATTTTATTTGTATAAACTATTTTGATCACATTTATGCCCAGTGTTATTCACTGTTACATTCTCTCTCCCTTGTCCTTCTTTCCGTCCTTGTATCTAACAATAATCATGCTTTTAATTTTTTGTTATCTTATTCCAAATACTATAGAGCATATGCAGATATTTGTCTTTCTGAGTCTGGCTTATCTCATTGAACTTGATAATCTTTAGATCCATCCATTCTTCTGCAAATAACAAAATGTCATTCCTTTTTTTGGCTGAATAATATTCCAAAAGACAGCTATTAAGTAAACACATAAATATATATTACTGCAAATTGTAACTAATGTAGGCTCCAAGGGAGCTTAGACTATGCCTCTCAGTCACTAAGAACAGTGTTTGGAGCACTCTAAGTACTCAGCAATAACTGATGAGTAAATGCACACCTATAAGCATGAAAATATCTGAAGAGAAAAAGATACTATTGAAGAATGTACTAGGGGAATTTAAATTAGCTTGGCGACCAAGGAAGGTTTTTCTGAGGAAATAATGGTAACATTGAATCTTGAAGGATGGTAAGTGTTAGGAAACAGGAGATGTGCATGGTGGACAGGATTTTTCAGTCACAGGAAAATATTTTTAGAAAGTCTGAATGAGAAAAAGACTGATGCATTTAAGGAACGAGAAGACCAGAACTGCAGGAATCCAGTGAGACTAAGGGGTAACGGTAGCCATGAAGCTAGAAAAGTAAGGTAAAGGGTGCAGCAGGCAACATTTACATGACGTGTTTAACTTTTTTAATCTTTTCTGTATCCACAATGGAAATTCAGTGAAGAGAACATGATATAATTGTATCTTCATTATGAAACATTGCACAAGCTTTCTGTGAAGAAGTGGAGTATGTATAGAAGTAGAGAGACAGGAAACCACTGCAAATGATCCAAGTAAAATGACCAGACCAGTGTAGAAGTTTACAAGAAGGTGGAAGGAAAGCAGGTGGGTTTGAAAGATGTTGTGTAAAAAGAAATTGGACATATGCAGCAATGAAGTCTTCTGGCTCCATACTGCATTTTTATTTTTTTTCAAAGTATCATCACAGTGACTGTGCTGCCAATAAGTAGGCCTTTCAAGTTGTTTAGTGTTGCTTCCTTTAGATTCTTTTAGAGCTTTGTCCCAAGTCAAGATTTGCTCACAGATCAGTCAAATAGCAGGTATTTCATGTTAGGCTGCATTTTCAAGGCACAATCAAACTTGCTTCAGATTATGTTTTACTTCCATTTCACTTTATCTTTAAGAAATGAATTAAATAACTTCATAACCATAGTGAAGATTTGTGTGAGTGCAAATATAGTTTTAAAAATGCTCCAAGTATGTTTGCTTTTAACAAATGTATGTATTACAAGATTAATTTTGGACATTTCATGACTTGCTAACATAGTATTGCTGTTTTTATTTTAATTCTTCCATTTAATTTTAGGAAGCAATCCACATACAAGTTACAATCAAAAATATGTATGGTGAATGTGCATTTTTTAAAAAGTGTGTTATGGTAAAAGATACGACGCCATGAGTCCCCCTCGCTTCAAACACACTTGTTCCATCATGCTTGCCTTCTGCTGAAGTAGTACCGGACGCCCTCTTTCACGAGTGTGTGCTGTCAGCCTGCATTTGAGTCCTGAATTTTACAAAATGTTTACATCTCATAGTCATTTTGACTTTGGGGTAGAGCCAGGAGCCACACCATGCCAGCTCCACTGAACAAGGTGGATGAAAATATACCAGAATATTTGTACTTGACAGAAATTTTCATAAATGTTTTGAATCAATTCAGGACATGGAGGCAGCCACAAAAAGACAACTCATGAAAGAAAACTTTCAGAACTGCTTCAGAAAATGGCAAGAATAAGTGTGTATGAACCAGGACGGAACATTTTCAGAGCAACTAATGGCAACGTATCTTTTTATTGTAATACATTTTTTCATTATTTCATTCATAGTATTTTTTGATCGTATCACATAATAGTGTTAAAACAGTATCCTTAAAGCCAGTGTTCTGCTTGCTCAGATTTGATTCTAATGACTCAAGTCTTTGTTAGCGTTTCTTTAGAGATAAGAACACTCCGTACAGGGAACTGGAACTCCAACTCTCCTAAATTCCATTCTGCAGTCCTCCCCATTGCGTTTGGTTCTTGGCTTATGATCTTATTTCTGTCTGTACTTATCCTCTAGAAAGTGGACATTGTAGTGATTTCCCAGTGGTATTTTGAGAGCTCTTAGAGATTTATCAGTCAGCTTTTAAGATGGTATGTTGCCTTGAACAAAGGAATATCAGAAGCTTAAGAATAAATATGTCTGCAAATGGCTGCTACCCACAGGTACGAATGACATGAACACCTGGCAGATATTCTGCAGGAAGCTTTTACCATGGTCAGGAAAATACTTCCGGCAGCTTCCCTTCCTCATTTTAAAGACAGAGTCTCATTTCTGGGATTCTATGACAATAATATTTACATTTTTTAAATGTTCAAATTTTAAATATTATTTGAAATATTTTCATCTAACCTGTACAAGTTGGAGCTAAAAATCAGTGGGTAAGTTTTTAATGAGCCATTATTCTCCAGGAAAAAAAAAAGGAGGAAACCATGATTTTTACCCCCTAAAAAGTTGTTACTTCTGCCAAAAGCATTGATGTTTATAAACTTATTTTTCTCACTTTATATCTATTTAGATATCCTTCATTTCTGCTTAATATATACACCCTAAATTTTTATGTGCATTCTCTTTTTACTGTTTTTCAATAATCCTTTTACCTTCTCCCACTTGCTCTTTCTTATCATATAGCCACCTCAATGTGATCCAAAGTGGAGGGAATAATGGGAACCTCATAAATTTAGTCTGTTGTTCTGACTTTAAGTGTGGAAGCAGTTAAGAACATAAATGTAGCATAGGTTTCCTTACAAATTTCAAGACATTATTTGTCATTCTGAACAGGTACTTACATACTTCCTTATCCTGAAATTTGTGCTTCTTACTGTATCGAAAAAAGAGCCCAGTACTCTAAGACTGGGACAGTCATTTACACAGAGAAATATGAGGATCCAAGATGTGCAGCCTTTGGAGGTGCCTCATGACACAGATCTCTGATCACGCTGCTTCTTGATCCGGGCATAGAAGACAAAAATCTTCACTCCCTGAAAAAGCAAAGTGTATAGAAACAAAAAGGTGACCTTCCATCTCCCAGATTTATTGCCAAAACACTAAATAAAAACCTATGAAGAAAAACAGTGTTTCAGATGAGCATGGTACTTAATGGTAAAATTCCAGTTATGTGAATTACTGGAAAGGAAGTGTATGTGGGGTGTGTGTGTGTGTGTGTGTGTGTACTTGTGTAGGTGTTGTTTCTGTACTTGTACATACCTGCTGTGATCCTACTTGTCCCCCTTGGGACACAGTCTTTTTATAGTAATGGTAGTAATTAGATCCCTTCTCTTTTGGAGACTCTTAATCATCATTAGGACTTGAAGCCAATATCTCTACCTCAAAATAGAATGAAAATTCAGCTTCTTAGCCTGGCACCTGTAGTCACTCTAGTAGTATTCAGTGAGAATTTATTGACCCAGCTTACAGATAAGCACTCTATTAGACATAATAGCAATAGTGTTATGATTGTATGTCTTGAATATAAATATATGTTCTAGTGCCAGCAATCACATAAAATTAGTGGATTAAGTCAGTCCAGTTAAAATCATATTTTATTATAGTCATCCCAGGAGATGTGATATCAAAGAATTCAATTATTCTTCTGTCAGATTAAGAAATTATCTTTGTCAGTTTAGTAATTTTTAAAAGCTGTATGACTCATGAATCATTTGAATGTTTAAAAATTATTTTCTATTTTCAATCTAGTAATACTAGTAGAACATCATTTTATGGAACTAAAACTTACTGCATCATCAAACTGCAATAATATTTCCAGCAGACAAATCTGTTGTCCTCTTTTTCAAACTAAAACTTCATAGTCTTCACATTTTCATTGTTTTCAGAAAGTTTTTTATTTCTTTCAGTCTGTCTTTATAAAGCTGCTTCTCTAGTCTCCTTATATTTTTCATAAATGTCTTGTGACCTGTGGCAACCAAAACTGTAAGTTTAAGGCAAGACACAATGTTTTGTAAAATGCTCAAGTTCTATTTACGTATAATTGCATGTACTGTTTCATTTACTTATTGGCAAAACCTTTCTTAACAAGATTACTGTGTGTACTAAATGAGTAATGCTTAGAAAGTAATCTGCAGTGCTTGGCATGATAAGCACTCAACAAATATTAACAACCATTACTATGTAGTTTAATTTTGTAATATATTAATGACTTTATAGCATATGCCAGCTAAATTTAATTTTTAAATCTAAAGCTTCCCTCATTTAGTAATCGGAGATACCTTAGTCAGACGAACATTCATAACAGCCATCTCTGATCTACTCTATTATTAATTAGACAAATTCACTCAGTGGATGCTCTAGGCCTTGCATAAGGTACTGGAGATACATGTGCAGATAGCTGTCGTCAAGGTCCCTACCACAGACAAGGAAGGCTAATGACAGGTAGTTGATTACAGACAGAGGAGTAGGAATGAAAACAAAAGTAGAGAGATTATCAGGAAAGCTAATGTGCATACCACTTGAAGATAATAGAAGAAAATTGTGTTTATTGTGAAAGTAAAAGGGGTTCAGCATGATTGGAGAGGGAAGTTACAGAGAAGGCTCAGAGGTAATGGGCAGGTAGCAGACCTCAGTATGCCTTGGGATTCATGCTAAGGAGGTTGGACTTTGTCCTCTAATCTGTTCTGAAATCATTGATAGCTTCTCTTCATCTGTTCAGTATGATTCAGTCTTCTCTTAGTTGGATTCTACATAGTTTAGACCTATTCTCCTCTTGTATAATTTCACCTAATCTTGCCACTGTTCCTACATGTCAAGCCTTTGCTCATGTCTTGACATTTCCTTCCTCCAATTCTACAATTTAATTCATGCAGTTTCTGAATGACTGGCTTATGCCAGGCATTTTGAGGCAGCATCCCTCCAACCTCTTCCATTCACTCATTCCACAAATCATTATGTATTAGCTATAACTACTGCTTTTCCAATACTAATGTCTTAGTCACTTTCCTACTTACTGAGACAAAATGTTCCACACCCACCATTTAAAGAGGGACAGGTTTCTTTGACTCACCTTTTACGAGGTTCTGTCCTTGTATCGTTTGCAGCATAATAGAAAGGCCTGGGCAGGGGAAGCTACTTACCTCAGGGTGAAAAGGAAGCAGAGAGTGAGGGGAGGAGCTGGGAGGAAAATGAACCCTTTCCAACCCTGTGATCCAAATCTCTCATCCAGACACACCTCCTAACAGCATGTCAGCTAAACAACCCATAATTCAGCCTTTCAAAACCCCTGCCATGAACCCATGAGGATGGGCGGGAACATCTAGATATAAACCATAACAACTATTTTAAATGACACCTTCTTTGAAAGCCTCGGGATGTCCCCACTGGTATAATCCTTTCTACGTGTCATTATCTCCTGAAATGTTAATGTCCTGCATGTACCTCTCTGCAGCACTTGTCATTCCTTACACTGTGTGGTAGGTAAGGATTGACATATGTCCAAAGCTTACATGAGATCTCTGTGTCTGGGTCCCACTCATAGCTCATAACTTTACACCAGTCCAGAAAGCACAGTGTTCAAAATAAATATACAGATCATGAACACGCTTTATGATACTGAATAATAAAAACTTTGTGTGGTACTTCCCACTAATCCACATGTCCACACAGTGTAATCAAGCCATTTGTTTTGAAGTTACTTGAATCTAGTACAGGTTCTCTTAAAAGTCTCACTGTTTCTTACAGGATTTCACGATTTGCATAAAAACATAAAGGGTAAATATTGTGCCATTAAAGATTACACATTGTCTTTAATCCATGGTCTGTTGCTATAACAAAACACCTGAGACTATAGTTTACAAAGGATAGAGGTTAATTTTGGCTCACAGTACTAGAGGTCTAAGAATGTGGTGCTGGAATCCTCTTAGCTTCTTGGAGGACCTTGTATAGCTGTGTCTCATGAAAGAAAGGAAAAAAGTAAGCAAGCACTTGAAAGAAAAAATAAGATGTTAAATTCCTGTGATCACTAATTTTTTATTTTTTTATTTTTAAAAAGGATAAAACTAAACAAACAGAGCAAAGCAAATCAGAAGCAAAACAATGTAAGTGACACAGATTTCAAAGCAAGACAACAGGAGATCTACAGTGGCTACCATAATGTCTCTTGTTTTCTTCTAAATAGTTGAATATCTTCATACACAACGAATTCATACAAAACAAAATAATATAAAACTGATCCCCACAGGGCAATAAAGACATTACAGGCCTTCATCACCAGACAATATGAAAATTAACAATGGCTGCCATAATGTCTCTTATTCTCTTCAAAATAGCTGTCCATACCTTCATGTATGTTGAAATTAACCAATACAAAACAGACTAAAATTACTCTGAACAAAGAGTAGAAGCATTACTGGATTTCACAGCATGACAATATGGAATCCACAATGGATACCACAATGTCTGTTTTTCTTTAAAGTAGCTGTTCATTTCATCACACATAATATAATCGATTCTCATAAACTGTTTAAGAGAAGTTCTAGGCATGTATAAACCTCTATATGTATACCTACCCTTTCTGCATTAGAGGGAAAAACAACAAAAAAAACAAAAACAATGAAACATTACTAGAAAAATAAGAAACAAAAAAGACAAATAAATAAACAGTAGCAAAGAGCCCAAAACAATGACAATATGAGCTTCCATAACACAGTGGTAGGAACAGAACTAAAGTTGATATTTTACATAGTGATCTTCAAGAGTCCCATGATCAATAATTCTGTTCTTTGAGAACCAAAACATACAGAAGAACTAATCCATTTTCCATAAGAACTAATCCACTCTCATGAAAAACATTCATTCCTCTTAAGCACTATACCTCCCAATACTGCTACATCAGCAACCAAATTACAAAGTGAATCGTGGAGGGAGAGAGGAATCATGAACCACATCCATACCCTAACAGTCATCGAAAATGCTTGGAACTAACGTGTGCTCTTAGCTTCATATTGCGTATTTAGTCATGCTTTTCTTTACTTTATTCTTATACTCATGGCTAATAAAAAAATCAGTGTTTTACCTGTTGAATGCTAAAAATAGAATTTTGCTGCTTCTGTTAGCTTTGTAGTTTTGCAGTTATGTGTACAGATTTATAGCTAACAATTTTAGTGATTGTTTCTGCATTTCCTATACACAACAGTGTTACTTCTGGAAGGTTCTGTGATTCATAGTGAATGCTAGAGTCAAATTTTAATTGACTACACACTGACTACTACAGTTGAGGCTTAATTCTCTCTAGCATACTACTGGTCTATTTGAATATAAGGAAAAGGGAAAACTATTTAACACTATGAATTTTTTCAAATGCCTCTGAGGGATCTATGCTGAAGTATCAGGTAGCTTTGAAGTGGGATCTACAATATGCTTTCCGGTGTATTATCCCACTTTGGCCTGCTTATGCCTACCTATGTGTGCCAATGCTGTTGGAGCTTTATCTGAAACTACATCTAAAGTTTTGAAGTTTGTGTCTTAGTCACTGCCAATAACATGAATAAGCCAACATTCAGAGCATCTTCTAAGAGAAGCTTTGGAGGGTAGCAACCCCTCAAGGAGCTGTTTACTTATTTACAGGCTTGAGTGTGCTCAGTGATTTTTTTTTCTCTTCTGTGATTGGCCAACTATCTTCCGGCTGGTTTAGTGACATCTTCAGATAGCTGATGTGAAAGAGCCATGGTTAATTGGCAAAAAGGGAATTTTCACTTTACAATGACACTTTGATAATGTTGCTATTTCCCATTTTTATATTTATTGCTTCTCTTTCTTTACCTCAGTTAATCATAGAGCAGTTGCCAGTTACTGAATAACAGTTGAGTGCTAGGTTACAGGACATTCATTATGTACATGAAGTCCCCGAGTTAGTGTAGGTAAGTATTATTAAAGATGAAGAGGTATATTTAATAGAAACAACTAACAGCTGTATGTCCATGCTATTCATTGCACTATATTTGTGCAATTTTCCAGAGTAGTCTGAAACTTTAATGCTAGCTGAAAGAAAGCTTAATTATGAATGTTAATCTCTTGAGTACATTCTGGAAAGAAATGAAAAACCTATGTCCTTAACCCAAGTACACAGTTTGAAACTTATCTTCCATATAGGATAATCATGTATGTCCCACTATCTGTATGTTTTGAAAGTTGACTGTGGGAAAAAAGTATAAAAATAGTAATAATAATAATATTACTATTGGGGTTTTTTTTACAGAATCATGTAACATGTACACAATGCATGGTATTTTATTACTCAGTAAGAAATAAAGGAAAAGCCCAGTCCAGGCAAGCAGGTAGGCAAAAAAACCTGCTGGACTCAGGAGGTAGCCTTCCCCTACCTGCCTGCCTGATCAAGGTCTTCCCTGGGTCAGTCACTGGAAGCCATTTCCTTCCTCACCTCCGTGCAATTGATGGTACTTTGGGGTAAAAACTTAGCATCATCTAATCATAACTCAGATCAGTCCAGACACCAGCGCTCCTTTCCTGTCCCCTGCACCTCCATGTCCACTTTCGACATGCTCTGAATCCAGTAGAGGTAAGAGGCATTAAAGGCACAACTGAGCAGATGTTTTGAATATTATGGTCAGCTTTAAAAGCTATTTCTAAGTGATAAAGAAAAGCTCTTAGATAAGCAACTGTTGTATGCTCTGTGCATTCATATATCCAGTTACTTGTATGTTTTCACTTTTTACCCAGAAAATTTGTAAGTATTAATTTCTAAAAATATCTAAAGGTCTCTGCTCAAATTAAATTACGTTCTCTTTTTTATAATACTTAAGCTTATTATTAATAAAAGTAAACTAATTTTTATGGCAGCTGGGTTACTCGTGTATATGTTTAAGCCAAAGAACCTGTTGTATTTGGATACAATAAAACTTGCATTTTATTGGCTTATAAATGAGCAAGTCCTTCCTTTCAGGAGTCTTTTAATCTCACTACAGAGGAGACCAACTCTTGGAGAGTTGAGGTCAGTACTCAACTTTAATAAAAAATTAAATTTTCACCTATAATCCCCAGCACTCGGGAAACAGAGGCAGGAGGATCACTGTGAGTTCTAGGCCAGCTTGGACTACATAGTGAACTCAAGGCCAGCCTGACTTATGTAGTGAGACCCTGTCTCAAAAAACAAAAATTAAATTTCATTTTATCTCATTCTCAGACTCATCAGTTTTCATATCCTACCCACTGAAATGAGCAAAAGAGAGGTTTTACAAACTCATGCATGCACTTATGTTTACATTTATGCATACATACTCAGTAATAATGTGTTAACTCTCTTGTTACATGTTAAAGAGTTCAATTATATGGTCTTTATATTCTTAGAAGCAATCCTGTGGTTTGCAGAAACCCATAACAAATAACATAGATCATAAAAATTTTATAATAGATTTTTAAGTTTCTTTTATACAGCTATAAGTTTCTTTACTTGTTTTTCAGTTTTCATTTTTTTATTATTACATGTTTGCAGTACATAATGATTATATGGTACTGCAAACATGTAATAATGTGGGGAATTGGGACATGTACATAGCATATCTCAATTTTTTAAAAAAAAATTTTAGTATGTATTTGTAGTACATAATACATTCATTAAGGGAAATTGGTACATACACATAATACATTTTAATTCTTATTTCAAAATTATTTTTGTGCCCTTCTCCTCCCCTCCTTTCTCTGTCCTTCCATTTCTTAGTCCCTTCTCTGTTTGCAAAAGATCTATCTCTCTATTTCCTATTATCCATGTTTTAGCTTGGTCTTTATTTACATTATGCGTCTCTCAGATAAATCATAAGATAATTAAGCTTGTTTATCTGATGTATTTCACTTAACTGTATGGTCTCAAGGTACATCCATTTTCTCACAGATGGCTCAAGTCTGTCCTTCTTTATAGTTTAGTCATGATTTTATTCCCACTTTTAGCGTTACTGCACACTAACGAGTAAGCACAGACTGTCAGTCCTAGAAGTGATGAAGTGAACTACTCATTGAGTGATTCGTCCTGGTGAAGTCAGTGAAGACTAGTTTGAATTGTGTCATCTGCACATTGTCCTGCTGGAAGCCACACTGGAAGACTAGAAGGGCTCTTCTTACCTTAAATATCTGAGCACTGTGTCACTTTATTCTTCTTTTAAGAGGTATGGAGTGCTAAAAGGACTTGGGATGAGCTGCCAGTCACTGTGAACCCCTTTCTTCATAAACTTCCAGGCCAAAAAGTAGCTGAAATTGTTTTTCACTCCCCCACTGGACTCCTCCAGGCCACCAGGTATCCCAAACTACAACTTGCAGATGTCAAGGGCTTTAGTGGTAAAATTTTTATTTGTTTGGTTTTTCTGAAAGAGTTTTATTAACAACACATAAAATTCTGGAATATACATGGTTCTTTATTTTTATTACATTTCATGGTTGTAAAATCTAGAATAAAGAGAAGAGAAAGTTCTAATTGTTAGATATTGAAATCATTTTTTAAAAAATGCTATGATGCATTTACTAAAAATATACTGAAATAAAGTCAACAGTGTATTCTACATACTCTTGCCATGTTTGTATAGTCTTATTAAAAAATGTACTAACTCTAATCATTGAAGTCAGCTGATACTAAGTTGTTATTCTAAAAACATTGTAAACTTGTCTTAGCTTGCCTAAAACTTCTCTTGCTTTTGTATGTCTTCCAAGTATGGCCACTTTCTTTTTAATTGCTCAGACACACTAAAATAAAAATTAAAACTTTGGAGGACTACACCGATTTATTTCTACAGAGGTCTTTCTGTTGCTTTAGAAAAGTGAAAAGGGAACAACTATATCTTAGCATCTTTGACAGTGACGTTTCATCCTTAGGTAAGTATATAGTTAAATGAATAATTAAATGAATTATGACCCATGCCCTTTCACTCTTGGACCTAGAGCTGCGGCCTGTTGGCAACTCAGTGTGGTCTGTCTCTCAGTTCTATGGCCAACCCTGTGTCATTCTTTGGTTTAGGGAATTGGGACTTCCAAATCAATACCTGAAACGGAATTCTAAAGTCCATATTATGTGAATGCCTAGTATTGTGGCCCCTCTTCCTATCCTTTTACCACATGTGTGGGAGTGTGACTTTGTGTGTGTGTGTTATGTGTGTTATGTGTGTTATACTAGAAAGAGATGTTATCTAGTATCAGCTAGAGTATCACTGTCCAAAAGGAATAGGACCAGAGCCACATATATCATCCTAAATTTTCAAGTAGTCATATTAAATAAATAAATAAATAAATAAATAAATAAATACAGGTGAAACTTTTAAATTATATATTTTACTTAGCCACATTAACAAAAAATACTATCATTTCAACATGTACTTAGAGTAAAAAGTTCCTGAGATCATGTTCTTTGTCAGTACTCTATCTTTGAATGTGGGGGCATATCTGACACAGCACATCTCCCTTTGGAATGGTCACATTTCAATGGCTCAGGAGTTACATGTGTGACTCTTGGATGGTCAGCCTCCATCAGCACATTTTGCCCTCTTAGCATAACAATATCCCACTTGAAATTGCTGGCTCCTGATAGTCCAGCTCTTATTCTGAATATGATTCACTTTCCAGAAGGAATCATGTGAAAAGAAACCCATAAATATTTTAATCAAAGTTCTAACACATGTACATACACATACACAAGTTAACATCTGGGCATTAGTGACCTATCCATATGCGCCTCTATATAACTGAGAAATAAGATACTTTCTCCCTCCCCAGCTTTCTGAAAGCTCATCATCCTGTAAAGAAGTTGCCATATTTAGTGTTGTCAAAGCTGCTGACTCATGGCCTGTGAATGGCCCTGATGCCCATGGTAACTGTCTGACAGAGAGCCAATGACGGCTGCCCGCAGCCTCTGAAAAGCTGACCTTGTAACAACATCCACATTCTTTTGGTTGCTTTTGCTGACATACTCTTAACTGAAAAACTGTTTTCAAAACAAAGGTATAACAAAGTATTGAGCTTCTAGAAGTAATTGTATTTCAGGTCACTAAACTGAGTGTGTCAAGATGGGCAAAACAGCAAAGAAATGAATATACGCAAGGAATGGTCCTTGAAAGCTGGCATTTGAACTACAGGCATATTATACTTGGGGACAGTGATCTAAGACAACATGGGCATCTAAAGGAAATAGACCTGACAGGAGAGCTATTTGTTAGCTTTCTCAAGATCCTTGATTGTTTCTATATGACTGAACTGTTTGAAATTCAATTTATATTCTCAAAATTGTGACATTTACCCCATTCTCTACCCTAAAAGTGCATCCGTCAACTAAAGTTTCTGAACAAAGGATACAAGATGCTCTCCATTAATTAATAAGTGCTAAGATACTATTAAATACTTAACACAGGGATCAAATGAGCAGTACCTGCTAGATACTGCTCCAGTTACTGGATAATTTGATCACTGACACTACACTCACATAAAATTCAATATCCTCCTTCCAGCCAACAGCATGTACTTCTGTCCTTGCCTTCTAGTAGAGTGCAGGTTTTTAGATTCTGCTTTTTTATTAATGTCAAGATCTAGGACTCCTATATTTGTAAAGTCTGTCCCTGAGTTGATTTCCCTACTTCCCTTTCTGTTACACTTTCCCTTTCAGTCCAAACTGCAGTGACAGTAAAATGAGCTCGGGGTACATACTGCACACTAAATAGCCAGAAAATATTTTACTGGTCTGTGATGAATGATGCACTTCACATAGATGAAAGTTTTCGGTAAACAGAACTAAAGAGCGTCAAGCTGTTGTTTTTACTCTAATCACTGGAGAGCAATGCATGGTCCTCTCTCCAGTTCCCACCCTCTCTGCCCCAAGTGGGGAGTGGTGGCAAAGAAGTGTCCAAAGCAGACTTCGAAGATTCATGAAATCAGAAGAAAAAAAGAAGACATATTTTCGGAAAAAAATATGGAAGCCTGAAATGCTTTCAACATGTTTTATTTAACCCAGCCAGTTTGCAGCAACAGACTGAAAGTTTGCAAACTGGAAGATCTCTTGTAAGAATCTGCGTTCCCATGGGGAAGTTGAATATAGAGAAGAATGGCCATAATGGACACAGGACCACCAGACACCATCAGAGAGAGCACCTGCCTTCGAATAGTGCGCACACTCTTCCTTTCAACTTTATCACTCCTACTCTGTTGCTTTTCCAACACTGAGATCAAATATCATGTGCCTCTTACCTTCAAGCGTGTGTATTGTTTATTTATTGTTTAGAAATCAATATTTTTATGCTCAGGTACAAAAGGTGACCAAAAATTATTACATTGAAAGACACCTTACCATGAATCCCTCTCAGAATTCCCCCCTCACTGTGAGCACAGTAATCCCTCCATTCTCGCCAGTTTCTGAAGCAGTTCAGAAAGTCATACCCATGAGTGTGTTTATGAGATGTGATAAAAAATATAATGAATGCTGCTGTCAAATGTCATCCAATGAAAGACAGACTACTGAACACATTACGATGTGTGCTCATTTACCTCATTTACCAGACTTAACACCTGTTTAACTTCTAAATTTTCCTCAAGGTAAAAATGATCAAGAAAGATAAACATTTTTCATCAATGTAGCATATCAAGGCAGCCAAGAGAGCGCAACTAAAGACACTCACAAATGGAATTTCCAGAACTGCTTCAGAAAGTGGCAAGAACAGCTGGTAAATGTGTTTGACACAAGTAGTATTTTTGAGGGAGATTAGTGGTCATGTGTCTTTTACTGTAATAAGTTTTTATTTCAAGACACACCATATTTTTCTATCATACCTCATCTATTTTGAAAGAAATAACAAGAAGAGCAGACCAAGTAACCCCCTTACACTATCAGAGGAATTAAGAGAAAGCTCATTTCTTTGTGGCAGTAAAAAACTATATAAGGGCAAAATAGGCAGGCAGTGTACCTGGGTCTCCCTGACACTCCTTCAACTACTTCTCCCTCAAGGGCGAGCTGGATGCCCTGAATTTCCTGTCACTCGTTCAGTCGCCACAAAGTACTTGCTTGTAAGAGAGCAAATTACACACGCCACGTTTACCCATGTAGACACAGACACTCTTCACTCTTCCCTGAGGCAAACACTACTGCCTCTTTTTCCCCTTACAGTTCATTTCCTTGAATCCAGTTTTCTCTACAAAGTGATAAAATCTAGGGGACAGAAATTGGAAATGTCCCAAATTCCAAGGAAAGCTATTTCTCAAAGTGTTTGGTTCAGGCCTTAGGCAAAAGGAGTCCCTGGGGCTGCGTGGCTATAGGGCAACCCTGTGGTAATGTCTGCTTCCCAAATGCGCTGTGTCAGGCAATAGATTAGAGGTTGGAAGATTTGGGAATCCAGTTAAAATACCATGTCTCATTTATCATTTCTAGTGTTATCTACCAAGAAATGTCTCTCGTGACTCAAGGGTGTGCAAACTCAATATACAAAGGGTAAAAACTCTGTACTCAACACAGTGGGAAAATAATATATTGCAAGTAGCTTTTACTCACAGAGGAAATGTTAAACTTAACTTTGGATTTGAGTAGCATAAACAAATCCCAACAGCTGGTACTATGATTTACTCACATCATTGCTTCTTGATCTCAAAACAAGGGATAATTTAAATAGTCGTAATCACATTTAACATCTGTCAGGTATACTGTGTGTGAGGCGCTGTGCTAACAGATCTCCTTTAATCCTCAGGGCGAACTCAGTGAAGTAAAACCTTGTCTCTTTCCTAAATTAGAGATGTAAAAATGAGAAAATAGAGCTTTGGAGTAGATGAGCAACTTATTCAATATGATATAGGAATTAAATCAACAAGAGGAGGATACTTACACATGGCTTTTTTCTGACCTAAGAGCCTCCGATCATTATCCTTAACATAATCCCTACATTTTCAAGAAATTGTTCATTTATTTCAATATAATTTTAATAAAAATATAAAATTTTTGCCACTTTTACTATGTGGACAGCAACACTGAAGACACAAAAGTAATGAAGTGTAAAACTCTGAAACTTATTATAAAAAATGAGCTGAGAAAAAACAATGATACAAAATTTCAAAATAAGATAGGGCAGTAACAATGATTAGTACATTGTATACTGTTATCTTCAAGCAGTTGCTCAGATTGCAAAATATAGGCATGAAAGTTTGATCAAACAATATAAGCACAAACTTCTTTTCAATGAACTAATAGAAATTAGTAGTACAACTATTTGTGTGTGGGTGTCTGTATTCATTTTCTTTTCCTTCTTTTCTCCATACCCCAATCCCCATTTCTTTTTCCTTTTGAACACTTTCTTCCCATTCCTAATATCTATTGCACATTTTGGATCTTATTGACTCCTTCAGCTTCTTCCACTAGGGTGACAGTGTGATGTTTACACATATAAGTCTGATTTATTTCACTTATTATTATACTCGCAAGTTGCCTCTATTTACCTATAAAAGTTTCAAGTTTATCCTTCTGTGTAGCTGAATAGTATTCTATTGTATAAAAATACCAATCTTTTTTATCCATTGCTAGGTTGATGGACGTTAGAGTTGTTTCCAACATTTAGCTATTACAAAGTTTGCTGCTATAAAGATGGGTGCACAAATTTCACTGTGGTATGATGTTTTAATTCTTCTGGGAAGATATCCAGAAGGGAAATAGCTGAGTCCAATGGGACCTCTAATCCTAGTTTTTTGTGGAATCTTGATACTATTTCCAAAGTGGTGGCATCAGTCTTCACTCCTACCAAAAATGTAAAAGGGTTCCTTTTTTCCTACAGCCCCTCCACAATTGTTATTGGTTGATTACTTAGTGATAGCCATTCTTTATTTGGTGAGGTATAGTTTCAGTGTTGTTCTAGTTTTCATTTCTTAAATGATCAATGATGTTGAACATCTTTCCATATATTTATTTTCCATTTGCATTTTTTCATCTGAGAGGTATTCATCTCAGATACCCTTTTTTGGATTGGGTCTTTGAATTTGGAGAAACTGATTTTTTTTCAATTCCTTATATGTTCTAGATAGAAGTCCTTTGTCAGAGGGACTGCTAGCTAAATTTATTTCTCACTGTGTGGGTTGTCTTTTCACTCTGTTGATTTATTTTTGTTATGAAAAAGCATTTTAATAAGATGATATTCCAGTTGTTGCTTCTTTGAAGTACTTCTTGTGCAGTTTGGGTTTTGTTTATGAAATCTTTGCCTATACCTGTGTCTTCAAGAATTATGCCTACTTTCTTTTCCAATAGATTCAGTGTTTCTGTTTTAATATTTAGACCTTAGATCAATTGTTACTTTAGTACTTTAGTTTAGTGCATGATGATAGATATGGGTCTAGTCTTAGTCTTCAGCATGTAGAGAGTCAGTTTTTCTAGCACAATTTATTGAAGAGGCTACATTTCTTCCAGGGAACACATTTGGCCCCATTATCAAAGATAGGGTGGCTGAGAATGTTTGTAGTTGTGTGCGAATCTTTTAATCTGTCCACTGAGCCACGGATTTTTTCCAGTACCATGCTGATTTTATCACAGTAGCTTTGTAGTATAACTTCAAATCAGGGATTGTGATGCCTCCTGCCTTGCCTTTGTTGCCTAGAATTGCTTTTGCTATTCTAGGTCTCTTCCATGTCCAAATGAATTTTAGCAATGTTTTCTCTAGTTCTGTGAGGTGTGCTAATGGTATTTTGATCAAGATACACAGATTTTACATTTCATGTTCAAAAAATTGAATCGCCCATGGGCAATTGTCACAGTCCTACCACAGCATCATAAAAAGGAATAATGGTTTTATGTAGATGTTATCTATAAAATGAATAATGTAGGCAGATGGATAAGTCTGACAGACTGACAAAATGGTTGCAGTCACAAGCTCTTGACATAAGGTTGGACTAGTTGCCATTCCTTGTGGCAGACCCACCACTGGAATTGGCACATGGGGCTTGATGATTAATAGAGGGTAACTAAAAGTAAAACATTTTTTATTTTTAGGATGGAGAGGGATAGTTTTTTTTAAAAACAGTCTTTTAAATCAGTCCCTATGAGGGAAAAATGTAAAGGGATTGCTATGGGGCTATAAGGGATAAGCAACGCAGGTTATAGTGCTCCCATAGGTTCCATGGTGCCATTAACTGCTCATAAAGTCTGTAGCAATCTCCCACCTTTTTGATTATTTTATTTAAAAAATTGGGATAGTCCAAGTACTATTGGAAGATTTTAAGTGCCCCATCATCACCTGTTCATTAACCAGTTCTGCTGTAAGCTTCTCCAGAGTAGGGGGCCTTGATCAACCCAAACAGTGTCATTAGAAATCCAAGTTATTTTGGACACCATTCATGGAGACACAGAAGAGATCAGTGCCCTTCCTGAAGATGTGAGGACAAGTGTATTACACTAAATGGGTCCTTTGTAGGGTCTATTGGAAGGATTTTTTTTTTCTTTTCCTAATTATATTTTCCAAACTCTTGAGTGGAGAGGAAACCCGTTGAAACATCTGATGAGTCACTGAGGAGTTTGGACTAACCAAAACTGCCCTCATTTCCTGTAATATGTCCTGACCTCATAGATTGAAGGGTACATAGGGGAGGACTTAAGGTAAGAAATCTCCAGAATGGCCTTCTACAAAACTTGGCACTGTTACTAGGGTGGGAAACACTGCCTCCTCCCTGTAGATCCATACTTGCCACATCCCTAGGCCATACTGTAGGCCAGTGGTTTTGGGCAAAAACTGAAACTTCCATACCTGTGTCTAAAAGCCCTTTAAATATTTTCCCTTTAATAATCAACTCCATCTTAGGACAATCTTATTTAACTCAATATGTATCAGAGGATCCAAAAACCTTTGGATCCCATTTCCTTATTTGTAATTTTCCCATCTTTCATTAAGGAAAGAATGGCCAATTCCCCTCCACTCAAGAGGTTGGAAAATATAATTAGGAAAAGAAAAAAATCCCTTCCAATAGACCCTACAAAGGACCCATTGAGAGTTTGTTGTGACCTAAACAGTATTTTGAGTAGATTGAATCATAACCTTGATTTTCCCTAGATAATCAGCATCAACACCATGCAACAGCTGGAGATCTTTTAAAATGAAACTGCTTTGGTCTAGTAGTAGACCCACTGTTCCAAGAGGCAAAGGTCCACAGACTCCCATAGGAATAACTTGGGAGATTTTCAGGAGTTAGTATGAATCTGGAGGAGGAGCTAAGGTCCAAGCCGTCTCTGTCTTTGTGGCTCACCAGAGGTCAGAAGTGCGCTTGACCTTGGAGGGTAGGGTTGAGGGAGATCCAAGGAAAGCGCTCCCACTCTCCGGTGGGATGAGAGCAAGTGAGCCTCACTGGAAATTTCCCAAAATAGGTTGACCATGCACATTAGGGTTAGATCTGCACTCATTTGCCCAATGATACCCGCTTCTACACCTTATACAGACACCAGGTTTCTTTAGAAGAACCAATAACAGCTGTGCTGCCCTCACAGGTGCCAGCAGAGCAGTTTCAGGCAACATGTCCTCTGCATCCACAGCTGAGACAAGTAACTCCATTCCCTCTCCCTTCTCTAGGCTGTGGGTGAATAACCCAAATAATAGCTGCTGCCAAGGCAACCCCCTGCATGTATGAGGGGCCAGTGTTGGCACCAATTCGAATCATCTCTGTCAGTGTGGCCCATTTCTTATGGGTGTTCAACACCATTTGTTTGCATTTTCAAAGGTCAACTTTTGAGCTACTAACTTATTAGCCTATGTATCACTTATAATTTTCCTACTATCCTGCAACAAGCGTGCTGCAAAATCTTGGAAAGGTTTATCAGGACCCTGAAAAACGGAGGTCAGATTAAGGGCTATTTTACGCTTTGAGGGAAGTTCCCTCCAATTCCTCTGGCAGGTATTTTAATCTTCTCATAGATTTGAAAGTTGATTATTTGTGACAGCAAAGGCACCCTCTTGGATTAACATATCCTTTGTAATGGTTATGTTGTGAGCAGCATTGCATCTGTCCTGATCTGTGCAAAATTCAAAAACAAAAAAAAATCCATAACAAGTAATCTCCTGGATTTAAACAAACTTTAGCTATTCCTTTCCAATCATTTGAGTCCATAATCTCTTGCCCTAGAAACTCTATTAAACCTAGGGAAAAAGGGGTCATGGGACCATAGGTAGTTGCAACTTCTTTTAATTCCTTCAGGATCTTAAACAGTACAGCTTCATGAAGATGTATAATTTGTTCCTGGTTATTGGGGACTCAAACTTCAGAAACAGGGTAGGTATGTTGAAAACCCTCCGTGGACTATCGTGCCTGTCTGGTTTCTTTTAACACCAATTTCAAGGGAGAGACAAAATGACTTCACTCCCTGAGGAAAGAAATTTTCACCCTGCAGTGCAACAAAACTCCGAGCCATAAAGGCAGAAATCTTTGCTTTGGCTCAACCAAATTCATGAGGCACTGTAAAATAGAATTCACCACAAAACACTCCTCCCATGAGGAAGGATTCCCTTTGACCCCACTGCTCCTTCCCTATCCAATTTAACAAGGTCACGGGGTTTAAGCTGTACTGGGGTAAAGGGCTACTCTTCTACCCTCTCTTTCCTTCTTAGGACTTGGTCTTAAACTAGTGCTTCCAGCCAAATCCTTGTGATCCTCTAAACAAGCATATGACCATAAAAACACTCCTAATGCAAAAGTAAAGTAAATACAGAAATCAACCATACAACATTTCTAAAAACACCTCTATATATCATTTCCATATACATGTACTTTGAGAACTGTTTGCTCCATGTTTAACTTCTGATAAAATCAATACACCCTTCTCCCTTTTGTTTCTTATGTGCCCATTTTTCTCTTTGTCCCAAGTTTTTCACCTGATGAATTTGCTCTCAGTGTACTTCTCTCCCTTTTGCCCTCTCATTGAGAAGTGTTCCCTTGCCTGCTAGTTCTTCTTACCCCAGTCTTGTGTCCCAGTGTCATATGTGGCATCCACAAGAGCTCTCTAAATTCCTGGGGCAGAGGCAAGAATGAAGAGAGGATGAAGAAAATAAAGATAGAGACAAAAGGCTGAAGTCAGGTGAAGCCTTTCCTCTAAGCAGGGGAAACAGACTGCTCAGCTACCGAAATGTATTTATTTATATATTTGTCATATGATGCTCCTTTATTTAACTTGTTTGCTTCTTATGCCCTGTGTTCTTGCTGCGGGAGCACCTGTTTGCCTCCAGGGCTGCATTCCCTCAGGGTATTCCTAGGCACACTGTGCCTTTGGGGCATTCCCCCAGCCCTCTGTGCTTTATCACTAGCTCAGTGGCTACCAAAATATACCAGAGGAAAGTGGGGGGGACGAAAACAAAGTACAGATCAAAACAAGACAACATCCAACCAGACAGGAAAGGGAGAGCCAATCAGACAAAAGATAATAAAAATGGTAAAATGCCTTTGGTGATTATAGTTCTGTGATAGTGTCCATGTAAGATCTCATAATTGTACTGTGTACGCCAGCCAAGTTTGCCATGGGAATTGCTCTGGGTATGGAGCTGATCTTGGTCTCTGGATGTGGGGACTGGGACTGATCTTCTGTTGGAGGAGTTCTGCAGAGTCCAACTGCTGGCTCCTAGCTGCTGCTTCAGACACTGCCATGTTGCTGGTCTTGCTGATTACGCCTCCCTCCATAGGCATGTATGCACTCACACATCCTACAGTCTTAGGTCTTAGGGTTCCAGTCAGTCCACCCACCAAAGAAATGTGTCACATTTAACTCAAAAATAAATTCACAGACTAAAAGTCAAAGAATGAAAAATAATACTTTATATGACAGGAAGCCAGTAAAAAAAAAAAAAAGCAGGAGTAGCTATTGCATTTGCAAAGTGAACTTCAACCCAAGACTGATCAAAAGAGACAAATAAAGTCACTATATACGCGTTAAAGGAAAACTCCAAGAAAAAAAGATAAAAATCGTAAACATACATGCCAC
Organism: Dolichotis patagonum; assembly: GCA_004027295.1. NCBI lineage: Eukaryota > Metazoa > Chordata > Mammalia > Rodentia > Caviidae > Dolichotis > Dolichotis patagonum. The sequence continues at coordinate 236,859 of PVJX010000257.1, read as the reverse complement.
ATGCCAGTGTACCCAACTATATAAAATAAATATTAACAGACATGAAAAATCAAGTAAGAACTAATATAACTGTAAAGGGGTACCACAAAATTCTACTGTCCTATATAGAAAGATCAACTAGACAAAAAATCAACAAACAAATATCAGAACTGAACCAAACCTGTAAACAAATGGATTTAGTCGATGTCTACAGATTTAGTAGATGTTCTACCCCACAACATCAGAATATACATTCCTCTCAACTGCATATGGAATAGTCTCCAAAATAGACCACATGTTACCACATAGAACATGCTTAAGTAAATACAAAGAAACTGAAATTATCCCATGCATATTATCAGACCATACTGCAACAAAATTGGAAATCAGTGGCAAAAGAAACACAAAAGCTACGTAAACACAAGAAAATCAAGTAACACCCTCCTGAAAAGCAATGAGGTCACAGATAAAATTAAGAAGAAATTAGTTTCTACAAGCAGACACAACATACCAGAACTTATGAAGCACAATGAAAGCAGTCCTTGATGGAAATATATAGTGCTGAATTCTCATATTAGGAAAACAGAATGAGCTCAAATAACCTAATGTTGAACATTAGATGCCTAGAAAAAAGAATAAGTCAAGCCCAAAGCTTGAATGATGGAGAAAATGATGTAGATCAGAGCATAAATTAATGCAATTGAGACTAAGAAAACAATACAAGAAAATCAATAAATTCAAAAGTTGATTCTTTGAAAGATAAAATAAAATTGATAAACCTTTAGTCAATCTTATCCAAAAAGAAAAGAAGAGACTGAAATTCATGCAGATAGGAATGAAAAAGGTGAAATCACAACAGCTCCTGCAGAAATTCAGATCATTAATACCTACATTGAGAAGCTTTATTCTAATAAGATGAAAAACACAAAAGAAATAGACAGATTCCTAGATACATATGAATTACCAAAGCTGATCTGAGAAGATATAAAAATTCTAAGTAACTCAACAGTGTCAATGAAATTGAAGAAGTAATTAATATCTTACCAACAAAGAAAAGATCAGGTCCTGATAGATTCAATACTGAATTCTATAAGAAGTTCAGAGAATATCTAATGCCACTACTCCTCAAACTCTTTAAAGAAACTGAAAATGAAGGAGTACTCCCAAATTCATTTCTGGAAGCAAATATCACCCAAATACCAAAATCAGAGAAGGATCTAACCAAAAAAAGAGAATTACAGGCCAATCTCCCTAATTAACATAGATGCAGAAATTCTCAATAAGATGTTGGCAAAAAAAAAAAAACTGTAGCAAATCTTCAAGAAGATTATATACCATGACCATCTAGTATTCATCCCGGGAATGCTGGAATGGTTCAACATGCATAAATCACTAGGTGTAATATGCAATAACAATGAGCCAACCAAGACTCACATGATTATCTCAATAGCACAGAAAAAGTATCTGACAAAGTCCAACACCTATTAATGGTAAAAACCCTATAGAAAATTAGAGGGATGAGGATTTATTTTTTTATTTGTTATTTTTATTTATTTATTTTTGTTATAAAGAGAATAAAACAAGAGAGGGCAGAACAGAGCAGATCAGAACAGGACAACATAGGCAACACAGTACTTTACATTAAGACAACCGTACATTAACAGTAGCTATCACAATATCTCTTTCTTTGCTATAGTTGAGCATAGTTTCAAATACAATAATATCAAACATAACAAAATAGTTTAAAACCATTCAAAGAGTAAAAGAATTACAGGGCATTCTGAACTGAATAACAGAAAGTGATCAATGGGTACTACAATATCTCATTTTTGATGAAAAAAATTTGTTTAAACTATCACACATATTCAAATCTCAATAAGACACAATGTGATAGATAGAACCAATGGTAGTAGAAGAATAGAAGCATGGTAGGACTTCTAAGAAGGACGATATTAAATCAGCAATAGGTATCTCAATGTTTTGTTTTCTTCAAAACAGCTGTTCATACCATCACCATGATATAGTCAAACAAAACAGAATAAAACCATTCCAACTGATGAATGAAAACATTCAAAGGCTTCAAAGCTATGAGATGGGGACTCATGCTTACCATAAAATCTTTTATACTCTTATCAACTCTCATACTAGGGAGACTATACAGTATTTACACATGTGAGTTTGGTTTATTTCACTTATGAGAATGGTCTCAAGCTGTGTCCATTTATTTATAAATATCTCAATGTGATCATTCTTTATAGCTGAGTAGTACTCCATTGTATGAAAATGCCACAACTTTTTTATTCATTCCTCAGTTGATGAGCTCTTCTGTTCTTTCCAGGATCTGGCTATTACAAATTGTGCTGCTATAAACATGGGTGCACATAGATCACTGTGATATGATGTTTTCAAATCTTTGGGAATATGCCTAGAAGTGGAATAGCTGGGTCAAATGGGATCTCCAGACCCAGCTTTTTGAGGAACCTCCAGACTGACCTCCACAGTGGCTGCACCAGTCTATACTCCCACCAACAGGGTAGAAGAGTTCCTTTTTCCCCACAGCCTCTCCAACACTTGTTGTTGGTAGTATTTTCTATCCTGGCCATTCTTTCTGGAGTGAGATGGAATCTCAGTGTGGTTTTAATTTGCATTTCTTTCATGACTAATGATGATGAACATTTTTTCATGTATTTATTTGCCATTCATATTTCTTCATCTGGGAACTGTGTATTCATTTCAGATGCCCATTTTTGGATTGGGTCTTTGAATTTCGAGGGTCTGATTTTTTAAAATTCTTTATAAGTTCTAGACAGAAGTCCTTTGTCTGAGGAACTGTCCATGAAGATTTTTTCCCAATTTGTGGGTTTTCTTTTCATTCTACTGGAAACCTCTTTTGACATGCAGAAACTCTTTAATAAGATGTGGTCCCAGTTATTGATTCTGGGAAGTATTTCCCATGTAGTTTGGTTCTTGTTCATGAATTGTCTTCCTACCCCTATATCTTTGAGATTTTTACCTACTTTGTCTTCCAGCAGTTTTAGTGTTTCTGTTTTAATATTTAGACCTTTGATCCATTTAGATTTTAGTTTAGTATATGATGATAGGCATGGGTATAGTTTTAGTCTTCTGCATATGGACAGCCAATTTTTCCAGCACCATTTGTTAAAGAGACTGTCATTCTTCTAGTGAACACATTTGGCCCCTTTATAAGGTGGTTGAGTGAGTTTGTGGTTGTGGTTGTATCTTCCAATCTATTCCACTGATCTTCAGGTCTGTTTTTATTCCAATAACATGTTGATTTTCTTACTGTAGCTTTGTAGTATAATTTCAAGTCAGGGATTCTGATGCCTCCAGCCTTGCCATGTTATTGGATCATAGTGCCATGAAAATAGAAATTAACGATAAAAGAAATTGCAAAAAACCTACAAACACATGTTACAACTCAAACATCTACAAAAAGCAGAGCAAGCCAAGCCCAAAGCCAAAAGAAGGGAGGAAATTATAAAGATCAGAGCAGAAAATAATGCAATAGAGGCTAAGAAAACAGTACAAAGGATAAATGAATCAAAGAGTTGGTTCTTTGAAAGAATAAATAAAACTGATAAGCCCCTGGACAATCTTATTTTAAAAAAAGAAAGAAAAAACTCAAATTCATGCAATAAGGAATGAAAAAGGTGAAATTACTATGGACTCAGTGGAAATACAGAAGATCATCAACACCTATTTTGAAAACCTCTACTATCATAAGTTCGATAACACTGAAGAAATAGACAGATTCCTAGATATGTATGAAATACCAAAACTGGATCAGGAAGATGTAAAACTGCTGAATAACCCAAATTCTATTAATGAAATTGAAAATGTAATTAAGTCATTGCCTACAAAGAAGAGTCCAGGCCCAGATGGATTCACTGCAGAATTCTACAAGAAATACAAAGAAGACTTAATTCCAACACTCCTGAAACTCTTCAATAAAATTGAAAGGGAAGCAATTCTTCCTCAGTCATTCCTGGAAGCAAATATTACTCTAGTACCAAAACCAGAGAAAGACCCAACTAAAAAAGAGAACTATAGGCCAATTTCCTTAATGAACATAGATGCAAAAATTCTCAATAAAATATTGGCAAACGGGATGCAGCAAATCATCAAGAAGATTATACACCACGACCAAGTGGGATTCATCCCAGGAATGCAGGGATGGTTCAACATATGCAAATCAATAAATGTAATCCACCATATCAACAGAGCCAAAAGGAAGAACCACATGATCATCTCTATAGATGCAGAAAAAGCTTTTGATAAGGTCCAACACTCATTCATGATAAGAACCTTACAGAGAATTGGAATAGAAGGTCTTTATCTCAATATGCTAAAGGCCATCTATGACAAACCAGCAGCCAGCATCATATTAAATGGTCAAAAACTGAAAGCCTTAACCTTAAAATCAGGCACAAGACAAGGATGTCCATTATCACCACTGCTATTCAACATAGTACTGGAAATACTAGCCAGAGCAATAAAACAGGAAAGAGAAATAAAAGGAGTAAAGATAGGAAAAGAGGAAGTTAAATTATCATTATTTGCAGATGACATGATACTTTACATACAAGACCCCCAAAACTCTATTGAAAGACTCCTAGATATAATAAATAAATTCAGCAAGGTAGCTGGATACAAAGTCAATACTCAAAAATCAATAGCATTTCTATACACTAACAACAAAAGTACTGAGAGAGAAATAAGAGAAGCCACACCCTTTACACTAACATCCCAAAAAATGAAACACTTAGGAATTAATCTCACGAAAGAAGTAAAAGAGCTATACAGCGAAAATTATAATACCCTGAAAAAGGAATCCAAGAGGACCTCAGAAAATGGAAAGACATCCCTTTTTCATGGATAGGAAGAACAAACATTGTAAAAATGGCCATTCTCCCAAAATTACCATACAGATTCAATGCAATCCCAATCAAAATACCACTAACATACCTCATAGATCTAGAGAAATCACTCCTAAAATTCATCTGGAACCAGAAGAGACCTAGAATAGCAAAGGCAATTCTAAGCAACATAGGGCTGAGGATTTAACTCAGCAGCTCAAGCACTTGCCTATAAGTGCAAGGTCATGAGTTTGGTCCTTGGTACAAAAAAAAAGGAAAGAAAGAAAGAAAATTAGAGTAGATGGTCTTTATCTCAATCTCATAAAAGCCATCAGTGACAAACCAACATCCATCATACTTAATGGTCAAAACCTGAAAGCTTTCATTCTAAAATTGTGAACAAGACAAGAATGTATACTATCACCAGTCCTATTCAATATAGTTCTGGAAACATTAGCCAGAGAAATTAGACCATAGAAAGAAATAAAAGGAATAAAGATAGAAAAAGAAGAATTTAAATTTTCATTACATACAAATGACATGATACTGTACATAAAAGACTCCAGAAACTACACCAAAAGACTTCTAGATTTAATAAGCAAATTCAGTCATATAACTGGATACAAAAATCAACACTCAAAAATCAATAGCATTGTGGTACACAAATAATAAACTCACTGAGAGAGAAATTGGGAAAACCACACCTTTCATGATAGTATTGAAAAAAAGTGAAATACATAGAAATCAATCTAAGAAAAGAGATAAGATTTCTACATTGAAAACTATAGTAATCTGAAAAAGAAGGTCAAAGAAGATACCAGAAAATGGAAATCTATCCCTTGCTTGTGGGTAGAAAGAATCAATATAGTGAAAATGGCCATAATATCAAAATTGTCATACATATTTAATGAAATCTCAATCAAAATATCAGTAGGATACCACACAGAATAGAAAAATAATCCTAAAATTTATTTGGAACAAGAAGAGACCTAGAATGGCAAAAGCAATTGTGAGTTGCAAAGGCAAGGCCACAGCATCACAATCCCTAATTTAAAATTATACTACAAGGTTATTCTGATTTTTAAAAAAACAGTATGGTACTGGCAAAAAAAAAAAAAAACAATCCTGGGAATCAATGAACCAAATTAGAAGATGGAGAAATGACTCCAAACACACTCAGCCACCTTATCTTTGACAAAGACCTTCACTAGAAGAAAGCCTCTTTAATAAATGATGCTAGAAAACCTGGCTTTCCACATGCTAAAGACTAAAACCATGTCTTTCACTAAATTTAATTGATTTAATTTAATTGATCAAAGATATAAATAGCAAAAAAGGAATGCTTAATCTGCTGGAAGATAGAATAGGTTATAACTCTTGAAGAGATAGGTATAGGCAGACTATAAATAAAATCACAATTGTATGGAAAATATTACCAAGAATCAACAACTAGGATCTCATCTTACTTAAAATCTTTTGCACAGCAAAAGAAATCAACAGCAGAGTGAAGAAACTACCCACAGAATATGAAATTTTTTCCAGCTCTTCCTCAGACAAAACACTAGTATCTAGAATACATAAAGAACTTGAAAAATTTAGATCCTCCAAATTTAAAGACCCAGTCTTAAAATGGTCATTAGAAATGAATAGACACTTCTCAAATAAAAAAGCAGAAATGGCAAATAAATATATGAAAAAATTCAACATCACTGATCATTCAAGAGATACAAATTAAAACAACACTGAGATTCTATCTCACTCCAGAAAAATGGCTATTTTCAAGAAATCAACCAATAACAAATGCTGGTGAGGTTGTGGAGGGAAAAGAACTCTTCTCCTTTGGTGCGAATGTGGACTCATGCAATCCACTATGTAAATCAATGTGGAGATCCCTCAAAAAACTAAAACTAGAGGTTCCATTTGACTCACCTATTCCCCTCCTTGGTATCATCACAAAAGAATTAAAAACATCATAGTACAGTATGCACAGCCATGTATAGAGGAGCACAGTTTGTAATAGCTAAATCTTAGAAACAGCCCAAATGCCTTCAATTAGTGAATGAATAAAGATGTGATTTTTTTCGTACAACGAAGTACTACTCAGTCTTAAAGAAAGATAATCAGTCTTAAAGAAAGAGCCATTTCTAAGTCAATGGGTGTGCCTTGAGACCATACTCATAAATGAAATAAGTCAGATACACGTGTGTGAATACAACATTGTGTCTCGGGTCTGAGAAACTAAACATGTCAGTAACAACCAAAATGTACAATAGACATTGTGAAATGGGAAGAAAATGTTCAAGTGGAAAGGGGAATGAGGAAGAGAGAAGAGGGAAAGAAAGGAAAGGAAAAGAAAAAATGAGAAAAGAAGAAAAACTTTTGTAAATAAGGAAGAAAGGTTGAAGGGAGGTAGAGGAATGGGAAAAAAGAATCAAAATATATGATGTACAGTTGCAAATTCTCTATGATAAATGTGATCATTATGTATATCTAAAATGTGCCAATAAATCAATTAATTTAAAAAACTGCTGAAATCCTATTACAAATCAGAGCAGTGCTACCACACTCCTCTGGTAGTCATATTCTTTACTCCAAGCAGTAAAAAACATGCAGTAAAAAACAAACAGTAAACAAAAGGCAAGCAAAAAAAAAAACATTTCTGTAGATCTTGAAACCTTATGGCATGTCTTTTTGAGAGTTGATGCTTGGAAATGGAAAGTTTTGATAAATTATTTCTAAATATATTGAGATACAACAATTATCTCCAAGTATGACTGTTTGAGGTCATACTATTTGGCCCAGCCACTTCTTTCATGGGACAACATGTTTACTTGAAAGGAAGCTGGCAAACGGTGTGCAGACACAGGAATTTGAGAACATTTTCTTGGAAATTGATGAAGTGAGCTTGATACTTCAGAAACAAAACAACAGACAAATTTCTGAGCATGATAAAACTCGAACTTTCCAATAGAAATTAGAACTTGAGAAAGCTTGCCTCGTCCACCATGAGCTTACCAGCTTCTCAACACCCAAAGTACTTTTCTGATGAGACTGATATTAACAAAAATGATTTTTGGTTATTGAAATTGAAATATGTTGACATTTGGAATACTCACTGTAGCCAGTGAACCAATATTTTTCACTTTGACTGGTGACCTTAGCAAATGCATGATGTCATAAAATCATACAAAGATTATTCAAGACTGTACAAAATCAAAGAACAATAATGTCAAAACAATAATGAATTTTAATATAATGAATTACCCAAAGTTCCTTGGTCGATTTCAGATTCCACACTGCAACTCACTTTACAGGAACAACTGCTCTGAATGTCAGTGTTGTGTTATAGATGAATGCCCACATCAGTCTGAAAGACCATGACAGTACACAGCTATTGCAAACTGCACATCTATGAATCTGGGCTGTTGGGAGCCAGTCCTAATGGGCATGCGCGCAAGATGGCGCCCACACTCCGCCTATACCGCTCCCCCGCCCATCGTGTGCCCAAGATGGTGCCTACATCCTGCTTCCGGGTTCTTGCTCAGGTTGCAACCAGCACCAAATATGGCTACACACAATCTGCCCCGCGCTAATGGCCAATAGCTTGCCTCCACGTAGAACCCTTCGATTGGCTATAGACAGCTTATAAGCTTAGTGTAAGGAAGTGCTCGTTGCACAACACGCAGGGAGCCGTCAAGGACGGACATGTGATG
>PVJX010000257.1:0-228190 GCA_004027295.1 Dolichotis patagonum | reverse complement strand
CTGGGCCATCTTTGTATTCTTCAACTCAAACAAGATATTGCAGGAGATTAAATACAGAAGCAGGAAAAAAACCCAGACATCCATCTTTTATTTACCAAGACACTAAGTTTACAAATATATAAAGTCATGCCATATTTCTCACCAAAATTTTATTTTGAAAAACACTGCTATTTTATTATTTGTGTTATATGTAATATGCTTAACATTGTTATGTAAATGAATGTATAAATAAACACTTCTTACATTTCTAAGGTTTACCCAGCTACTCAAAACAGGAGAATCAAAATTTCAAAGCCAGCCTGGGCAATTTATGAGTCAGATCTTATCTCAAAAACAATTTCAAAAATTTCAGTGAGGATGTAGCTCAGTGGGAGAGTGTTTGCTTAACAAGCATCAAGGTCCTATGTTCAACCTGCAGTACTGGAAAAAATATTAAGTTTTAACTCTAAAAAGGAAATACAGACAGGTTGCAAACATTAAGGAAACTCTTCGGAGAATCTTCAGAATACTAGTTTGAAAACTTCTAATGTATGGTATAGTATTATTTTTTATTTTAAAGAGAAAAATAATAACAATAAAACAGTTTCAAAGCAGGCTGGTAGAACAGTTATAATAATTAATACATTGCATATTGTTGTCATAGTAGTTGTGCAGAGTGCAACACATAGGTATGATATTTTGTGTAGACAGTATTAGCACAAACCTTTTGTTTCAATGAACTAAGAGAAACTAGTTGTATAACTATCTTGTGTATAAATATATTTTTTTCTTTTTCCTTTCCTTGCTTTCCCTTTTCCCCCATCACAGTCCAAAATATATAATGGATATTGTGAATTGGGAAGAAACTGTTAAAAAGAAAAGACAAACTGTGATAGTACTGCTTTTTTAATTCCAGAGTAATATGACAATTTACTGATACTAAATTAAATGATATGATTTTTACCTTCATTTTTGAAGGCATCTATCCTCTTTGAGGAACATAAAATGAGAGATTAGCCCCACACCAGTCTTCGGGGGCTTTTTAGGCATGTGGCATATGCAAGGTCACCAGTCAAAGTAAAAATGCTCCATGAAAGGACAAGGCCTGAGCAGAACCCCAGAATTCGATGTTCCTTCTCTCTGTGACTTTCAAAAAAGGTGTATATTTGTCTAAGAAAATATCCACCTATGTTTTGTACATGAATGTCTTTTCTGGGGAAACGATATATATACATTGCAAGGAGCAACAACCACAACAAAAACTACAAATCTAGTTTTCATGCCAAAGAGTTTGTCACTGAATTGTATCCAGATAACTGTCATATTTGCGTATGTGTTATTTTATCAGAACAGGCTTTGTGCTTGAATATTTATGCATAGTAGAAGAGGATGATTTTTAAAGCAACATGTTTAGTACAAGTTGTTTTAAAATTCTATGTGGTTAGTACAAGATTAATTTGAGATATTTGTGGGAAGTATGGTACTCTGCGTGCAAACATTTACTTTCCTCTTTTTCATCCTTTTTGTTACTAAGTAACTGACGAAAGTTCCTGGCAAATCTCTTTTATTTTCTTTTTAAAATGTGGTTTTTCCTTTAACCAGTTTCACAACTTTCCTTTAGCTTTCTTTTATTATTTTCAAATTGTTTTGAGTTTTATATCATGGTAAAATCAAACTGTTATACCAGCTCATACTGTAATTTTAATCTCTTAGGACCATATTCTGGACTTTTCTATCAAATAAATAAACATAAACTCTGAGCAAGATATTGAAGTTCACATGTTAGTAGGGAAATTTCAATAGCGATACCTGCGCGTGAAGAATTCAAAATTTGTCTTTTAAAAATTAATCGAATTAATTGACCCATTTTTACTTACCTTAAAAATCTAATCTAATTCTCTTTTTATGAGTTTGACAGTGATGCTGAGATACAAGAAACAAAAGGTAGAGACTGAGTAAATGTTATTTTCATTGTCAGCAAAAATATGTTATTTTTCTGCCTTACTTGGCAGAAAACTTCATGGTACTTGGCATTAACTTCACGGAAAGTTAAAGGTTTAATGAGTTCATCACTGCGGGGTGGCATTTGCTTGTAGTTGGTTTTATTTGCATATTGTACTAGCTATAATCATATCAGGAGACTTTATGGAGGAAAACGTAAGATATTTAAGTTTAGTGATTACATAAGTTAATGAAATTCTCATTAGTTTCATACTTGCATATTCCTAAAACGTACAAAATGAGACAATTACTCACTTTAAAATGTTTTTGAAGAAAATGACTTCTATTTTTCTGATATTTGGGGATAGCTAGGTTTTACACAGATGCCTGTTTTGTAAAAGTAAAATGCCTTTACGTAATGCCTTACCTTAAAATGTAGCAGAAATACATTCTGTATGAGTGTGTATGCTTATAAAATATATGATTGAAATAAAGGAGCATGCAGTGACTGCTGGGGTCCTATATCTATACATATGTACTCACTGAAATACATATATATGGATTTACTTATAATGCATAGTCATATATATTTATAATGCCTATTTATATATAATGGATAGTCATATATATATATATGTAAACTGGAATTAAATGTATAAAATCTTCAGAGAGTTTCCTTCTGTAGTGTAATATGGATGCTCATATTTTTTTCATAGTTTATCATATTTTATACCTTTCCTGTAAAGAGTCATTAACTTAAAAAAATATTCAACTCATTAACTTTCATGCCATCTTTAGTCTATTTTAAATTAAACTTGCTTTCCTCCAAAATACTAGCATGTAAGTGAATTATTTGTGTAATTGTCATTTTTAAACAGAAGAATTGTGTTAACAGCACATGAGTTCCTAGCGACCGAGCTCCTCTGCTGAGGTTTCCCAGATACAGCATAGGTCATTAAATATATCATATCAGGGAAATGTCCATTTACAATTCAGATATCATCTGGGTAAGACACTGCCTTAACCTTATAATTAGATGCAACAAGAGTAACACAAGAACAACCTTAGGGAAAAAATGTTGTGCAAGAAACAAAATTGAGAAATCCTTTTTAAACCACCTTCTTTATTCTCAACACCATTAAAGCAGTTAGCAGAGTACCTAACTAAACTCATGTTGACAGGCAAGTCATGATATTTTTAAAGAATTCCTGAATGACAGCAGGTCTCTGCCTTTGTGGTATAAAAATGTCTACTTTCACTGCTGAATGTATGAGCCCATTCCTTTTGACATTTATTTTGTCCAAATGTTGTTCTCCACTATATCATGTCTTAACCTGAGGGATAAAGAATGAATTCTTTTTATCCCTGTTGATAAAAATATCAAGAGTAAAACAGAATTCTCTGTGACCATCTTGTTTGTTCAGTTATCCTCTTGCTGTCCTGTCTGCTGGCAGCTGAAAGTGTGAAGCACAGCAGTGGCTGTACTTTTCCTGTCTAAACGTCTAGAGTCCTGGACAGTGGAATACACTCATGTTTGTGTAACCATAGGTCTGTGATTTGATGGGGGGACGTTATGGATATACAACCCTCCTCTGAGATCAGACTAATTTCTTGATTAGTTGACCAAAGGCTTAAAAATATCTCAGAAATGAGGTAGTCACACTGCATGGGAACAAATATAGCCAGTCTCCAGCATCCTGGTGGCAGGAGGACAGGTCCAGCTGGCTTGTCATTCTGCCCTTCCATGGGGTCACGCAGTCTGAACAGTGAAACCATCATAGCTGGGGCCTCTTTCTCCTGGGTGCCTGAGTAACAACCTTTGCCCATGACAGGAATTATGTATAGATATGCAAGACATTCTCGTTTTTCAGACTTGAGTTATGTGTAAACAAGAACAAGTACTTGAAACAGACTGCCAAGTGTCCCTAGGTACTAATCTCTAATATTTAAATATCCTCACAGGCCCAATTGGCAGCAGTCTTCTACCTGGTTCTGATGTAATATCCTGTGTCTGGGGTGATCCTGACTTTAACTCAAGGGCCACGAATTTTAATTTCACTTTCTAAGTGATTTTGATATTCTTAGGTCAATAATTAATACTCTGGTGAAATTATCTGCATAAATTTTTAACACAATTTCATGAAAGAAACAGTTGAAAAAAACATGAGTTTTGAGGTTGCTAATTATCCATTAAGTTGTCATTTACTCAAGCAAATGTTTACTGAAAATTGTTAATCATTGTGATAAAGATGATGCACTAGAGATGACAAAGAAATAAACATGATAGTTCCTGCCCTCGAGAGATATATATTATTCTGGAATGATAAGAAAAATTTATGATAATTTTCCATGGTAACAGATTCTATTATGGAGGAACCCAGTGGAGAGTGTGTTAATACCAAAGAACAGAGTGTGGAAGGGGTATAAGAGAAGAGCTTGGAGGTACAGTGAGGAATGCAGGATGATATAGAGAACTTGAGGAAACCTTAGAATGGGACTCAGACTTACCTTGGGCCACTCAGAGGTCTGGACCAGTTTCTGATGGGGAAACATTAAAGATGTACAACCCCCCTCTAAGATCTGACTAATTTCCTGATTATTTGGCCAAATGCTTAAAAACTAACACTAACCATATGGACCAATTTCTGGTATGGTTTGGGAGGAATTATTTGGGTTGGGCTGTCCTGTGGGTTGTAGGATGTTCAGCCGCGCGTTGGTCCCTATCTACTAGGTGTGATGCCTGTTGTACCTACCCTAGCCCCGCAATCATAGTTGCCACTAGACATTGACAATTGTCCCTAGGGATGAGAGCAAAATTTCCTCCACTTGAAAACACCATTTTGAGAGTAAATGTCTTTTCCAGGTAGTTAAAGGTAAAGACAAGAATAAAATGTAATCAGCTGATCCAATTCATTCTCTTTTTCATGACACCAGAAGTGATTTCAGCAGAAGAGGCTTCAACCTGTTCTTTCTTCTGTTCCAACCTCCTGATTGTTATAGAGAATTTTTCTGTTGTGTTTGCACAAGAGGTTTGACAGGAATCCTGAGCTCAGCTTTAGCACCGGGGTAAAATCTCAGCATGCATTTTGTGAATATGGCAGCACATAGCCACTCCAAAAAAAACAAAAAACAAAAACAAAAAAAAACAAGAACTATTTAAGTCACTTGGAAATTATTTGGACACACACCGACATGCTTCTGCAATGACTGTAATCATTCTTAACCAGACTCAATAACTGCTACAACTTACACCTACAAATAGTGTTAGACACCAGAAATTAGCAAGCTTTCCATATTTATGAATGCAGTGTGGTTCTCTAGCTCTGCATTACTGCAAGGCATCCTTTTGCAACTCTCTGGGCATGATCATCTCTAACTCAGGGATCTGAAATTGCTCTCCATCCTCACATCTGAAATTTAGTAAGCTGGACTCACAACACTCCAGTTCCCCACCACGTTTAACAGAAAAGAAAGACCTGCAGAGTGCATCCTGGATACCACCCATTTCATTCCTCCTTTTAGCATTTAGGCTCCCCATTCCTGAATAATTAGAGCAGATAAAACATCTGCTTGGGATCCCCTTTTTTTTTCCAGTGTGACTAGAAAGCCTGTGAATTCTTCAAATTGTAATGAAGTTATTTTCAGTGTCAGGTTAGTTAATAGGGATAAAAGAAAGATCTTAAACCAAATATTTATAAGTAAAGAAGACAATATTTAACATAAGGAAACACAATGTAGTGGGGTTTCTCACTTACTATATTTATGTTATTTAATTTCATACTTCATCTTTTCTTTTTTCTGGGTAATACATAAATAAAACCATAAGCCTTAAGCCTTAATTTGTAAGTCTTGATTTATAATTTATAAGCCTTAATCTTACCAGCATATCTTTGTGATAAAAATAATCTTAATTTCTCCTTAGATTCAAATGTACTGACCTAAAATATTACATCCACTCTCTGGTTTGTTCATACAATAAATATTACTGTGGACCTATTATGTGCTAGCCATCATTCTAAGTATCAGGGGTACATTAGTGAATATAATTCTTGTCTTTGCGGAGCTTATCATTTAGTTTGAAAAGACAATGAGTAAATAAATCATTAAACAATAGAAGTTCTGTGCAGAAAAATATTTCAAGGTAAGCAACAGAGAGTCAGACTTAGTTCTGCTTTAGTTGGAAGATCCGTAAGGGCATTGACATGAATAACAGCATGAATATTAACTCTACTTCTAGCTCATATTTGACAAGTTCCTATGAAGTCAGAGTCAAAAGTGACCACTTGTTCTATCCTTATATAATTAATGAATGTGTGTTATCAAATTCCACATCACATGTGATTACAAAACCTCTAGATTGATTTCATTTCATAATGGGCATAGCTTTTCACATGGCCCATTCTGTTTGTGCTCTAATTTGAGAGAGTTTTTTCAAGCAAAAAGCTGTATGCTGTAACTTCTGCCTAACCTATATGCCTAAATTATGCCACCCAAAATAATCAAAGTAGGGCCAGGGATTTAGTTCAGTAGTGTAAGCACTTGCTTGGCAAGTGCAAGATCATGAGTTTGATCCCTGGTACCAAAAAAATAAAAATAAATCCAAAAATTAAACAAAGAAATTCTTTCTCTTCTGGTAGTTTATTCCAAGATATCCACAGTCTAATTCCAACTTGAACCCTTCTGGAGATTTCTCAGAAAGCTAGGTAAAGAAGACAGTGTTTTTATTTGATCCCAAGATATTAAATCTTAACTTCCAGTCACACTAGAAATTCTAGGTTAGCTAACCTAGAATTTAAGTTAGCAGACCTGAAATTTAAATAAACTCTTAAAGAGACAAAGGTATCATTTCCTATCCCCACCCAGTGTTCCTGTGAGAATTACCCTTTGCAGGTGTCCAGTAGGCCACAGCAAGAGAGACAGAAGCATGGATGGCTTTAATTCACTGGCACTTTGGGAGGCAGCCACGCTCAGGTTGGAGAGTGGAAAGAATTATCTCATCCGGTTCTGCATACTCTAGAAGTGCCACAGGGAATAGAAGCCGATAGCAGTAGAGATGAATCTGTCTCTAGATTAGACACCTGCTTTTGATCACTGCCTGTGAAAAGTGGTCTAAAACTGGGGCCACGCTGTGGTAGAGGAGTAATGGCAAGACTAAAGCCAGCTGACGATCAGGATAAGGTGCAACTTTATTAAAGGCTTAGATCACAGTCAAGTTGAGCCACCCTGGGCCCCAGCCCTCCCAGTCCACTGCAGTCTGGTAAAACTCAGAGACCTAGGCCAAAAACAAGCATGTAAAATGCCAACCTCCAGATTGACTGATAGGCAAGGAACAACCAACAACAAGATTTAAAATGCTACCAGCCAATACTAAGGGATTTCTAAAGTGATTTTATATTACCAGAGAGCACAATATGTCACTTTATCTCTGTACTCATCCTTATGCAAAACAACATAAAGAACATGTGTATGTTTCTCTTTATTTCCTGATTATGTGGCTTGGAAAACTGCATTCATTGGGGGGGGGCAATATTTTTAATACATAACTTATTCCCAAATGTATAGTTCTAATCTACCCCAAGCTCAGTTTATTAAAATACTAATAGCATTACTTTAAGGGGAAAAATCTGAAAGTACTACTGTAGTAAAAATAATTTAATTCAAAGAATGCCAAATTCATGCATGTACTTAGTATGTAATCAGGAGGAAACACTGGGTCTAAATGTCACAGAAGGTTTAATAGTGTGGTGAGAATTTCTTTAGCTCTGTTAAATAAATATGATCATGTACTGATAAACATTACTGAGAACATGTATTAGAGAAGGGGAGCTAGTGTCATAGAATCTTCTGGAAGTAGCTAAAATTACAGAGTGTCTAAAGTCAGTCCTGGAAGCTAAAATAACTATTATGGTCACTTTAGACAATCTAAGTTTATAAAAGAATGAGAAATGAAAACACGAGATTTGAGCAGGGCGCAAATGGCACCCATCAAGCCTCCTTCTAGCCCTTTCCTTGGCGCCCTCACTGTGATGGATCCTTTGGAGGTCTTCTGCCTTTAACTCACCTCTTTTCCTCACTCTTCCCTCACTTTAAGGTGTGAATTCCAGATATTCAGACCTCTGCTACTCGGAGGTATCTGGCCACTGAGATAGTAACACCCAGGCCATATAATGATAGGGAGAAGAAAAAAAGTAAAGGGGTGAGGAAGAGAAGAATGTTGAGCATACTCTTGTATCAGTATCCTATCTGCGTGGATCACGGGGATCCAGGTACACTATCTACACAGAGAGAGGGAATCTTAAGCCCTGGGAAGTGCAATGTAAAATTTCTCTCAGTTCTCATCTGTAAATTTTCTCACAAGGCAAAAAACTTGTAAAACAATTTAGCTTCAAGAAACACGAACCAACTTTGTGAACTATTTACTATTTATTTATTACTATGCAGCATACTGAATCACATGAATTACTAAAAATTGTTAGGTTGACTTTTCTATAGTTAGTTGTAGGAATATCTGCTTACAACTCTTTGGGCGTAAGGCATTAGAAAATATATCATACTTGTGGATTTTGACCTCAAAAGTAGTTTCCTTGACTTTAGCAGAAATGGTGGTGATAATATCAAAAAAATTTACATACTCTGAAAACGGAAGAGTCCATGTTTTCCCATCTTTGGGTTCTTAAGTAAAAACAAAGAACTATGTTAGAAACCCATGGTTCCAGGCCACTTTCTGGTACTAAATAACTTTTTAGTCATAGATCATCACTTGATCCCTCTGGGTCTGATCATCTTCTCAGTTCAGTATTACAAGTTATTAATAGTGTATGAAAAGCTTGTAAAATACCATATGTTCTAGATATGTCAATCCTATTCCTGTTTCTGTAATTAACATTTAAGTGTGATGAATTGGTTGACTAAATAAATGTTTGCTTTGCATTGCAGGTATATAGGATTTACAAGACCCTGGATGAAGTACTTAGGAAGTCTTTAAATGACATAGTCAACTACCATTTCAAAGACAAGAAAATAGATGGTTTTGGAAAGTCCATGCTGTTTATTCACTCAATTTTAGGTAAGTGTGATTAAGACAGAAATCTAAAGTGAGCATTGCATTGCTTCCCTGTATATTTTTCTTCTTTGCATAGAACAAAACAAGGCTAAATATTACTGATGCCTTCCTGCTTTCCACTTTTGGTGAAGTGCCAAACAGTGAAAGATTTCATTTCCATACCTGTTGTCCATTTATTATTATCAGAAGTCATCTAAACTATGAGTTGTCTAACACAGAGGCCATCCATTGCATCTCTTTCAGGTTTCTCTTACGCAAATATTTTAATACTTCATTCTACTCTAGTGGTCATTTTATTTTTTTAAATACCGAAAACATATATATGTTTAATATATATGTAATAAGCCAGATTAAGATAAAATCATGTTTTAATGGCATAAACTGAAGGAAATTTAGCAATAGTAATAGTTTAATCATTACACCTATGTGTGAGATAAGGATAACATTTCAAAATCTGTCTACTGGAGAATTTTATGTTACCTAAACTAAAAGAAGGACATGGTTACTGTCAGATAAAATTTTAAGCTGGTATGTACAATTAAGCCCAGGAGTGCACGTGTGCACGCATGCGCACACACACACACAGCTAGCTATACAATGGATAAATACTGTAGATATATTTAACATCATCATGTGTGATAATCTTTCTATACTAGAAAAGACAGAAAACAGACTAAAAATTAGTGCTTTGATATTAGTCTGAAATGTGTTATTAATAGTTCTCAGTAGAACAGAGAGTAACAGAAAAACTAAGTGGTGGTCATATTGAGAAAATTGTGTGGCTTCCCACTTCCTCCTTTAGATCAATTTTCAAAGTGTGTCTTTATGATCTCCTTGAAGAATGGTGACATTCAGTACATTGGAATATACCTATGTTCATTTCAGAATAAAACAATGCAATAAAATAGCGTTGATCGCCATCTAAGTCTTATCTGGAAAGCAAGCATATCTCTAATACTTTTGATTAACTTCAAAATGAAAGTGAGTAATTCATAATTGTAAAAGTGTATAAACTTGGTTTATTAAGACTAGATATAAAACTAAAGTGGAGATTTCAATAGTTTTTAGGAGCTTGTTAAATGAAGTTCCTGAGAGCTAAACCTAGGGCACTTCAAAATATTAGTAAATCAGTTTACAAAAATATCAGTAAATCAGCGTAGTAGTTATGATGGAAGAGAAAATAACACTGTAAACTTATTTTCTGAGCTTCCTTCTCCAACTGTACTTATCTCTGTGTGTTTTGACGTAAGATCTGTTCTTCGCCCTGCCCTTGCTTTGTTCCAAGGGAACTGCTTCCCAAGGCAAGTTTTCCAGCCCCAGCTTTTGCTACCTGCTTTCCCAAGTGACCTTGAACTCTCAACTTCAGCAACACTCTCTCTTCCCTTTGCCCCTTGAGAGTTGTGGGTGTTAATACCTTTAGCTTTCTGCTACTTTTAGTCTTTAAATTGATTGACTTTCCATGGGTTAGCTTCTCAGTTTGCCCATCATCTGTTCAACCATTTCCCTGGATAATTTGCAAGTTGCATCCACTTGAAATACTTAGATTTTCTCTTGTCTTAGTTGTGTCTTAATTAATCCATCAATGCCTCATTAACTTCTTCCAAAGTGAGTAGGGATTGCTTACTTCCCCCAGGAAAACAAAGGATTTCCAGGAAATCACGGAAATTTACATGTAAAGTTGGGGAGGTTCTTTTGTATTTATAAAATGCTGTATATGAAGACATTGATTATATATGTATGAAACAAGCAAGCAAATACCTCTGTATAGTCTCACTAAGTGTTTGTCAATCATATTAAGACAGAAAACATTACACAACACTCCCAGGTGTCCTCCTAATGCTATCTTCCAGTTGATTTTTCCAGAAAAAAACAATATTCTGGTTTATATCACTATTGATGAGTTTCGCTTATTACAATATGTCTGATAGCAATGGCTCATTCCTCTTTTATAAATTAATAAACTTTATTTTTTAGAAAAATTTGTGATTTACAGCAAATTTAGCTGAAGATACAGACTTTTTCTATACCCAGCCGCACACGGCCTCCCCGACTCTCATCATCCCCAACAGCAGGGCTGCAGCATTTGCTGCCATCTGTGAACCCACACTGACATGCCACCGTCACCTGAAGTCCACAGTTCACATTAAAGTTCACTCTTGGTGTTGTACAGCCTGTGTGTTCTGATAATGTATAATGGCATGTATTCATCATCAGAATACAATACACAGTGATTTCACTGCCTTAAAAATCATCCTTCCCCGCCGAACTCTGACAACCACTGCACTTTTTACCATCTCCATGGTTTTGTCTTTTCCAAAATGTCATGTAGCTGGAATCACACAGTGGACAGTCTTTCCACATTGACTTCTTTCACCTGGAAATAAGCATTTACATTTCTTCCTGTCTTATAATGGCTCAATAACTCATTTCACTCAAGTGCTGAATAATATGTCATTGCCTGGAAGTGCCACATTTTATTTATCTGTTCACCTACTGAAGGATATTTCACTTGCTCCAAGTTTTTCTAATTATCGATAAAGCTGCTAAAATATTTTTGTGTGAGTTTTTTGGAATAATAACTTTTTAGGTTGTTTGGGTGAATACTGTCTTTCAAAATGGTTGTACCATTTTGCATTTCCACCAACAATAAGTGGGCATCCTGTTGCTGGACATGTTCACTAGAATTTGATGTCAATTTTGGGCATGTGCAGCTGTTTTTTTACTTAGCGATTCTCACTGATGTATTACATTGAACATGTTTTCCTGTGCTCACTTGCCATCTTCTTTGGTGAGGTGTTCACTCAGGTCTTTCATCCTCTTTTTAATTGGTTTATTAATTTCCTTCAGTTGTTTGTATATCTTGGATAACAATGTTTTATCAGCTAAATCTTTTGTAAATGTTTTCTGTACTCCATGGTTTATCTTTTCATTTTCTTGAAAGTTGCAAAACTGAAAAAAAAATTAATGTAAATTTATTTAAAACCATCTTCTAAGCCATATACTTTTGAAGCATTAATTAGTTCTTATAAACAAAATCATTGGCAACCATCCTGTGACCATCCCATTCTGCATGTCAAGCTGACAGGAAGATTTTTTTAAAATATTATGTGCATTCCAAATATGATTTTTATTTTTTAATATTTACATTTCATAAACTACGTATAGTATAAGAACTTCTTGGAGCTCCAGTCTCCTTCTAGCATTCACATTAAAATCTAAAGCTTCCAATTTATTTTATCATGGATCTGTCTATCTGCAGTTGAGAGATCTGCTCTTTAATAATGGTTTCTGGTACACACAGAGGCCCCATGACTGGAACATTTCACATTTCCTGTAATAAATACAGAGAGAATATACAAAGTGGACAGAATGGCAGAGTCGCTCTTTCTTGGCCAGTAAACAGTGCACACTGTCACAACAGTCCTCTCTACTCGAAAGGTTTCCCACTTGGTAAAGCAGCTTTTCACTTAATCTTTTTAGTACTTCACTTATTTTAAATGTAAGTGCTTTGTTATTTTCATTTCCTTCTCATATATTTAGGTAGACCCTTTTCCTTTTCGATTTTTGCTTAGAGGTTATCACAACTGCTCATCTGTCCATTTTAATGTACTGTGGTTATGCTCAGAAGGACATGGTGTCCCTTCTACCAACAATTTTCATCTATTCAGCCAAAGCTAATGTCAAGCCTGCAATGCCTAATTTAGAATTCTTTCAGATAGTGTGCAAAAGCTATCATGAACAGAGCAGAATTGCGTGAACTCTTTCATAATCCTGAAGCTAAGGATACAGGGATGAGCAGTGTTACATGGTTTAAAAGGCATGAATAACTCATGCTCCCAGAACAAGTCTTCCCCTTAATCAGGTACAGCACTGAAGATTACAATCATTAACATTTCTCTCCAGCTTATGGAAATTAGACTCTATAAAGTTATATTTTTTGAAAGAAGTACTTTGGAGAAAGAAAAATACATTTACCAATATCATACCCTGTATAACATGTAAATCTAATGAATTTTCCAAGACACCTCTAAGGCAATGGTATAATCATGCTGCTTTGGAAAGTTTGATGCATGTAAGGAGGAGTCCACTCACTGACATAAGCTCACCGGCTTCATGATGTTACCCAGAGTCACCAAAGACAACTCAGGCTGGATAAATGTAACTGTCATATTGGGGGAGAAGAGTAGGAAGAATAGAAGTGTTGATTCTCACAAAAGTGGGCAATATTTTGATGGGAGTTTGTAAGTCACTGTTGCTCAAATAATGCAGGGATTTGCTTTAACCACAGTGAGGTCTGTAGCATTATTGCTGAATAACAGTGTATGATGTGCAGGGGGAAACACACATTTGTATCTATTCTTGTGTTTTTGGAAACTAGTACAGTTCTTGACACATTGCTGATATCTTCTAGATAAGTGGCAAATGAGGAGAAAGGCACAAAGCAACACTGGCTACTGCTGTTTTTAATTCATGCCAGATATTGTTCTATATATACCTATGCTTCATTTCACACATAAACACTCGGCAACATAGGCATCATTATCCCCTTCCTGAGATGTGCAGCACGGAAAGCTAAATAACCTGCCCAAGGTTCAGTAAGGTGGGGGGGGTGAGCATTCACATCCAGACAGTCTGGCCTCAGTGCCGGAGCACTTAATGATTATGCTCTCCTGCCTCTAATGTAATATAACCACTAAGTAATTTTAAAACAGAGAAGCAATATTTTTATGATTTAAAATTGTTATGTTATTCCAGAACACACTAAGATAAATCTTAAACAGCTATGTTTTGAACACAAAATATTCTTTTCCTTTTAAAACCCAACTACTCAAATCAAATTCCTGTGTTCAGATCCAACATTTCCATTCAGTGATTTACTCTAAAATTAACATTTTAATAATTCCATGGCTTCTTTTATATCATTTACTTAATGTATGTTGCAAGTTACATAAACTCCATTTTCCTCTATACCTCTTGTTTCCCTGCTTTAAAAAATGTAGGTTGTCTTTAAGCATTAGTAAATAAAATCCAGAAGACAACAAAGCACAGCTCTTGAAGCATGGTGGGACTTAACAGAGTAGACAATGTGATCTCATTATCATTGTGAATTTCCATCTCAAAGCCAGTGTTGGTTGCCCTATCAACTGCATAACACAATGTGCGTCCTGTGTCCCTCAAATGTCAAAATACAGTCACAGTGGACCTCTCAAATGTCATTCCTTTTGCTCCTCATTAGTTGATCTCTGTTAGCAGGGCAACACTTTCACCTTTTCTAAGCTGTGCTCTTTGTACCTTTACCTTTGCACACGCTCGTTCTTCTGCTTGTACTGTCCTCCCCTTCACACTCCTCTCCAGACGTCCCTTAAGACATGCACTCTTCAGTGACTTGCAAAGCGCTAGTCACCCTTTGAGGACCATCACAGCCATTGCTGCTCCTCTTTTAATGAAATCATTGATGCGGCCTCTTAGGTCAATGGTCAATTTTTGAATTCAAATGGGCTAAGGGGCCATCTCCTAGTGTAGACAACAGAAAGAAAAACATCCACTCATTTATAGCATCATGTTGTAATTTTTCATGTTTTCTGATGGTCTTCCTTCTGAATTTTTAACCAAAAATAAATACGAGGCCTATTCTTATCTTTAAAACTCCTGTTACCAATCAGAGCTTGATTCTTTCTGTTTTGAGTCAAACGTAGAGGGTCATATTTGAAGGTAGACTTCAGTGCTTTCTGGGTGGTTAAGATTATGATACTGTTCCCAGCTATTACAAGGAAAAGAGAGCTACATTTGGGGACAGAAACATCACAGACAAGGCTGTAATCTTCTGTACCAAACACCAAAGATTTATCATTGCTTTCTTTTTTAATCTTTGTAATAATGCCTCAAATAGCTGTTATCTTTTTATTCAGATATAATAACAATGGTTCCAAGAGTTTAAGTTGCTTACCAATGACATATTTCTACTGAGAAACAGAAAAAGAGGTCATGTTTTTCTACTGCAGCAAACTGCCACTCTAAACATGATCACCAATTTAACTCTGTAAAAAGAATATGTATTCAGTATTAGACGGTGTTAAATATTTTAAATGGTTGTCATTTAAAATATTTCCTGAAAAGTAAGC
This sequence comes from Dolichotis patagonum, assembly GCA_004027295.1. Taxonomy (NCBI): domain Eukaryota; kingdom Metazoa; phylum Chordata; class Mammalia; order Rodentia; family Caviidae; genus Dolichotis; species Dolichotis patagonum. Next base: position 213,085 of record PVJX010000257.1, on the reverse strand, counting down.
TACTGTATTATACATCTGGGAGTTTGAGAAGAGTAGGTATAATTATTCCAAGCAATATCTTAGATTTGTCACACATTTAAGCACCAGAAAGGATACTTCGGATCACCTGACCCAGATCACTAATTTTTTCATGTAAGGATATTCAAGCTTAGTGCAGTTTAGTGTACTTTGGTAACCATCAACAGAACACAACTACTCTCAGTCTCTCACTGTCCAGCTCCTCTCTTCACACAATATCCCATACTCTTAATTTTACTTTGCCCCAAGAGGTTTCCAGGGGTAAGGAGATAAAACTGAGAAAAATAAAGTTGATTTTGGCATTACATATAATGCATAGAAGTAGATTTAATATTCATCAAATACTTACTGAGAATGAAGTAAATATTGGCTAACTGCTAGACATATCGCCCCAAAAAACAGGAATATCTTCCTGGTTCACTTCCTGTTTAGTGTCCTATGTGCACATGAGAACGTGTGTCTGTGTGTCTGTGTGTTAGTATATAAAAGCCAGCATAAAGACCTTAAACTGCTCTTTTGTTTACATACTAAAATAGTCCTGGCAAAAATAAATATAATGCTGAAAATGGCAACTAAAGTGATTGTATCCTAAATGAAAACAGTGTAATCCACAAGCACTTTATAAGTTACACTGCAAAGATATTTTTTGTCTTTAATCTGCTACTTTTATGTGAATATCTTGTTTTATACCTATTTCTTGTTTGTTTAAATATTCCAGAAATGAAAAGGAATTCCTTATAATTATAAGTGATGTATTTCTAAGACACAATATATTTATCCAACTCAAAGATAGACACTGGAATGCAGTGTAGGACACATAAGATCTGTACACATTCCTAAGTTAGGCACTTGACTTTCTATCTATTGTTCATTAATTGCTCCTTTGCTCTCCCAGAAGATCTTTTAAATCTTACATACTTTTAATAACTATGATTTTAGAAACTGTGTTATTGCAAGATTGGATAAAGTAATATTTTCTTACCAAACTCTAAGGATTGTGATGGGCTTTAAACAATGTTAATAGTAACAAGGTGTAACGTTAGTCCATTCATATTAGTGACATTTTATTATCTGAGTTTATATTTTAGCCATTAACTGATTTTTGCAACCTTCAAAATGAGAATTTTAAATCTATACAGTTTATTTTAGCAAAATCTGAAACTGTGATTCTGATCATTTCAAATCAGCCAAGCAGATAAAAAAAATAAAGATCTCAATTCAGTCAGTTTCTAACAATTCTCTGAGCTAAAAATTTTACTGTGTGTATACTTTCAGATGACTCATAAATACTTTCAATATTTTTTTCTAATCCTACTTAAATAAATAAAGGCTCTCTTTTGCATGAACAAGTTTGTGTTACAATACCATGCCTTCCTAATACATAAACAACTCCAGCATCCCAGGGTGTCCCTCTGAAGATGAAGTTCTTCCCAGTGTAGCTGCATCCACAGAGTACACACATTTAGAGGCAGAAGAGTATCAACCAACCCCATATATAGTTATTCTTCCCATTCAGCCTTAGCACCTGAACCTCTTGTGACATCAGTTAGAACACAAGACATGCGGTCCCCATTCAATTCCTAGACTTCCTTTGCACCCAATGGTACTATCATGAGCAAAACAGAGTGTGTCGCTGCCTGAATCTATTGCACATCCCCCTGCACTTTGAGGGGCAAGAAAAGTTTGCAGGCAGTAAGTATAATGGTAAAATTAACCTAATACAAACATCTCATTCTCTCCAGGATTCTCCCTTTCTGTAGTAGGAGGAGTGAAAGAGCCTGAGTATCAAAGCATATTAATCTTCCCAAAACTCAATCCTTAACAGGAATTCTTCCACTTAATGAAAAATATTCCTTTGAAGTTTTCCATAACATATAGCTCTGAGGCTATCATGTGTAAAGTTGTAGCCAGTAAGCACAAAAGTTTTTCAGTAAAATTAATCAACTACTGAAAGATAGTACAGGCTGTCATATTTTGTGTTCCTTAATAACAAATAGACTAGTTCGGTTCATAATCCCCTTCTCATAAAAATATCAAGCCCTTTTTCATTCTTGTACCTGGGGTATTTGCTTGATGTATACTAATTGCAGTAAACTGTGGTTGCCTGGTAACCTGAGGTGAGTCAGAGTCTGTACTGCAGCCGTGAGTAACCCAAACACTGATGTGAGTTTCAGCTGGGTGACCCAAGCCTTCGTTCTGCACTGTCCACACCAGATATTTCTAACCACAAGTGAAACAATGGCATTCTGAAAAGTAACTCATCAAATCATAAAAACAAGAATTACCGCTTACCATAATGTCCTTCCCGGTGGCTGTGGTTTGGAGAATAAGCACAGAAACAACAGGACTAGATCCTAGTGTCTCCAACATGCTTTTTGCAAGACACAGAATGAAATGTCCACAAGGATCACACTGTCTGACAGCTTATGCCAAGTGTTTGTGATTCTGTTTAATCAGTTTCACTGGGAAAATATTTTAATGTTTTCTCCATTTCCTGATAGTATGCTATATCAAAGTTGAATTTTTATGGATTTTCAAGCACTTCTCCCACATTAAAGGGTTGTTATTTAAAAAACAATTTGTAGAAGCAAAGGAAAAAGTGGATCCAAGAAGAGGAGTTTAGCTTGATGAAACTAAAAATATTTGATAGCTTTTGATGCCAGCCACAGCTTAAATTTCACCCAAAGCCATCTTTTACTACCTGGGGTATTTGTTCCTACAGTGAGTCTCTTCTTAAAACATCGTACATTTTAAAGGCGTAAAAACACACTGCATTGTTCTGAAATCAACAATGAATATACTATTAAGTTGAATACAAAATTCACATGAAATTTCAAGGGGGAAAAGTAAGATCTCAAAGAAGCATCAGCACTGGAAAGTAATTCTGCCCTCAGACCTCACCCCCATGTCCTTTGCTGGCATTTCCTTCTTAACCCATCAAAATGCCTACAGATATTCCCTGGAGTGCGTGAATTGCATGCAGTTTAGATCTACTTTCTGGAGGAAGGTGGGAAGGCCTTCAAATTTTCCACCAGATGGGCAAGGAAGTTGAGGGCAGGAGAGGACATGGAAGTGAGGTGGAGGGGCAGAATTACTTTCCAGTGCTCACACTTCTTTGAAATCTTATTTTTCCCTTGAAATTTCATGCTGATATTTTGATTCATGCTCAGGAGCAGGAATGCTGTAAGTATCTAGTGTAAATTGTATACCAGGATTTCTGCTAAGCATCCTACAATGCTTAGAACATTCCTCCAAAGAAAAGGATTATCTGGCCCTAAGTATTAACAGTGCCGAAGTTCAGAAACTCTGCTGAGATATTAAGTGCTACAATTACTCTGCACCCAGCTGCATATTAAGTTTTTCTCAGTGTCATCTATTTAATCCTCACCACCACTGCATTAAAGTAGGTACTACTGTCTCCACTTTTAGATGACAAAGTGGGGCTCAGTAGAGTAACTAGCTTGAGGTGGTGCAGTCCGTAGGTAATGGGCTCTGAATTTGAAAGCAAATGAGACTCTATAAAGTTCAGCTCCTATCAGATCACTGTGTTTCCTTCTTCAGAATATCTGTATCAGCTGAAACTCTGTCTCTGAAGGGACCCTATTAAAATGCACGCATGTCATTGGAGCAGGCTAACTAGATGGTTACTCCTGTTCCAAGTCTAGAATAAATTGACTGTCTGCTATGGACTGGGTGATGTCTAGCAGAACTCTAATACCTTTTCAGAACTGGACAAGGGAAGGAAGTGGCAAGAAAGGTTTGCAGACATTAAGCACAATGCTAAAATTGTTAGAAAACAAGTTACCTACGAATGAAAGTTCACTTTGGAAACTTCCTCTTTGGAAGATAACTCTGTCTGTGTGTGTGTGTGACTTTATTTTATGTTTATTTTTTAAACCATTACATGTATTTTTTGTTTGTTTTTTGTTTTTTAGTACTGGGGATCAAACTCATTACCTTGCACTTGCCAGGCAGGCGCTTATGCCACTGAGCTAAATCCCTAGCCCTTATATGTTTGAAAAACATAATAGCAATGTTTGCTTTGGGCAACTGGTACATGCATATAGCATCCTGAACTTCTCAATCTCTTTATCCCTGTCTCCCTTTACTGCTTCCTTCTGACCTCCTCAGACATCCAGCTCTGAAAGTCTGCTTTCATTTTACTTTCCATCCCTCTTTGATCTTTGAGAAATAAAATTTATTTATGTTTTCAGTTTCTTATATAAGAGAAACCATGCAATATTTAAGGTTCTGTGTCTAATGTATTTCACTTAGCATTATGGGCTCAAGTTCCATCCATTTCTTTTGCAAATGACATAATTATATTCTTCTTTATTACCGGTAATGTCCCATTGCATGTTTGTACCATATTTTCTTTCTCCATTCACAAGCGTCTAGGCTTTTTACAGAGGTTATCTACTGTGAATTGCACTGCCATAAACATAGGTACTCTTGTATCAGTATAATACAATGACTTTAACTCCTTTGTGTATATACTTAGCCGTATCAAGTGGAATTTGATACAGCTGAGTCAAATGAAATTTCTATTTTTAGTTCTTAGTTTGTTAAAGAATCTCTACACTGATTTCCATAGTGATCATACTAGTTTACATTCCCACCAGAAATGTAGGAAGGTTCTTTTTCCCCTACAACCTCCTCAGCATTTGTTGCTTTTTGCGTTTTTGATAGCCATCCTCAGATGGAATCTCAGAGTTGTTTTAAATTGTATTTCCCTAATGGTCAAATGTGACGTACATTTTTTTCACATACTTATGGGCCATTTGTGTGTCTTCTTTTGAGAAGTGTCTTTTAGGTTCATTGGCCATTTTTTTTTCATTGGGTCATTTGTTTGGGCAGGTTAATATTTTAGTTCTTTACATATCCTAGATATTAATCTTCTGTCAGAAGAATAGCTGGCAAAAATTTTCCCCATTCTGTAAACTGTCTTTTCAGTCTGTTGATGATTTTCTTTGTCATGGAGACATCTTTAATTCAGTGTAATCCCATTTATTGAATATTGGTATTATATTTTCTGTGCTGTTGCAGTTCTGTTCAGGAAATCCTTTCCTGTGTCTATGGCTTCGAATATTTCCCCTATGTTATTTTCCAACAGCATCAAAGTTTCTGTCTTCATATCTAGGTCTTTAATTCTTTTGATTTAACTTTAGTTCCAGGTGAAAGAGATGAATCTAGTTCCAATTTTCTGCACATGAATATCCAGCTTTCCTAGGTCCATTTGTTAAAGAAGCTATGTTTTCTCCAGCCTATGTGTCTTAATCACTTCCCTCGTTGCTGGGACCAACAACCACAATTTAAAGCAGGAGAAGTCTGTTTTTGCTCACAGTTTGTAAAGGTTCCAGCCCACATTTGACTGGCTCCAATGCAGAACAGTATGGTAGAAGGGCCTGAATGGAGGAGAGTTGCTCATGTCTTTGATAGCAAAGAAACAGAGACAAAGAGGGACCTGAGAGGGGAAATGTAATCTGCTTCTTCTCACCAAGCCCCATCTCCTAACAGAAACCAGCTATAATGCCACTACCATCCATTCACTTTCCAAAGGTCCTGCCTACAATTACATCAGGCTTTAGGGGGACATTAGATACAAACCATAGCCATATAGTTTGGGCTGCTTTGTTAAAAATCAGATGACTGTAAGTATATGATGTTGTTTGGGGGTCTTCTATTTCATCAGTCTATGTATCTATTTTTGTTCCAGTACCATTCTGGTTTTGTTACTATAGCTTAATATTACAAACTAGAATCCCATGCTGTGATACCTTTTGTTTTGATCTTTTTCTCAAGATTGCTTTGGCTGTACTGGGTCTTTTATGGTTCCATATAAATTTTAGCACTGTGTTTTCTAGTTCTGCAAAGAATGTTGTTGGTATTTTAATAAGCATTCCATTAAATCTATAGCCAGATTTTGGTACTCTATTTTCAAAATATTCATTTTGCTTGTCAAAAAACAAGAGATGTCTTTCAGTTTTCCAATGTCCTCTTCCATTTTTTGCTTCAGAGTTCTGTAGTTTTCATTACATAAGTCACTTGCCTCCTTGGTTGTGTTAATTCCAAGGTTTTTAACTGTTCTGAAGCCATTTTGAATGGAATTGTTTTCCTGATTTTTTTCCCAATGGGTTCATTTTTTGTGGTGTACAGGGATCCTATTGATTTTTGTATGTTGATACTACGTCCTAACGCTTTACTAAATTTGTTAATCAGGTCTAAAAGTCCTCCCATGGAGTTTATTTGGTTTTTATGTAAAGAATCTAAGTTTGATGGAAAAATAAGATTCCAGAACAGGACTTTAAGAGCATAGAAAAGTCCAAATAATGCACCAAAGGTTTGATTGTATGGATTACAGAAATCCTGAAGCAACAACCATTGCAAGAGGATGCAGCATGCTCCTTGCTGTAAAGGAGCTGACAGGCTAATTAGTGTTATACAGGAGCCCACCGCTCACTGGTTTACTGTCCCTAAGTGAATTTGATCAAGGGCATCAGTTAGGCAGGGGCAACAAAGAATCCCAGAAAATGTTGGACATAACAAAACAGGAAGCAGACAATTCCTTTTAGACAACACTTGCTAAAAAAGAAATGAAAACTTCATCTATAGCATGTGAAAATGTGAAGAGAAAATGAAAACACTGTTTTCAGAGAACAGTATTGTTTCCTGATGCATAATTCCCTTGACCTTCTCCACATGATCTATCATCCACTTTTCAATGAGTTTCCGGTGATGTCTAGCAGAACTCTAATACCTTTTGAAGCTCTTCCTCAGCCTTGATGCTCCACTCAGCCAGTGGCCCAGCCGTGCAGAAATGTTTGCTGTTCTTTAAGATGTCAATGTTTTTATTTCTCCCACTGAGTGTTTTTGAATAAAGAGATCTTTTCCTGGAAACTTCCTGAGTTTTCTGTGATTGCTGTAACAAATTACCACAAACCTGGTAGCTTGACGCAATAGAAATTTGTTCATGCTAGTTCTGGAGTGAGAAATATGGAATCAGGTTTTTGATGAGGTCATTTTCCATCTGAAGGCTCCTTCCTTTCTTCTTCCCAGCTTCTGTTAGGCTGCAGCAATCTTTGGAATCTTGTATCACCCCAGTCTCTGCCTCGATCCTCACGTGGCTTTCTGTTCTCTGTGTGTCTCTCCAACTATGTCCTCCCCTCTTCTTACATGTATAACAGTAATTAAGTTTAGGTCTTCCCTTAATCCAGTATGATCTCATCTTGATCTTTATCTGATTACAAAAACTGTTTCTAAATATGGTCATAATCTGAGTTTCTGAGTGGGTATGAATTTTTAAGGGATATTGCTTGTATTAGTCAGGGTTCCCCCAAAGAAGCAGAATAATATAAATGTGTGCATATATATACAAACACACACATATATAAAACAATATATAGTCATATATATCATATATATATATATATATATATATATATATTCACACAATTATGAAAAGAAAGAAGTTCCAGGTTTACAGTCAGAATGCCTGAGGACCAGCAAAGCTGACAGTATAAATTGCAGTCTAATTCCAAAAGGAGGAGAATATCACAACACAGGGGACACTTTTTTTTGTTCATTCTTTTGTTTTATTCAGTCCCCAAACAAACCAGATGAAGCTAATCTCCATCTCCACAGTGACTAACTTGATATTTCCCTTTCCACAACAAACCCTGCTCCTCACTGTGAGCTAGCAACCCTGCCTCTTACTTCCTCAAGAAAACAGAAGATGTCTTCTTTCCATTCTCAACTGTAAATAGACTTTCCTCTGCAACCTTCAGCCACTTTCCCCAGCTATCACAGAAGTGTATTTCTCTCACATGTAGTCTGTATCCTGTCCCCATTCATGCTTTCAAGGTTGGGCACTTTCAGCATGACATTGTCTCTCCCATATCATCAGTGTCTCTGCTGTCAGTGGACTCTTCCGTATGTAAACATTTTCAAGAATCTCCTACTTTAGAGACAGTCCCCTGACTCATTTCAGTTGCTGCTCTGCTGCTACTCCCTTACAATCCAAGTATCCAAGTTTCCCCCGAAATTTAAAGTCTACATAGACTGATTCTGCTTCCTCACCTTCTACCTTTCATTCGTTTTTTTCTTGTGAGGCTCGTTGTTATCTCCATGTGCTAAAGACAATGAATACTTTTTCAATTTTCATCTCACTTAAGTTCTCAGTAGCTTTGAATTCAAAGATCAACCCTTCCATTCTGAAAAAAAAATGAATGAAAGACAGAGAGAGAGAAAGAAAGAAATACCAAAAGAAAGAAGAAAAGGAGCAAGGAAGGAAAGAAGGAAAGAAAAAGAAGAAGGAAGGAAGGAAGGAAGGAAGGAAGGAAGGAAGGAAGGAAGGAAAGAGAGAGAGAGAAAGGAAGGAAGGAGGGAAGGAAGGAAGGAAGGAAGGAAGGAAGGAAGGAAGGAAGGAAGGAAACACTTGCGGTGGCTCCTAGAAAAGCACACTACTTTTCTGGACCCTCTGTTGTGGAAAGGAGTCTGGGGCATCCTCTGTATGTAAGTTCTTTCTTCTTTTCCCATGACTTGAAAACGTTCCTTTGAACTTGCCGCTTCCACATCTGCCTCTCCATCTAAACATTATTGTCTTAGCTTCAAGTTTTTAAAGCCTGTGCGACATCTCACACTGAACATTTTTCTCGCACACACCTCATCCCTCATGGAATTTGCTCATCATGTTCCTGCTTCTAGGTTCCACATGACAGAAAATGGCATCTTTACTGATTTTGGAGTACTGGGAGTTTCTCTCTACACCTTATTCTCACCCATCCTCCCCCACACAAGGACTGATTCTTGTCCCTCTTATATTCACATTGTATTTCAAGCATGGCCATATGTGTCTCTATTGTCTGCATCTATTCCACCATCATCACTTACCCTCCATGCTGGTTTCCCTTCAGCCACTCTTGCTGCTGTCCTATCCATTCTCCACACCATAGCCGCGTGGTGTTTTGCACATTGGAAGTTGGATTACATCACTGTCATGTTTTAAATCCTTCAGATGCTTTGCATTGCATACAGAATAAATTTCAGAATCTCTGATGTGGCTTACAAAGTACAAGTTCCTGTTGCCTTGGCCAGGTTCACTCCCCTCTCCTCTCATGACGGTGCTCCAGCCACACGGATCCTAAGTTCTTCAGTCATATCAGGTTCGCTCTCCTCATGGACCTTGCCTTGCTCTTCCATTTGCCTGAAATGCCTCTGCCCCATCCTTCACAGGTGTCACCTCAAAGTCATTGCCTTAGAGAGGCCTGAGATCCACCATATCACCACAGAGAGGACTTTCTTTCCTACTCTCCCTTCCAAGCATGGACCAGACCTGATTACTCACTATGAATCAGAGACTCTGAGCATATCCTAAAGTCTTGACAGTAGCAGAAAGGTATTATGTCAGAATATTTAAAACTTATCATCAGTGTAATTATTCCTTACACAGTGAGGCATGCCATTCAGAGTGGTCTCACACTGACTGTTTCTTCCTCAGTCATCTTGTTTAAAAGTCTGCTTTCTTCTCAGCTAGAAGCTCCCTTTGATGTCGACCTGGCTCCCATATAGAATCTCCACTTTTATTCTCCCACGATGTAGTGTCCAGTCCTTTCCTTGTTCCAGTCAATAACTTGTAATTCCCCAGCTACAACCCATAGTGACCGCACTATCATTGTTTTTACATAGAATTGCTTAACTTCTTTTCCTTCCACCTCTCTCTTCTAAACTAGCATTATGTAACCAATAGGCCTGGAAAAATTTATTGCTGAAATAAAGAGCAATTGCTTTTCAGGAATACAGTCACAAAGTCTGTGCCTTCTTGAGAATGTGAAAAAGACTGTGGTTTCAAAAGTGACAATTCGTTTTACAATCAAGCTACATAGTTATGTATGTAAGGTCAGACCTGAAAAGATAAGTTTTTTAAATGTTGACTTCGGTAGGTTTATAAATGACTAGAAAAGAATTTTGCTAACTTGCTTTTAATTGGACTTCCCTGTGTATAAAGGATGTCATAAAGTTTAAAACAGACTTCGTGTTCAGTCTTTTGCATATTATTGCTACAAATATGATGATACAGGTAGTCCAAACCACAGCATCTAATGCATGATGTAGGGTTTCTCAGTGTTCCAGTACTGTGCCTAGGAACATACAAATATATAACTGTGTCTTCATTGGAATGTAAAATGCTATTTCGTGGAAGATGAATGTGAGTAGCTAGTGTCCTCTGAAAATCTTTTTCATGTCAGTGTGGGATATTAATGTCTGTCTATCTTGCATGCAAGCCAGAATTCTGGTATTATGTCAGGAAGTTCTTTTCGTAGTCCAGTCTGCCAATAGCAAGCTGTTGTGGCTTCAGTAAGAACTGAGTGACACCTGTTTGCCGTTATTTACATGCAGATTTCCTTTCAAAAGCTAAAGTGCCTCCCTCATAGGCTTCTATTCCACTTTCCTTCCTGTTTATTGTGCACCTACCTTCTCTGGTTTCACCATCTCAGATGACACTGTGAGACTCTAAACAGAATGCAGTGGTCTGAGAAAGACTTGTCCAGAGTTACATGTGCAGCAAACACACTACCTCACAGGCCGACTCACTCCTAGGAGCCCTTTGATCATCTTTGCAGATCTCTGAGCTAGCGTATGGTCCATTCCTGCTGACCGAGTCTTTGTCACCATGGACACCCAGAGGCCCCCCCAAATTATTTGATATCTGTATATTATGGTCAATTTACATAAAATATTTTAACTACTAGGTTGACCTTTTTCAGTCATTCAGTATTAGACTTCATTAAAGTATATGAAAAGAAATTTCAAATATTTGTCATTCATCTCAGTTTTCTCACTAATGTATATTTTTTCAGTATTCTGTTTCTAGCTCTACTTTTGGGTCATTTTGCTATGTTTTCTTAAGTGTATATGTTTTCTATTCCCCTAGATCACCTAACATCCTTTCCAGCTTTTTTTAATCTGTAATTTTCAATAATAATTTACTTTGGTTTGCCTTGATTTTAATAACTTACTACATTTCCTGGTAGTCTGTTTGACCATAGTTGTCATCAGTAATTAATTTTTATCAAGTGCCTAAAGGGACATGACTTCACATTTGCTTCCTGGTCCCCACCACCCACTGTTTCTGTACATATTACTTGACAGACAGGCACAGTCCACCCTCCTCTCATTTACTGACTACTAAATTACTTGTGTTTTCCCCAGGAAGCATCACTAAGGAAAGGAGAACCTTGATAGCTTCTATCGCTCCTGCATCTAATCTTGGTCACTGAATAAGGTCAGAGGGTACGTGAGGTATCCATCCCTCCGCACAGGTTAGAATGTGTACTGTGCTATTGTATTCCAACTCCCTGAGCCAAAGTAAAAGAATCTGGGGAAGCCAACAAGCTGGGAGAGAGGGATGATTCTCCTCGCCCAACCATTCTGCCTAAACTGAATTAATTAAATTGTCTACCCATTCTCAAATCAGCTGATTACATTCTTTCCCATATATTGTTATATGTACAGTTATATTTTTCTGCCCATGTTCTTATCTCTCCATCTAGATTGTGTGCCATTTATATTTCTTTGACTGTGTCCAGTACAATAAATGCATTCAGAAAGAATTTAATTAAAATTTACTGAATTACAATGTCATATCTTAAATAAATCACGTGGAAGAAATCAAAATAATAATCTTTAGTACTGTGTACTCAGACTAAGACATTGAGCTCTTTTAAGAGGAAGTTCTTAGAAATGTGTCTTGACACTGAGCTCTTTTAAGAGTAAGTTCTTAGAAATGTGTCTTTTTTCTTAACTTCATAGGTAGACTTGATTTTCAGAAATCATCTTCCTTTTCTTCTCTAGCTGAGAAAGAATATATCACATCAAATAGAGACATCATTATGCCTAGGAAAACACAAATGGGTTTACAGTCTATGAAGTTGTCACAGAAGATGACTAGATAGGTTCTTCCTTAGCAACTGGACAGTCTGCCACTCAAACCACACAGATGTGCTGCTCTCCTAACAGACTATGAAGCCAAAAGCACAGGCCGTAACAGATCCCTCATAATTTTATGTCAATTTGAGCTCACTAACTCTAGGAGAATCTTGACCCTTCAATTCCCTTGGCATCTTTCCATTTTGATGTCTACAGGACAGATTTTGTTCTGGGACAATATTTATTTCTCAGTATCCATTCTGCTTTGCTACTTTTTGCAAAGTAGCAAAGGGTCAACACCTTCTGCAATGTGCCTTGTCTATGATCAAAACAAAACACATTTCAGTTACTTTCAAGTAACTCGCACTCCTGACCTAAACTTCCTAATGCATCTATGAGTTTTCAAAGATGATGCCAAAGTAGAAGGGAAAAAGCTAGATTGTCTTTTAGAGTCAGCCTAGCAAAATTTTAAGATGTAAAGTGGACTCGCAAAGAACCCCTGTTTCTCTTTCAGCACTGGAATAATTCATGGTGGGACTAGGAGTAAGTTATTTCAAGTCATGGAACTTTGGTTTCCTTGTTGAAAAAAAATCAATAAAATAAGTATGAGACAAAATTATAGAGATTGTACCCATTCTAAAATCCCATGCTTAGACTTTATAACTTAAAGTTAATAATCTCCCACACTTCCTTGAGTCTATTCTAATGAAATACTCTAAGACACAACCAAAAAACTACACGCAACATTACATTTGTCACCACCTTAGGAGGTTCCTTCAAAGTGGAGATGGGAACCTCAAAACATCCCTGATGGAGTAGGGTTGTGGACTCTCATCACAGGAAAAGCAATTCAAGACATGTGAGTAGAGGTCTAAGCAAACTTATGGAGCAGAATCAAAGAAGCACACAGCAGAAAGGAGTGCATGTACTGGAGGACGCGGCCCATTATGATCTAGGCTAAGGCTATCTCTGTGATCTTGGGGTATGCTCAGGAGGGATGATCAGGATGGGTGTTCATAGTGTCTATCAAGTTATCGTTTAGTGGGTGAGGTGGAAATGCAAACCATGTGCATGTGTTTAAAGTTCAGAGTTCTGGCTCCCAATTAATATTGCTGCTTCCTTGAAGATTTCCATCTATGCAACTTGTAAATGTACAGAACAGAGACAACCAATAGGCCACGTTTACAAACTTATTATGTCTTTAAGACTTTTAGGAATTTAGAAATGAGAGGCCTAGAAGAAAAACAGGCCTAGGAATGAAAAAAGGCATTGTAAACTGGAGCGACTTTGTCTTGCAGCTGCAGTTTTCTTAAAAGTATAATTGTAAAATTAAATTTCCTTGTCTCCTTCTACCTATCTTTATTTCTTCTAGCCTTTCTCACACTGATTATAATAAGAAACCTAGAAAATGCTAAATATATGCTAAACAGTAAAAGATAAATAAATGCTGACACATTCAAATAGTAGAATTTAATGCAACTATTAAAAAGTGTTTTCAAAGAATGTGTAATATCCTAGTATGCCTCATTTATATGTCTTTTCATTAGGTGAAATGACAATATTCAAAACTATCTAAGATTTTTAATACCTAAAGAAATACATCAAAATGTTAATATTGGTTATCTCTGAAAATTGAACTATAAACATTTTTAATGTCATTTCCTACATCTTTTCTATATTTTTCAATTTCTCTACCCTATACATATGTACTAGCTTTTTGCAAGACAATGAACAAACTTTTTATAACTTTATATAACTTTTTATTATTAGATGTAAAAACCAGCTTTTTTTTACTAAGGATAAATTTAGAATGTAATTTTGTAATTATGCAACTTAAAAGAATAAAAAACACTAAAACAAGTTTGAGATCAATTTCCATAAATGAATAAGGCAAAGTGATTCAGGATTCATCTTAGATTATTTGTATGATAAGTAGCCTTTGATTTCATAGTGTTATTTAAACGTAGATATTTTCTATCTTGTGTCCACCATATGAAAACATTAAAAAAATTCGTATTGTTTACAGCTTCATTAATACAATTCAAAAGAGGGATGGACATTTTGAAAAGATTTCAGCCCCAAGAATATAGGCCAATTTTGTGTTAAAAGAGCACTGTAGCCAGGGATATAACTCAGCGGCACAGCACCTGCCAATGAGCACAAGGTCCTGAATTCAATTCACAGTACAAACAAACTAACAAGCACTGTAATGGTATATAGAACCCACATTTATTCTTTAAAATATTTTTATTGATAAATTATTAATTTTAATTTTATGAGTTTTATTCTATTAAACAATGTATACTTAAACAGGAAAAATCTTTTTAAAATAAAGTATTGAATTTTCAACATTTATTTAGTTTTTAAAAAAGTATCAAAATTTTCACCATTGACTGTGTTTTAGTGTAAAGTCTAAATATAACAACACCAATAAGTTCCTATATAAACTACAATGAAAATACCAAGAGAACTCTACAACGAAAATAATCTTTGCTTCCATTGTCACATCCCAGGCAGTCCTCACACATGACAATAACATGCTCCATACACATGTATCTCTTACACTGACAGCACGTGTTTTGCTTTCCTGGCCTTTTTGGAGGACATACTTGACATCTCACTGGCCTTGCTGTTTTTTCAGGAAGTCCTTAGTATATTATGCAATACATAGTTAACAGGAACATAAAATACCAATAAAATAAAGTGATGCATTCTTAATTGTATATTACACATTTAGAATAAACATAAACATTTTCATGTCGACTGTGTACTTGCATACAAAACCTAAAAGATGGTATCAAAAGTAAAATTCCTATAATAACTACCATGAAAATACCAATAGAACTCTACCACAAAAATAATCTTTGCTTCAACTGTCACTCCCAAGGCAGTACTCATGCAGGACAACTCCATAGATTTCCTTTCCTGTGTGACAAGCCATTCTTATCACCTTTCTTGTCTTTTTATACCATATTTGGAAGGCTTTTTGAACATAGATGCCTGAAGCTATGATGACTCCACAATGCATCAACAGTCATGTATTCGGATAGTATGTAAACTCCTTGACAATTAGCCACAGAACTCTCAAGCAATGAACAGATTATAAATTCTTTTTCATTTTTAACAGTGGTTTCGTCATCAAACCTCAGACAATTTTTTTTGATAGGAGTTTATTGTTCAGGTTGTCCTGAACCAAACTGGTGGCAGTCCTCCAGTCTCAGCCTCCCAAGTACTGGGATTACAGCTAACTACAGGCACTTTTGAAGGAAACCAGATCTCCTCAGTGTCATTGTTACTCTACAAACCTCAAGCCCACACCCATGGCTTTTCCATCAATCTTAGCTAGTGAGATGTCATAATAAACACAGTTTTTAGTATGGCTACAAATGCGTACATTTTACTTATATGTCATTGTCTCTCTATTTCCTAGCATCTTGTAGCGTTTCATCTGTTACAAACAATTTCCAACACTGAATGGCAGTGCTGGCATTCCATCCAATGGGTTCCAGCCCTGCTAAGATCTTCATTATATTTTTGGACCTAATTCAACATTGGATTATTCCATTTGATTGTGTAGCCAGTTTTTCAACATTTCTACTAGTCAAGTTTTACTCACATTGCTGTTTCCTTGGTCGTCTGGATGAAAGAGGTCTGCATTCCCTGTGTCAGTACCAGTTGATTCTTACTCCATTTCACTGTCACAGGAACTTTGGTTTGCACGGCCATCATCCAAGTCATCATATCATGCATGATGCCACCTGGTGATTTGCTCTTGACCTGCTCCAAAACTTGCAAATCTAGTTTTTCATGTACCATTGTACTGACTTGCTTTCTTGGTCTTTCACGCTACAGCTACTGTGAGCCACGCCCACATTCCAATATGGTATGTGATATGTTTATATAAAGAAAAATTGCATGGATATATTTTACCCCCATGATGCCCAGGGAAACATATACCAAACCTGTTATATGGAGCATTATATGGGTGAAAACCTCAGTTTGACACTTTCGCACACATTCATGCACCTTGCTGTTCATAGTACCAAGTGACTAAACACGAACTTCACTTCCTGTATCCCCCAGGTACAGCTCCTGAGATGCACAGCCGGCTACTATTATGTGAAAGTACAAATTTACAGTAAAAAATTATGGGATGGATTTTTGTAAGCTAGGTAATGTCCAGGAAGGTTGGTGAAATAACTTATCTTGTTATTGGTATAAATTGAGATAGCAAACAACCACCTTATTCTTTCATTAGAATTTTTCATGAATAAAATAGACACTAATCTCATTAATATTTTTTAGGTCAACTGCTCAAAGTGGCCTAAGAAATTATGTCCTTCCAAAAATTGCTCAGTATAACACAGTCTTTCTGTTATTTCTGTTAACGAATTTTCCTACTTAATATAAAATAGTGCCCTGACAAGAAAACATTTTGTAGCATTCAAAAATAAAGAATTTCAAGTCTAGCCTGAAAATGGCATTTGTAAAGACTCAAATTGTGTTTTTTCTTCTCATAGTTTCATTAACTTTAGCTGCTAAACTCACACTAGTGACCTACCTCCAAGCTCATGCCCATACTATGAGTTGTAGGCAATTAGGTGCTCTCACCTCGGAAGAGAGAGCAGTGAAGCAAATAACCTCACCAGCCCCCTCCCTTCTCAGTGGGGCCAGAGCCTGGCAAATCAATTTCCTGGGGTATATTCTAAATTATCACCTGTGTAGCAAACACCATTTCTCCCCAGATGATTGGGTTCTTCATATGCAATTAAATGAACCGTACCAGCATAGATTATATTACAAAGTCTGTTCACCCAGAGAGGGAAGTTAATCCTATCATTTGAAAGGAAGGATTTAAACTTTTGTGAAACCAAACATCCTGACGTCATATTCCCCAATCTGAAAGAGAAAAATCAAACAAGTTCCCTTAACATCTCACAAATGATCTACCTCATGTTTGTTAGACATAAATAAAAGGCTCTTAAGATTATAGAATAAAGAATTAGATACATGTAATGGCCACCCATCTATAAGAGTAAAATAGCGCAAGGTAAAAACTCACTATGACAACAACAATAAACGAATGCAAACCACGAAAAACTCTTTATTCAACCAACCGCACATGAGAATAGTTATGAATTATTCAAATTTTGGTTCTATTAGTCTTTCCTCCATCAACTACTCTGAAGAGGATTAACGGGTGCTAATTTTCCAGTGCGGCTGCTTTTTGCCTGTTCTGCCTCATACATTTATAGGATTTATCCTCATGAGTCACAACACTTAAGAATTTTTCAGGGTTGCAGTAGTGCCAAAGCTATTTGAATAACCTCAAACTGATTTGTCGTTCGGCTTTTCTTTCTTTCTGTTTTCAGTGATAGAGAAATCTTGCCATACATAATATTTCATTTTATTCGTTCTGGCAACTTCCTGCAATGAAAGTTTATTTTTTTCTGCCACGGGCTATTTTAACCCCTGGCTGCTGTTTTGCAGCATAGTCTTCAAAGAGATTTTCATGTTAATTTTCCTATGCAGTTGGCTTTGGTGTCAGGTAATTTGCTGAACTAGATGACTGTGTAGAAAAGCAGCTAAAAGCCTGTATTGGTAAGCAATTTATAGTGAAAGCAAGGTGACTTTTTAAAAACTATTGTTAATACAGTGTCAGTAAATTATTAAAAATGTGATCTATGTCACATAATTTGCATTCTTAGTCCCTTTCTAACAAAGATTCCTTATGCGCTGTAATTGGAAAAAGTATCACTAATAAACAACATGACCATTAAGAAGCCAGTATGAATATTGCAATGAACTGATTTAGTGTGTTTTTCTTTCACATTTGAAAATTTTAAAAAATTCAACTGTCATATTTAAGGCTTCTTGAAGTCTATTTCATACTGGAAATATTTGTAACTTCTGGCTGGTCAGTCACTGTCAGTCTGTAGGTAAGAGGACGCTGTCCCCTACCTGTTTGCTTAAAATGGTCACTTTATTGATGCTCTGTTTCTATCCAAACCTATATTATAAAGTATATGACTGATAATATGTGTCTGGTCTGAAAATACCAATTTTACCCTGGAGCCAGGAGAAGTCAGGTGACAGTTAGGTTCCCCTTATCACTCTGTTCAAAAATCATGAACTTTAACTCAATAGTGCTGGCCACAGTTTACTGAGCAACTGGTATATCTTAGCTCACTGTTTAACTCTTTTCCATAACTCTTAAGAATTTTACAGAAGAATAAACTAAGGTTTAAAGAAGTTAAATAATCCTTTCATAATCCCCAAAGTGCTATGTGCTAGAGCCAGGTTTCAAACCTGTGCCTGCTTAGCTCCACAGTTGCTCTTTAAAAAATAAAAATACATAAATAAAGCTATGATAGTTGTTAATGGGCATTAATTGTGAAATTGTTTCCTTGTGTCCTTTCCATACAGTATATAAAGTACTATATCATATCCACCCTCCTCCTGCTCCTCCCAGGTCCCTTCTCTCCTCTAATGTTCCCTTCTTGGAGCTCCTCTCTCTGGCCCCCTCCTCTGGTGAGACTGCATTAGGGAAAATCCTGGGAAGAGGGGAGTGTCCTCCAAGGCACTGAGAAGGTGAAGCGTTTATTCCCTTCTTTATTCATTCACAAAATAACCCTGCTCAGTGACAAACCTTCTGCTGGTTACTTGGTATCCAGAGTTGAGTGAGACAAAGTTCCCTTCCCTTGGAGACCTCATGTTTAAGAAAGAAGACAGGTATGTCAGAAAATTATTAGTAAATACGAGCTAAGTTTGCAAAGTAAACAAGGCCCTGTAGCAGCAAAGCAACAAGGAGAAGCCAGGTGGAGAGCAGCTGGTGAGGTGTGGTGACAGGAAGGACATGAGAGGACACCCCAGTCACCCACAACACCATGGGCTTTTCTTTAAAGGACCAGGCACAAACTCAGCGTGACTGTGTACGTCTCACTCACATAGACCTTGACCTAGAGAGTCCTGGGTGGTTCAGAGTTGACATTGTGCTTATTTCAAGATGCTACTTCAATATGGAGCCCCTTGATTATAGTTTCATTGATTTTAGCAAGCTGTATCGCAGTACATCCAAATTTCAATCAATTTCAATCGTACTGAAACCTAATACGTTTAAGTAATGGTTAAACAGAGGACTTTGATAAAAAGCAAATGAAGAGTTTTACCTCCCACATTGAAGCTGTGATTATGTTTGCTCCAGAAAAAAAAAAAAATACTTTGAGACTAGCCCTTCGTATATTGATATAGTATTTGCAGCATCTGTGTTTACTGAATAATCTAACTTACTTTTTGATGTTTTTGAACGGACTGTGGGATTAGTTCTTATTGAGTTAGTAACTGGCATTTAAAAATACTCAATTGGCAGAAGTAGGAGATAATGACCAGTATTTCAAGAGATTAACGATGATTTTAAAATCACATAGTTATTTCATTACTTTAAATGCTTCAGGAGACTTTTATCCTTTCCTCTGTTATTTGTTTCTTTTTTCTTTCTTTCTTTTTTTATTCCCCTTGCTCATGGGGTTGAGTCAGCAAGAGAAACATATTCAAATTAGACTTGTCATACAGAAGGGGAAAAAAAATCTGACTTTGTCAGGGTGGGTGGAGGGGAAAAAGCAACTTTTTGTCAGTCTTTTGTATTTCAGCAGCTGGATTCATTGCTACCATGGTAACGGACCACATGATGAGGTGTATTAGATTGCTGTGTGTTGAGCACAAGGAGAAGAATGAACACAGCTTTTTATTGAAGTTAAAGGTTACTTTGGAGTTTCTTCTGTGGAAATGTGTAAGGTCAAATACTATAGCTTTCAGCATATGTAGTACTTCAGCAGAAGAATTAGGGGGCACGTTGGTGCGTTTAACTACAAAACCAGGTAAGGCAATGGAATCTGTGAAACTGAACTCTTCCTTCTGTGGCAGGGGCATAACTTGCTGGCTGGAATTTCATTGCCACCCCCATCCCCACCCCCACAGGGGCACAGGACAAATTTCTCTTGTCCTTGCTCCAAAGCTTCCATCTCCGATTTCATCTGTTTTTAATTTTGTTAACTTTTAAAGTTCTGTGACTGTGTGTGTATGTGTTTGTGTGTGTTTAAGAAAGCAAACTGGAATTATAGTAATAAGAATGCAGTAATTAGAACCTTAGAACCATCTTGAAACTGAGAAAAACGTTTCCTTCTTTTGTTCCTTGAAAATAGTTCACTTTTCTTAGAGAACACCTTGTTAGTGACACTAGTCCAAAACTACTTCTCTCATACTAAATTAAGCAATAGGACAAAGTTCGCCAGCATGTTATTTAGTGCTTTGAACATACGTGGCTTTTTTTTCCTTCCTGTATCATATTACTGCAAACCTCAACCAACATGAATAGTTCTGTTTTATCTGTAACTCTTACAACATATTTGCATTTCCATCAGCATTCTGTTCTTTTAGACACTGGCTGCGTGTGTGCCAGAGGATTTAAAAATAGAAGTAAATAGAATATGGGCAATGGTAAAGTGAACTCTTGCTCAGAGGCTGGTAAGAACCGAATGTAAACAATTCAGTGTGGCTTGGTGAAGCTCAGTTCCCAGAGCGCAGTCCTGCCTTGTTTAATTGTCACCCTGGCAGCTTGCATCTGAAGGGAGGCTTCAAGACAGACGCATGAAGCCAGTTAAGGAAAAGGAGGAGTATCTGCTTCTTAATAACATATTTTGCTTCCTTGCTCTGAGTTTTTGCTGTGGTTCCTTAGCTTCTCACAAGGCACTAGGATCTAACTTTACTTATTTTCCACCAAGAAGGATCCTGTACAATCTCTCTCTTATGTACAAAGTTGTCTTGGCAGCTTTTAAAGACAAAAGTCTAACTAAATAGTAGCAGGGTCTCACTGTTACTGCAGTAGATTCACTGTCCACCTGCTGTCTTCCCAGATAGGAAAATCTTTGAAAAAGACATTCTTAGTAAATTAAAATCAGTTATTTGCCATTAACTGCCAATGATTAGAATAAAAGTCAATGAATTATCCCTAGTTTAGTCATATACTACACTGTCTTCAAAAAAGTAAGTTTAGATATTGTTATAGCCACTTATGGGCAGATTTGCACTGTTTCTTAAGTCTCAAGTTTTCATGTGTCCAAATCACCTTCCAGATTTGACAAAGAAGTTATCATCAGTATTAAAGACAATTTTCAAATAAAGAAAACTGTCCATTATAGCGAATATCACAAACCAGTAACATTTGTAAACTGTGTAAGTTTGTGAGTTCATTTTCTCCTTTTTTGCTTGGTTGTTTTGCATACAGAATTAGCTGTGTTTTTCAAAGAGTAAAATATTTTCACAACTGTATGCTGTTATTGTTAGTGAATAAGAAGTTCTCCAAATTGGTGGAGATAGTACCTGATAAAAATGTTTTAAAGTTTGAAAACTGGCAACATGTAAAATAGAAAGTAATCTGTTTGTATTAAAGAAAAAATAAAAGAGGGAAAGAAAAGGGAAAAGAAAGCAGAGATAGGAACAAAGAAAGGACACAAGAACAAAAAGACAAAAGGTAAAAATAAAAGTGTGTATGATCTACTCAGACTCTCCTTTTCCATAAGTACTGGAAAGGGTTAAATATATATCAAAGAAGAGGAGCAGGCCTATATGAATAAGGTGAAATTATTAAAAAGCACTATTACTTCACTATTCCTTGCTTAAAATATGTGCTAAGGCATAGACAGTTACTTCCTGTTAATTGAAATTCTTTTTGTTAAAAGTCATGTTAGCTGCATTTGTTTCAATCTTTTTTGTTGTGAGCTATCAGCCCACTTAGATACTAGAGCTAGAAATAGATAGATAGATAGATAGATAGATCTCCAAATTTTAGTCATCTTTATTCATTTGACACAAAGTCGTATGTAGACATCCATTTCCAAAGCCATTGTAACCGAGAGGCCATAAGATGGAGGCTCCTTTTAAAGCTTTTTAGTACCTAAAAAAATTTAAGTAGCAAAGTTATCTTTTCATCGTCATTGGTTTTAAATTAGAAAATTTACCGAGGTGCTGTAATTGAATAAATTAGTTAACTCTTGCTCAACTCATGATTTACTGTTAATTTTAAATGATTTCTAGTGTTTCTTAACATTTTAGGTTTAATTTCTAGAGCGCCGTAGATGTTCAGACAAATGACTAATTATTAGCAAACATTTACCTCTATTAAGAAGATAGATGTTCAGCAGTCATAGCTCATAATTGTATTGATTCTCATAGCCTGTTCTAGAAAAATTAATAATTTTTCAAACTCCAAGACAATATTTCTAAAATAGATGAAAATGAAGCCAATGACCAAGGATTGATTCTCAGTTCTTAGGTATGATTTTTAAGAGTTGTTACCTTTGAACATATTTTCCATTAAAGTGAATTTTATTATTTACCACCATAAAATTTTTTTGTATGAAAAGAATTGGGCTGCTGTTATTAGTTTGTTTGGTGGTTTTATTTGGATTTGTAAACTTTTCAAATGAAAAAGAAAATTATGATGCAATGATCATCACGATGATAAAGATGACATTGACTATAATGATGTCTTTGAAGTACAAAATAGACTTATCTCCTGACTTCATATGTAGTAAAAGGCCAGTATTTTTAGGAAGAAAGTGGGAATTTGTAATAGGATTTCATAAACATATTCCCAACTTTAATTAATTTCATTAATAACTTTTACAAAACACTAATAATAGACCTACTTGTTGTGTTTGTCTTTATTTGTTATGTTCTTAGCAGACATAGAATGTTTAATCAATAAACAAGAGCAGTTTTTATCAAAAAGTATAAACATTAAGAATTATATAATATGTGAGCCAGTATCTGATAAGAAAAGAATAAACATTTCTAGGTCTGAATTAATTGTATATTTTTAGGACTCAGAGAAGCAATCAAATAGTTTTACCTTTATAATAATGCTAGCTTGACATACTTTAGAGTAATAATGTAATTCCCGACTTTGACATGCATACTATGATACACTCACTATTTATGCCATTCCAAGTTATTTATACCATTTAGTTATTTTTAAATTATTAATTTTAAACAAATAACAGTATTATAGATCCGAAACATATTGATTTGGATTTGTTTGAAAAAAGGTTATTCTCAGAAAAATCTCTTACCTCTACCTATTCTGCACATGAAAATAAATGCTCCATAGATTGCCAGTTCTGACATAAAATAAAGACCCGTGAAAGTAGTAGAAGACAGCATAGTACTTGAGATAGAAAATCATTGCCTTACAGGTAGAAATCATAAAGGAATAGTGACATAAAAACTTGGTGGCACAAAAATTTAAGACTTCTGAAAAATGCTATTGGCAAACTAGAAAGAACTTTCACAGCATACATGAGAGGGAAAAAGTGAATGTCCATTAAAATGAGACTTCGTAAATCAACAAGAAAAAGAAACTGGTTATTTGACAAATAACCACAAATTGAGCAAACTCCAAAACTCATAAAAATGTTCATAGACCAAATCATCACCGTCACCACCACCATTATCTTCACACCATGAACACTGCCATAATGACCATGTACTAATTATTTAGGGTTAGGCATTCTTCATTTGTTGTTTAATTTTTACCCCAGTCTATGAAGCAAATATGGTCCCTGTTTACTGATGAAAACTATGCTGCTAATAAGTACAGAGCTAGGGTGTCAAGCCAGAGTCACTACTGTAATTATGCTGAGTCTCTGCTTATCTGCTCTTGTATGGAATGTAAATTATTTTATCCTTAATACTATGGGAAGCCACACACATTGGAGAAGTTACTAAATGGCAGCAACATACAAAACAAACCAGAGGGAGGCCATGATGGATGAGCAGAAATTAATCCAGAAACTAAGCTCCACCCAAAACAAGAAAGAGAGTGGTGGTTTTGAGCTAAGAGATTGAAAGTAGTTTTGAGGAGATGTGTTGTCAGTTGCCTATCTTTGCAGTAAGTCAGATGGAACATTCCTGAAAACTGTCAGTTATTGCCTGTAGCATTACAGCAAGACTGTTATGGCCAAGGGAACTGAGAATATGATATATGCATATGATGTGTGAGTTTTTTCCAGTGAGACTAACATGAATAAATTATCATGTTAGAAGCAAGTACCACTATATTACCTATATTCTTGAAACTTGTGACATATCACAGTATTGTTTTGGGATATAATATAACTGAGCTGGGATCTTTATGAAATTGTTTTCTTTCATTAAAATCTTAATGCTGTTTGATTTTTACCAATAGTGATTTTTTTATCTTTTCAACATGCAGTGATTTTCAAAGTATATAGTTAGTGATCATTTAGAAGGTCAAAACGCATTTCCTTTGATCATTGTGAAAGCAGCAGTTTTTGATTTGAATATTTGTTTATTCTACTGCCTTTGCACCTAATTTTTCTTTAGATATTTTTTTCTTCCTGGCAGTAGATCTGGGTTCATTTATGGGTTGGGAGACAGTAGGAGCTGTTACTTCCAGTATTAGAGCCCACACTGTTTCCCAAGAAACTGGATTTCTTCCAGTCTTAGAATCATTGGAGTAAGAGAAGAATGTTGGGGAAATACAGAAAAAGGTGGAGAAGGTAGGATGTGGTCTGTATTATAAGAAGCTGAAAGGAAGAGACAGGCATTGTCATTTGAGTGATGTATTGGATGACAGTAGAAAACCCAAAGATAAGGGAATACATAGTGTGAGAGTTCTCTTATATATTTAAAGTGCCAGATATTGTTCCAAAAGGTTTTTGTTGAGTTTTTTAAATTAATGAGACAATACCTTACACATGGGAATCACTGAATAAATATGTTACTTTATTTCTTTGTCAATCCTTGCAACTACCCAACGAGCTAGGTATTGTTAATCACTTTTGTGTTATAGATGAAGAAATTAGAGCCACTTAAGCTGAGTAATCTCCCCCAAAAATATAATTAGTAAGAGAGAATGCCATGCATGGTTAATGAACTCTTTCACCGTATACCATCTTGCCTACTGTTAATCTGTGCAGAATATCACGGTATCTGTAAAAAAAATATTTGAAAAGTGCTTAAAAGTACCTAGTATATAATAAACCCTTAAAGTGTTAGCAATTATTATTATTATTATGTAGTAAGATTTATTAGACTTTCCAGAACTTATGTCATTCTATATGACACTGCTTAGAAATAGTAGCAAGGGCAGGTTTAGGTTTTTCTTAGGTACAGTTTAAATATGGTCTTACTTAGGAGCACACTCCTTGCAAGCTGGAGGAACTCTCTATTCAAATACTGTAGTCAGTACAGTCTGACTGGCACAGTGGAAGTCTTCTCTGCAAAGGAGAGGACTCACTGAAATGTCCCACTTACACATTTGCTTGACTCTGACCTTCTGACAGAGAACGACTGCTGCTAATGGTACTAATGAGAGCAAATGAAATCTGCGTCCACGCTCGGGATTTGAATAATATGTCAATTTGTTCATTACCGTCTTGCTAAGAATGAAATGCTTTGACATTTTTATAATCTAAGGGAGTAAGTGAGAGCGTGGCAGCCAGAAAGGGGAATGAGACCAGAGGCTGGCCAAGGCGCAGTCATGAAGGGGGCGTTGAGCTTGCAGACAGTCAAGGTCAGAGTGTGGTTCCAGGCAGAACAGCCAGAGTAGGCAGGTACAAACTGTATTCTGATCTCTTTTTCCTACAATGTGGGTTTGTTGGGGGTGGGTGGCTTGTCATGTTCTGCACCGAAAGAATTGTATGGAAAATTAGTTGGCTTAAAATCTAACTGAACTAAGAATGCCAACAGATGCAGAATTAAAGACACTGAAGCACTACAGATACAAAGCAATCAGGAACAACGCCTCTGTTGTACTGGGATTCCCAGGAAAGACAATTCTGCTGTGGGTTGTGCCTAATAACTAAGTCACAAAGGAGGCAGAGGAAGTTTCAGGACACGGTGGCTCAGGATGGCAGAAATGTGGTATTGCAAGAAGGACACAGTAGACTGCAGATAAGAGATGACAAGTGAAACATCAAGTCTGAGGGATCAATAGTTGCTTAACCATCTGCATCTGTAACTTCTATAATATCTTTGTCTTTATCTCTAATTTATGATTTCAAAGAATTTTAGCTAGTGGTGTCATTGGACTATACCAGCAAGAGAATAAGGAAGAAACAGTAGACAGCAGAGATCAGCTGACCTCACACCCCTCAGCTGCTGGAGAAGGTGCTGCTGGGGGGGAAGGGATGTCTTCTCTCCTGTCACTTCATCTCAGGTGACCGTTTCTCTGTGAGCTTAATTGTCCCTGGTTTCTTTCAACCATCAGAGAATGTGTTCATGATGTCGGTGACATGGGATCTCTGAAGTTACCTGCAGATGTTTTGTCTAGTTTATTAATCTGAGTGGTAACAAACTTCCATTGACAATATTAACTAATATTTGTATGGTGATTTATTATTTTTAAAGAATTTTGATTACTTTCTAGTTAAATCTTCTACAGTCTTGAAAGATAGATGATACCATCATTTCCTTTTTTATTAGCTCTTTTGCAGTATATACTGTTTACACTCCTTCTGTAAAATCGGTGTGTATATGTAACACATCTTAATTCCTTTTTTTCCCCTCACTTCCCCCACACTTTATCTCTTGATCTCTTTTCCATCTGAGAAACATCTATCTCCCTACTTCTCAGCATTTATCTTTGGTTTTGCTCATAATGTGTAATTTATAGTTTGCAATATTTAACTTTGTATGTCTGATTTATTTCACTTAACATTATGGTCTCCAGGTATTTCTATTTTCCTACAAATGACTTAATTTTATCTTTCTTTATGGCACAGTAATATTCCATTGTGTGTAAATATCTCATTTTCTTTATCTGTTGATGGACAGATAATAAACTGTTCCAAGATTTAGGTGAATTATGGTGCAATAAATATAACAGTGCATGTATCACCATAATATGATATCTTGAGAAGCAAGTTTGCTGACTTCCTTCTAGGCACTGGGTTAGCCAACAAAGCATACTCATCTCCTGATTTACTAATTTGTGCTCAATACTTTTTCATCTTTAAATGCAAGTTTCCTTAATGATAGCTATTTATCTTTAGAAAATCACATTTACTAATAAAGCTCTCTTGCATTTAATTAGGATTTTATTCAGATTAAATCCCCCTTTTAAAAGACTTTCAAGGTAGTTTATATACACAATAGCATTTAATGAATGCTAACTGCCTGTTACTCTCTCTTTATTCTCCTCATAATTAATCAGTCTGCTTCTTACACATTTGATGAAAAGTGTTTTTGTTTTGTTTTGTTTTGTTTTGTCTTGTTTTTTAGTAGAAAAATCAGTAGAGTTCCTAATACAGAAAAGCAATCTGAAAAAAATGTGAAGGTTTTCTTTTTAATTTGTGGAAATAATCTAACCTGTAAAATGCAAATGAATAGACTAAATTCAGAGGACAAAACTAGAAAATGATAATGCAAACGAATAGACTAAATTCAGAGGACAAAACCAGAATATGGTAAAACAGGTATTTTATACTACTGCAAAACCAACAAATGGAAATTATTATTAATTAGAGCCCTTCTCATATCCATGTAACAACCAAAAAATATATTTTTTTACTTGCCTATGAGGTTTCCTGCCATCTGCCTAAGTGTGTGCTGTCTTTATATCACACACACACATATCTGTGATCTTTACAACCTTCTCTCACCCAGCATTGCCTTTGAGTTTTTCTATCTTTTTTGCCTTCCAGAAATGTCAAAAATCCTCTTATCTCTGGTTAATTCTCAGTGAGAACCAGTGATTAAAATCTGGGCAGAAGGAAGGAAGCCAGAACATATGATTGTCAGCAACAAGTTTTTCCAATTTGACTAAACTGAAGCTATTTATTTCCAATAATATTATCTTCTGCCTACACTTTTCTTTAAAATGAAATAAACAAATAAATAACAAATAAACCAATAAATAAATAAAACAAGGTTTCAACATCATTTTATTTGCTACTTAAAATTGGATTAAAATAATCCTTTGGGTTTAAATACTCTCTTCTGATAATAATGCTAAGGTCTGGGATTTTTTGATTATGACAAGGGTTAGGCAAAAAAAGAATACTAAAGCAAAGAAGAATTTGTCTTACCAACTGTTAAACATTTCATAAAGCTATAATTATGATTAAGTTGAGTCACAATTAAAGAAAGTATTAATATAAACAAAATCCTGGAGTATAAATAAATACGAGCATATGTATTAATATATGCTGGAGAAGACCATGCCATAAATAAAGATGTTATTATTATTATGTAGTAAATAGAAGTGGGAAGGAAATTTCAAATATTATTCATACCATAAAATGAATTCCAGCTAGATTAAGAATTGATCAAAATCAAACCGTAAGAATTAACAAAATATAGAGGACTTTTAACACATTTTTACTGTGATTTAATTGTCCATAAATTATTCTCTTTAAAGTACACAGATTTATAATTTGATATGACATATAAGCCAAAAGCCATCTCTAGAACCAAGATAGTGAATATATCCACTGTCTCAAAAGTCTCCTCATAGCCCCTTGGTAATGCTTCAGGTCACTTCACATTTTTTATAATTTGTATAAATGAAAGCACACTTTTTATCTAGTTTCTTTCAATTGGTATTATTATTTTTTTATTAGTTCACATTGCTGCATATATCAATAATATGATTTTTTATTGTTTTAATTATTATGGTTTATCCATTCACCTGACAGTGAACATTAGGGAAGTTTCCAGTTTGGGGCTATTATAAGTACAACCACAATGAGTATTCATGTAAAAATCTTTCAGTGGATATACATTTTCTGTCCTTTTGAGCAAATAATTAGAAAAATTTTAAATGATCTATGAAAGGAAAGGGACCTCATATGATAAAAATGAAGATTCACAATGAGAAAAAAAGTTACATTTGACTAATTTGAAATATTAGTCAAAGAAAAGGTATAACTAATGTATAAAAATAATAAGAATTTGGCCTGGGATATAGCTCAGTGGCACAGTGCCTACCTGGCAAGCTCCAGGTCCTTTGTTCCAGAGAGAGAGAGAGAGAGAGAGAGAGAGAGAATTTGCTATGGAAAAGCCTTGAAAAGTTATGTATTAGGTAATGCTCACAACAGTACTAACAGATAGCCACTATTTCAGTATGTTCAAAGTGGCCTGGTACTATAGATTTTGTACTGAACATTGTTCTATGCTGCCTCCCCATGTGGAAAATAGGTAAATAGTACATTTGATACCATGCTTGTCAAAAAAGGTTTTATACCCTAATGTAGAAAATACATGTGACGTGTAATGCAAATAATTTGTAAAATGTGTATATCCGATACGTGAAATGATAGGTCAGGCTGGCCTTCAATTTGTAGCCCTCCTGCCTCAGCCTCCTGAATAGCTAGAATAGTTGGCATCACCATACCCAGCTTGATAATATGTTTATTGAGCTCAAATTTCTATAACCATTGACCCTAGTAATATTAGTTTTAGAAACATCTAAAGTGTAAACATTTCTGCACAAAATTTTATAAACAAGAATATTGACCACAGCATTATTTGAACCTTGGAAGTTTTAAAAACAAACTAAATTTCAGAAGTGGAGAATTGGTATAATAATCACTTTCATGTCACTTGGACAAAATATCTGACACCCTCAACATACAGGAGGAGAGGTTTGTTTGGCTCACATTTTCTGATGGGTTGACTGGTTCCCCAGCAGAAAGGGCAGAGCAGGGAGGACACGATGGAGGAAAGTTGCCAACCTTATGGCATCCAGTAAGCAGAGAGAGAAGGGAGCAGCCAGGGACAAAAATAGACTTTCCCAGATCACAATCCTAGTGACCAATATCCAACCAGACCCCACCTCCGAATAGCACGTTCTGCTATGAATTCATCCACTAACATCCCCATAATTCGATCACCCTGCAAAAGCCCCACCTCTGAATACATAAGACTTTGCATGGTGGATATTCTAGATCTAAATCATAACAAGTTATCATATATCCTTATGATGAAAACCATTTGAACTCTTACAAAAATGTTTGCTAAGAAAGATTATGCTTTTCCTGAAATTCTATGTATCATCTAGTCCTGATACATGGAAACAAGGGAACAAGAAAGATAGAAGAAAATTCTGCAATATGTTAGTTAATAATGATTACCCATGCACAATGGATTAATTTTTCTCTCATTACTTTTCTATGTTTTCTAAATTTCTCAGTGAATATATATTACTTTTGCAAGGTTGCAATGTGAATTATGTTAAAAGCTCAGAATTTGAAAATGAATATTCAGTGAATGCCCCTTTGAGTTAAAAAAAAAAAAGCAAGAATATTGTCAACCAAAAAAGTAACAATATGGTTTTTATCTCTTTTATATAATTTTTAGAATTTTTCCAAGTAGTAAAGAATCAGGGCAAAAATTATCTTGAGAAACAGGGAAAAATAACCTCTCATTAATTTATCAAAAGTAATACAAGAAAACAGAAAGGAGTTATACTCAACTCTTCCCACTGCAGATTCAAGAAATACCACTCTGACCTGTTTGAAAAAGAGGAATTAGCTCACAGAAAGAACAGGAACTAATTACAAGAGGCTTCAGACTTGTTCAGAACCAGCCCCCAACAACCTCATCTAAGTTCTATTTTCCCAGTTTCTAGGCTCTAGTCGTTTCTGCTCAGCTGTGTTTCCAGTGACTCCTACTCAGTGTACTCAAATACTGTGCTTGTCCCTAGTTCCTGGACAGGAGCTATCCAGGCAACATATAGAATGGCTGCCATTAGTCGCCAGGTCTTGCCACCAGCTTCCCGAGTGTTTTCTTCATAACTCAAGCAAGATCCCAGCAAGTTAAGTAGCAAAAGTCAGCTCAGTTGCATGTATAGGTCTGAACAATCACCATGGCCTGGGGAATGGGCAGGCTCCGTCTGAAGGGAAGCAAAGTCTGCCTGCAGCAGTAACGCTGAATTAATTACAAGAGCAGCCAGAAGAAAACAATGGAACGGGATGATTAGAAGAAGAATGTAACTGATGCCAAAGACAAAAACTAACAGGTGTTGAGCATTTACAAAGTCATCTCAGATGGTCCTGATCGAATGATATAAAATAAATTATGTCAAATAAGGAAATGGAAGATAAATTTATTTAAGAAATTCAGATGGTATATGGCAGTGAAGAGATTTTTTCCCTCGTTTTAAAATTTTTTATAATTCTTTTTCAACTTTTTATTGGCACAGTAAATGTTTGCAACACAGTAAATACAACCATCTGGCTCATGACCTGATCATTTGCCTCCTCTTCCCCTTTTGCTCCTCTCCCAGGCCCCCTTCCCCCCACAGTCTACCAGTACCTCCCTGTTTTGTGCTGCATCTCTTTTATTTTACTCTCTGTGTTTATATTTTGGGTTTCTCATATTAGAGAAACCAAGTATTATTTAACCTCCTTCATCTGAGTTATGGGAAATAAGGTATGTCTTATTCTACCGCCAAACTCTCCCTCAAAAATGTTTGTTGTTCTTAAGCTTCTTTGCTGTGTCAGCTCTAATCAAGGGGCTGAGAGGTGCTCTCAGTGTACGTGGCTGAGAAATGGCAGGAGAACAACTAAACGTTTTAATACCTTCCAAACTATACACCTGGGTGACAGGGCATTCCTGACTCTTTTGAGAACACTGCCTTGAGAAGAGCTAACAAAGCAAATACCTTGAGTGTGTGCCTTAGGTAAAATGTTGGATATTTTCCATACATTAAAATGCAGCATAGGGTTCAAATATATTAGAAGAATTTTACACACAAATTTTTAAACTCTTGAAACATGTTGGGCACCTTCCACGTCTGACGCTCAAAGAGTGTTTTCAGGAGAATACCAGACACTCTCAAAGATATAAAAGTAAACACAGTCTAAATTAGGACACAAAGAAAAGACAGAGGATAGGAAAAGCAAGGTAGACATAAACACAACCCAGAAATAATAGTCTTTATAGGCCGGGCAGTTCTCCAACCAAAGCAGACAATCTAAAAGGAACCCCAGGTTATTTATACCTGGTGAAGATTTACTCTACCTAGTGATTAAACCTCCAGGGCACACTTGATAAGTTTAGTAGAGCTTTAAGACTTCAATGTTCATGTTTCTTTAACCTCCTTGTATCCCGTCCTTGGCTCTGCATGAAAAAACTCATCTCTGCACAGTTCCAAGGAATAATTCCAAAAATAAATGTAGGCATTTGTTTTGACCAGGACATTATGTCCCGTTTTCTTTCCAGAGCCTACAAGATATACAAGTTGAAGTCTGATCACAGCGCACCAAATGCAAACTCTGCACTTGCTCCCTGCCGAGTGGCCATGCTTGGCCCAACTGCACTTAGTAGATAATGCCCAAGGGGGAACTGCTAGATGAGTAATTTATAGCCAAAAGAACTGACAAAGCCTTGGGATTTATTTAGCACAATGTATTTAGTTCTCTATTAAGAAGTAAAATTCCTTGCTTTAGGTACTGGTTATAAAATACTCTGAACTTCAAGCATTAACATAGAACACGATTCCTGGTGGCTGTGACCTATAAAGTTTGTCTTGTATGCTGGTCAGTCAAGAACAGATTCCTGGCTTATGCCTGTCTGTATTTTCTTCACAAAAAGAGATGAAGCATGGCAAAATAGGAAGAATGTTGGAGAAAGATGGGGTTCAAATATAATTTCCATGCAGCAGCGGGCTTTATGCCTTCTCTGAATCAGCGTGTCCTCAGTTGGATAACTCTGATGTGCACTGAGATCCCTATCCCCTTAAGGATTCACATAGGTTGGTTTGAACCAACTCAAGTCTTTGAGAATTCTTAGCATTACTGGCCCCTAACCTCTGGTCCTAGAATCTGTTTCTTATCTATATCTATGTCTCTATATAGATAAATATAGACATATTGTGTTCTCTTTTTCCCTTTTATCAGACTGAAAGAGAACTCTACATCCTGGCCAGTCTCCACCAAAGGAACTTCTCATTTTCTGGTACCCAGTAACATCACTGAAGGTGCAGGCTTGGCAGGGGCTGAGAAAACTGGAGAGGTACCCTGCCTTGTCTCACCAGCAAACTCATCTTCTCCGGTTCACTCACATTGTACCTCCAGTTTGTGTCTCAGGGATCAAGTATTTTTTATCTTTTTTTCCATATAAATTTTGCTCTCTTCTGCTCTTTCGACTTTCATCCTGAAATGCACAGAGATGCTAGCAAAACCAGGCACCTTCAGATAAACTCCTTGGAAGACAGTCGAGGTCATAAACAGAAGGAAGAAAGTTTCCCATCATCTTTTTAAAAAGGCAGTAATAATACTTACCTTGCTACTTTCCAAGATCTGTGTGAGCTTTAGAGGTAAAGGATGCACAGTACTTTGCAGAATGTACAATACGTATTGCATAAGTGATGCTTATTCTGTATTGAATAGCCAGTGTTTGCAGTAGCTGTAATTTTTTGGATATCATTTATCATAGTATAATG
This sequence comes from Dolichotis patagonum, assembly GCA_004027295.1. Classification (NCBI taxonomy): domain Eukaryota; kingdom Metazoa; phylum Chordata; class Mammalia; order Rodentia; family Caviidae; genus Dolichotis; species Dolichotis patagonum. The sequence goes on along the minus strand of PVJX010000257.1, from coordinate 179,673 downwards.
AATTATTTTGTAATTATTTTTTAATGTCTGCCTCCCAAACTAAGACTGCATAGTTCCCTGAAGGCAGACACTATTTCTGTCTTGTTTAAAACTGTGTGTCACCAGTGCTTCTTACTATATCTGGCCTACACATTTAACTCTTTATTACATTTATGAATTGATGCATTGAAAAAAGGGCAGATGTTAGTTGTAGAGGTTTTTTCTCCTTCTTTAAAGTTGTAACTTCATCCAGAGATGTGAAAAGTTAGATGAGAGACGATAAAGGCCCTTGAGACGTTCTGGGAATGTTGTCAGTCCTCTTAGGAGCTCAGGAAAGATTAGCAGAACCTTCCTTTATTCACTCAACAGCTCCAGTATTTTCTGTTCTCACCGCCAGCTCAGTGTCTGCCCTGTCCCTGTTAGGATTACAAACATCCCTGAGAGAACAGAGTATTTGTTTGTCACCTCTGTATTCTGTCATTGATATAAACCATAAAATTAAGTTTTCAGACTACTGCAGGAAAAATTATTTTACTCATAATTTAAGTAAATAGTCAAGATTTTCTTCCATAATATTTTTTTATTGACAGATATTTTATCTATCAGATTGGGTGAACTAGTAACCTAACTCTAATGTCACAGTATTTCCTGAATAGGAAATAGGAAATGTGCTGTGATAAAACTTGTAAACTAACCTTGAAAATATACCCATTCCTGTACTGCAGAGTCACCTACACAATGGCAAAGTCCCAGACAGAAGCACTGGATTTGCATCCCTCTTCACTGATGACCCTCCTTTTCCCATCTAAAATGAGAGTTCTGGACTATAGAGATAGATTTCAAATAGCAGCAGGGGCCAGGAGCCAGGGAGGGCTGGTTTCTGTCCTCTCTGTGCCACCAGAGCCACTCCTGCTTGGCTCAGGTAGTGGAATTCATATGAATAAATGTTTCCATGCCAAATGTAAAACTTAGAAAACTGAGGAAAAGACATTTCTATTATACCAGGCAAATGAAATTAAACCATGCAACAAATATTTCTTGCATTTAAAGGGATATATTAGTAAGAATTCAAGGTAAAATACAGGATGACCAGTTAAATTTCAATTTCAGATAAACAATGAATAGGGTGTGTGTGTGTGTGTGTGTGTGTGTGTGTGTGTGTGGTGTCCTTCGCAATGTTTGGATCATACTTACACTAAAAATATATTTTTGTTTGCTAAGATTAATAACTTTATATACTAGGCACTTCAGGAGTAGAAGGTAGATATCATACACCAAAAGAGCATAAAAACTTTATAAAGTTGTTTTTTCTACTAATTTTCTTTTATTATTGTTACTACTAACTAGTATGGCTCTTAAAAATTCATTGCATTACTTCATTGCTATGTCTATGTCACAACACACATATTTCACAACCCAGCCAGAAAATCAGATCTCTGTGGAACTAATTTTTAATGGTAGGTCTTAACTTTTAAGTAGGCTATTGTGTCATAAACCACTGAAACAAGAATACATAAAAAGCTAGCCATGTTGTCATCTTTGGCTCCTTCTTTTATTTCTTCACCCAGGATCCTCACCTTACCCTGCCCCTAAAGATACTATTTTCTATGGATTTACTACCTGTGGAGTTTATTTCTCATTTAAAAGTTGAAATCAATGAGAAAGTTGTACTCAATACATTAGAAGTTAATTTTACAGCAAATATCCCTCGAAAACATTTGTGTGATAGAGTTGGAAATGCTAGCTCAAGATCCTAGAGATAGAAATCTCTCACAGACACCAATGACTGAGTATTCTGATTTGTAGCTGCACCTTTGGATTGAGTAAGCCTGCAAACGTTACAATTACTAGAGAACAATATCATATTAAACTCTGAATGCTACTTTCCCTAATGAGTATTCACACACTGAACATATATAGGCTTGTGCTACTTTTTACTTATCCAATTGGTTAATGATTTCATTTTCAAAACTTTTCAAGGAAATTATAGATAAACCATACTTAATATATTTGCCCAGAAAAACGTTTTAGAATATTGCTTTCCCATTGATACTATAGTAAGCAACTGTTAACAAATAGAGAATTAAATGATTTTATGTAGCCATTCTTAAAATGGAGCCACAGATACAGAGAAAAAGATGAAGAACTATTATCCAGACAGAAATGAGCCTAGGACTGAAAGTCCTAGGGCAAACTGAGAAGACCAAGTCAGCATCATAAAGGTAAAAGTCTCAGGATTCTGAAATTTAAGGCTTCCTTCAAATGCCTTGAATGTGTTAGGATTACATTTGCCCATGAGCTGTTAGGCTGTTCAAAATCATGCGATTATAATAAGAATGATTTTATGAGTCTTTGAGGACTATTCATAGTACATTTTGGGCAAAAAATGGTGTAAGTCACCAAGTCATTTGAGTATGTGCTTGAAAATATTGATGGGAAATTCAAAAACATTAACTGTCTCTAGAAATGACAAAATCTGAAGACTAACTTTATACTTGCTCCTCACATAATTTTATCGTCATACTTTGCCACAATCTTCAGCTTTTCTGTGAAGAGCCTAAGATTCTGCAGAGTAACCTTCTGACCATCTATGACTCAGAAATAAAACAGCTCCATCCAAAGGATGGAGGATAGTGAAAATTAATTTGTCTTCATTTTCTAACAGCTGTGTAGCAAAAGCATTAACATTCTAAGCATATTTGGTTTCTTTTGAAAATATCTAGAGTTATCCAAAATTAACCACTTGGGACTTAATTCAAACAGGACTGTATTTTTGATGTACATAAAAGACTATCTTGATCATCAAAGAGCTAACTTTTATTAAAGAAATTGAATCAAGTTGTAGCTATGTAAGCTATTATCTAAGTCCACATCCACAAACAGCATACAGTTTAAAATTCAAAACGACATACATTCACAAAATTATCTTGTCAAGTGTTGGTAAAACCTCAGTCAAGTGAAATTTGCATTATTTATTCTAAGACTGCCTTCCTTTATCACATTGCTGCATCCCTTAAAATATGTATTTGAAGCAAAAAGAATGAAAGGGAGTGATTCCTCTCAATTTCCTTTTGAGTAATCTCTCTCAGATCCAACCAAATCATCTATATGTGTTCCTTCCTTTCATAGTGTGTTTACCAAAGGCTGCTTAGAGATACAATGCCTCCCAGTTCCTCTCTGGGAAGAGAATGAATGCTCTTTAAGTTTGCACAAGCAACCTTTACCTCTCAGATCCTACTACAAGGTTGAATCTCTCCTGGTCTCTGATTCACCCATTGGATTAAAATTCTTTAATTACTGTTGCACTGTTTAACTCTCATACAGCAAAGTCTTCCCATGGCTGCCTCTTGCCTCCCTCCTCCTTCACAAGGAAGCCGCCAGGCTGCCTGCGTTTGGTGTGATGCTCCCTACCTTTGTCCCTTCCAGGCATTCATGGTGCTGAAGACCATCACCAAGGCAGTGCATGTCCACCTGAAACTGACATTCCATGAGTGATAAAGACACCAGAAGAAGGCATTTCATAAAGTATTTCATGACTATCATTGTGATAACTGTTGTAAAAGGAAATTTGGGGGCATTAAGAAAGCAGTTCATCAAAGTTTATTAGAGACATTAGAAAGGCTGCCCCGCGATAGAGATACTAATTAGGATTGGCCAGATATGGGACTGAGAGGGGTTGAAATATGTCTGGGAAGGGAAAAAAATGTATTCCAGTCAAAGAAATCAGCGAAGGAAAGGCCCTGAGGCTTGTGCGACTACAACCCAGTGTGTGATCACAGACATGAGTCTAGGATAAACCCGGGAGGCAGACCGCTCAGGATTCAGAGCCACTTATAGGATTTTTGGACTTTAAATTAAAGGCAGTGGGAAGTCCAGCCAGCTTTTACTTGCTGTTCTCCAAAAGGCATCCTGATTGACCACAGAGGCCATTAGACACAACAGCCATGGCTACTCAACTAGCTTCTGTAACCCAAGCTGCAATAACAGAAACACAACGTGTAAACCAAGAAAGGCACACAGTGCAATCCAACTATCAAGGAGCGTGTCCGCGAGACCTCAGAAATCCAGCACATTATGTTTACTTTGTTTGAATGAAAGGAGTCCATGTAGGACTTTTTTAGCAATTCAAAACATAGGGTTTACTAAAAATCCACATTACCAAGTAAACTACACAACTTGGGCAGCCTTTGACCACTGCCAGGTGAGCTGTTCTCCCTGTAACCCATTCTCTCTCACAGCTCCTGGGCCTCTTCCTACTCTCCTTCTACCTGCTGTTTTGATCTAACAGGCCGTCCAGGTTGCTATGAGGAATTTAGCATAGCCAATAGAGGAAATGCGTGACAATGAGAAATTCCAGACCTGGTATACCTGGGGTTTTGTCCACAGTTAACATTCCTGGAAAAAAAATCCTGTTTCCAAGAGTCCAGAGCTGAAGTGGCACATTAATGAAGGATTAGTGCAAAATGCTGTGCCTACAGAGAGTTTCAAAGATCACACTGCAAATAATTCTCAATGAGTTTTGCAGAGAAGACTGAATAATTCGCTTGACGTTTTTAACCAACAATCACCAGACTTCAAGTCTGTATGGTTAGAATAGAAACAGACTTTATATTAAAACCCATTTATCATACTTGAAGTGACAAATCTCAAACTATAAGTGACCATTCATTATTTTTCTTCTTTTTGCTTGGACATGAGAGGTTTAGTTCTCTAAAAACAGTATTCTTCCTATGCACCTCCAAAAATTTGGTTCAGTCCAAGATTTTGGATAAACAAAGGCACATCAAACTTTTTAAAGCTCTGTCATTCAAAAGTCTCCTTAGGCTGGCTCCTTTGCAGACTATTAATGGACCTTGGAAAACAACTTGGGTTGTTTTAAAACACTTTCAGGCAAATGGTACTGCAGAATGGAGACTTGTTTGTGGACACTTATAACTACAATAGTTACTTGAACATGCCATGATTCTCACTCCTAACCACCCCCATATTCCGAGACACCCCAATATTCATTTCTTTCAAGGCTTTCTAGAGAGTTTTTACACTACAGAGAGTGCTCAAAGAAATAGACCTCTGAATCAGAGAAGAGAAAAATATTTTTACCAGAGAACAAAGAAATTTAGATGCTGGTGTTCTTGGCTTTGCTACTTCTGGACCTGGTCTTGACTCCTGAGTTTCACTGTTCTCATGAAGTGACAAGGAAAGCTGGAAAGCAGCAGCACAGACACCTGTTTCTAATGGGAAAGAAACGATGAGGAACTTCTTGGTGTTCATTTATGAACCATTCTTGTTTGCCCCTGAAATGTCAGGTTCTGGCTTTTATGGGAAATGTCCTGACCTTATATAACAATGTAAAAGATAGGACCTATTCATGTTGCAGGCCTGATAATGCAACTGTTCACAGCTGGAAGGGATCGTCTCTGAAATTGATTTCTACACTATGTGAGCTCAAAGGACACCATTCACTACATATAGGAAACTGCCAAGGTCCCAGAATATCTTTCAATGGGGTTTTTTTTTTCTGGAACTTTAAAGAACAGCTTTAATGAATCTTTCTCTCAGTCTCTAATCGTTTCCAGGTAGTAGTTTAGACTCATTAAGTCTTTGAAGTCACTAAGGTGCTATTAAATGCATCAGTGCCTCTGTTCGCTGAATGACAGTGAAATGGTGGGCCATGTGTCTGTGTGCCCAGCACAGTCAGGAAATGGCTTGACTACCCTTAGGCAAAAGGCTTTGTTTAAAAAAAAAAAAAAAAACTGCTTGTTCAGTCTAGGACACTTAGCCTCCTGCTTATTGGCCCGAGCTGTGTTCTCACACAGTCCAGGGACACTTGTTCCCATGAACACACACACAACGAAGTGGGATCTGGAATGCTTCAGTTTTCAGATTCACAGAACACACACATATCCGTGAATCAGAACTGTGATTTTTAAAATTTCTCAGGAGTGCCCATGATCATGTAACTGGTATTCCACTACAAATGCTTTGATCAAGTGCCATAGTTCTTATTTTATATCCCTATGACTATTTTTAGTGTGTGTCTGTGAGGTGGTTTGAAGTCTACAGGCATCGTGGGTTGGAGAAACACAGTGTGTATGTTTTTTCACTTATTCCTTTTACAAACTCTAATTTGGGGAGATTATAATTCACAAACTATCTTTGATTCCTGGTCCTCTAGTCAGTTCCATCTTCTACATAATTGTGTATCACTTTTTAATTTATTATAGTCAGAATAAAATAACATAATCAAAAGATATGATATTATAAATGGCTCAACGTAATTGTGTTGTAGGACTGGTGTTTTGGGATTACAAAGCTCCAAATAGCAGGGTCTGCATTTTCATACCATTTAGCTAGCTGTTCTTATGTTTCAGAATTTTTAACTGATGTATTCACAGTATCCTCCCATTCAGATAGTCTTAGATATGTGGTAGACTGAGGTTTCAGTGATTCACCTGCAAAGGTATTCAGATGCATCGTGATATTTTAATTTTAAAATGATTTTATGATATTTACCTCTATTATGTTGGATGGTATGAATTAAGAAATCAGAGCCAACTAAATACATTGATCTATAGAGATGGCATCAGAGTACATACAGCCTAACTATAATCTAGAAAGTCATAAAACTCAAACTGTGTCAGAGGTAACTTTGTGTCCAAGGATTTCACTACTAACCCCCTAGAATGTGGTTGACAGTATGGCTCTAAGAGACATTTCTGAAGGGAAAAAGACCCTGACATTTGAATTTTCGTCCAATTTGAGTTTGTATCATTGAGTTCAGTACCTGGTGTTTTGCAGGTACTGTACTCTGTGAGTGTTGGTCACATGTATATACAAGTCAGTCAGATTGATCTCGGTCCTAATTTCAGCTCTTGAACATAAGCACTTTTCACATTTGTGAAATATGGACCATGAAATATGGACCATCGTACCATTTGCTTCACAGTTCTCAATAGTAGGTCTTAGTAATGGAGCTAGGATAATCAAAGGAGGAAGGCGAAGGTGGTACTACAGTGATTCCTAAGCATGTCACCACTGAGAAACTTCATGAGGACCAGTCATTGTCCTACAGCTACCAGCACTATGACCTGTGAGAGCTTCTTAATCCTTCTCAGTTGTCTTAGTTTCCTATGGTTTTTATGATAAATTATCAGAGAATCAATGACACAGCACAACAGAGAAGTCCAGAATGAGTCTCATGGTGGTAAAATCAGGGTGTTAGGAGAGCTATTTTCCTTCTTGATGTTCTAGAGGAGAATCTATTTCCTCACCCTTCCTAGGTTCTAGAAATCCTCCTGTGTTCCTTGCCTTAAGGCTCCCTTCTCCATCTTTAAAGACTCTTTCCCGTATAAGGACTCCCGTGATTACATTGGGCCCAGCAGTGAACTTCCCCACCTCAAACTCTTTATCTTAATCACACCTATAAAGTCCTTCTTGATGGGGCAGAGCACATAACCACAAATTTTGAAGATTAGAGGGTTAGCATCTCTCAGAGTAGAGACTGTATTCTGTCTACTTCATCAACCTTCATTTTCTCATCTATAAAACAGGGCAACATAATGTGAACTATCTCCTAGGTAGGATAAGAAATAAATAATTCATGTAAAGTGATGAGTTCCAAAACTACTTGCACACACAGGAAGCACTTAATAAAGGTTGATTATGATTGTTAGTACGCTCACTGAAGGAACCTCTGAGTCCCTGCCTGCTCTATAACCCAGGCATTCAGGCCTCTGCCTGACCAGGATGACTCAGAGGGCCTGGATGATCCGAAATTAAAAAGGAAGGCACATTCCCACCAGCTATTCTTCCCCCTTCAGATTCTTGGCAACAACCACCTTAGAGCCATGGCTTTCTCAACAAACAGATTTTTCCCAGTCTTCCCTTAATTTCAGACAAAATTCTCTTCAATGAAGAAACATAACCAAGGCCCTTATAATTCAAAAGAACAGATCCAGAAGCAAGAAATAAGAGCTCCCTCTGTTTCTTCTCTTTCCTTTCCGTACTCCTGTCGGGCCAGCCAACCCCCATCTAGGGAAAAGGACCGTGGAGTGCAAAATGCCATTGTTTATTGCCGCAGATCTTGCAGCCATAACTTTGGCTGCGCATCCCCTCTGCCTGTTTCTTTTCCATGTGGCCTATTTAATTTTGGCATCTGCACTCATTAACCCCACATACTTGGCTGTGCTTTTATAGCATAGCAATCACCAGTGTCCCTACAATGTCATTGCTGTTTCTTAATTGTTTTATGTTGCATCAGCCTTAGATAGTTACCATCCAGAGAAATTAAATGAGAACGGAAAAACAGCATAATATTCATTGATTTAATATTTAATTGGATGAAGCTCTAGTACACATCTTACTGACATATTAAACTACGAAAAGTTGTTAAATGCAGATTCCATTATGTTCTTATTTCAAATGCGTGTTTATTAAAAAACCAAAGTAACTTCTTTCTGCACTCTAGAATTCTTGAAATTTACCCTTTAAAAATATTTGTTCTAGTCCACATAACTTTTCAAAGACTTATAACAGAATCAGTAGAGAGAAAATGGATTTTAAAATGGTTTTAACAGGTATAACATTTCATTATTTCTTACATCTTTATACTACGTGTAGAGCCTTGTGCTTTTTCTGCATTTTGTTGTTGGTTCCTTATCTTTAAATACACATTAATGGACATATTGGTGCCCATCAACTAACTACTGGGTCCCTCACCTACTCTTTGCTTTCTCATCACCTTTATCTCACGAGACAGCTTCTTCGGGTGACCTCTGGGAAGTATTTAGATCTGGCCTCCCCAGAGAGCACCCAGGGGCCATTATTATTTCCTTTCCACAGTGAATCAAAGTTGTCATTTCTTCACTGAACTTAGTTCAGCCAAGAAGAAAGCAGCTAAATTAATTATGCTAAGTTGAACTTTCTGATTTTCCCAAAGAAATTTATATTTCTAAGGACATAAAATAAACTTACCATAGTGAGATTTTAAGATACACCTCAGTGACACAGGAAATGGAGAAGCTCGGTCCCTAATGCGTACAAATAAAGAAAGGAAATAAAGGAGAAAAGTTAAAAGAACAGGGAGAAAGGAAAGGAAGCTTGAATGAGATGATGAGAAAATGAAATGAAAAGAAAGGAAAAAATGAAAGGCTTTGGGAAATACAGAGGATTTAGGCACTTCATAGCTCACAGATCTGTTCTTTAACAAAAGTATGACATGCAAAAACAATACATGACATGAATTGTCCATCAGTTCCAACCTACCTGTCTCCCTTGGCATAGTCCAGTAACACACCCTTTAAATTTTACTTCAGTTCATTCTAGTGCAATTTTCCTCCACCATGACCTTCAGGTAAAATCAAAGCCATTCCCTTTGGTCTTATTTCATATGATTCCATTTTGGCTTTTCTTAACCCAAATGAGCTCCGTAATCAGACATTCCTGGTTTTAAACCTTAAATTGTCCACTCGGGCAATTGCTTAATTTCTCTGTATGTTGGGTTTCATCTGGATGAAATGGAACTCGTAAAACCAACATTTCAACTTATATAGATTCAATGAGAAGTGTCCTAGGCAGGCACCATGTAGTGCTCAACATAGTCAGGTTTACAAAATTATAATGGCTTTAAACAATTCTGTAGCTATTGTTATTACTTATTCTCCTAGTAGTTTGATGTTTTTGTCCTATTGTAGAAAACAGTACACTTTCCTGCTTGTCATCTGCCCATTCTCCAAACTCATCACACAGCAATTTTAAATACATAATCTATCCTGTGCTACATCTGCGTACTCAGTCCCTTGCCTTACACTTTCATTCTCACTTACCTTTTCTCAAATTTCCTAAGGAAATTGTACTTCTAGATGTCTAGGTAGCAATATGCCATGTTCAGTATCAGTCTCGGTTTTTGTTTTGCTTTGTTTTTGGATTTGTTTTGTTTTGTTTCCCCACAGGTTGGAATTAGACAAAGGAGAATGTATTTCTTTCTAAGATTTTCCTAAACAAAAGATGAGTTAGAAGTTCTTTATGTACCAGGAGAAATGCCGGTAATGTCCTCAAGCATTTGGGATTTTCCAGATTTGAGTTCCTGGCTGACAACGGGGTTTATATATCTAGAGACTCTGGTCCCTACCACTTGGGGAGCTCACCACTGCTGCTGCTCCAGCACTGCCACTTTAGCCTTGGCACATAGGCTGTAAGTCCCTGGTGATTGGCTACTAGTAGTGCCATAAAATAAAAATTCCTGTAATTCTTGCCAAATCCTAGCTCTCTTTCTCAAAGCCAGCTAGTAAAAAGAACTATAATCCCTTTATTTGTGTATTTATGTATGTGAACATTTTGGTGATGTGTTTATACATTTTATCAGATTATCAATGAGTATAAACATTAAAAGCAATTGACTAAATTGCATCATTTAGCCAGCTAAATACATATTGTCCTTTTATGTTATTGAAAACTTAAATTTAGGACAGGCATGGTGTTATATGCCCCTAATTGTGGTATTTGGGTGACTGAAGCAGGAGGATCAAGAATCGCTGCAAATTCCAGGCCAGTCTGGAGCATGTGGTTGAGTTCAAGTCAGTCTGAACTTCATAGCGAGACCCTGTCTCAAAAACAGAAAACAAACCAAAGAAAGAAAACCTAAATTTAGCCCAGTCACTTAAAAATTCTTTTGAATTACAGTCTTTAAAGTTTTTCAAAACATTTTATTATTATAAATGTTTATGGTTAAATATAATATATTCTCCCTATAATGAAATGAGTGGCATTTAAAACTTGTTTTACAACCTTAGGGTTGACTTACTACAAGGTAATAAAAAGTAGTCTTCTGATTCTCCTAGATATCTTCTGATATCTCCTAAAGGGATAGTTTTCACATACTTGTTTTCATTTATCAGGTACATAAGAAAAAAGCAACAGACCTATTTGAGTAGTAACATTTGTTACTAAATCTAGAAAGCCCCAAGGAATCAAAAGGCAGTCTTTTCCTAACACCTGTCCCTAGAAATTAAGAATTGTATAGTTCCAGGAGAGAGGCAAGGAAATCTTTTCCTCCAGTTTAGGTTCAGCCATGGGTCCGCCTTGGGAAGTGGGCTCACACACATGTAATGTTATCACTCATGAAAAATATAGGCACAACCAATTTCCCAAGACACATATTAGATATAATTAGATACATACCAGTGGTTGTCTGAAAAAACATCAGGTCCCTACTGCAATGTTGGAGGAAGTAGGACAGACAACCTGCTGCTTAGGGACCCTTGAGGTCCTTTTGATCAAACTTAAGCAGGGTTTCCCTGTCCCTCAGAAACACTCTACTAACTCCGAGCCTCACATGATTAAATTCTGAGTTTTAATTCTGATCCTCCCAAAACATTCCTTGTAACCTACACTAACTTACCCCTTTCCTTCCTCTGCAGTATTTACTATTGGTTAAGCGGGAGGCATGGTTCATACCAGCTGCTACTGAAAGGGAGTCCTAGGCTCTTCCCAAGCTAAACAAAATTAAATGAAACCAAACAAAACCAAGTGTCCTTAAATGTCTTGCATGCCCTCAACTTCAGCACAAAAAGTTCCTTTCTATTTTGAAAGAACAGTGGAAGTAGTTTTTTCCCCAATAAAAATGGTTCTTCTGCTTTTTAATGAAATTTTTCTGTTTCTTAAAGTTTGGCTCATTAAGTAACCATCTCCATATAGTTATATATTTTCATATAGATTCCCCCAAAAGAATTAATCTTCTTCTTCACTGTCTTAAAATATACATTTTAAGTCTATGTTATAAGCTACTGAAACATTGCAAAGCGGCATAAGAATTCCAATCTAATGTTGTACAAAAAAGTTCATGGTCAAACTCACCTAGCATATTTCTAGCTCAATCTAACCCTGCATCAAAAACACCTACGGTGCACTTGAACAGTACAGATGTTCAGCTCCGGCTTCAGATTTAGTAGACTCAGTTATGTGCATCTTTATTAAAGTCTCCGGGTTTGTATGATGGGCAGTCATATCTGAAAACTACAATGGTGAATCTATAGTCATCTGGATGCTTATTATACCAAAGCAGTAAATTCATATGCATCATAAATAGATAAATAAATCCAAGTTCTAAGTGCAAAAGATGATGTCCAAAGTAAAACCCAAAGTCAGAAATCTATTACCATTTTTGTAAGGGTATTTTTCTACTGTCATGAGCTCCTGTGGATAAAGGGCTAGGAAGTAAAAATAAATGCAATTATCCTTTGCCTAAGGAAGCAGTTCTGAATACTTTTTTATTATATTGCCAAAGATTAGGACTGGAATATAAATCTGCAAAAGTCATACGAGAGGCTTTCCTCATTAACAGAAATGGAAATAGGCATTTGTATGTCAGCAATAAATCAATTAAAGGAGGAAAGTAGCTCGAAATGGCCTTCATTGTAGTTATTAACTCTGGGGTTTGCAGCAGTTGGTGATTGCTGAACCCAGCGTTTTCTTGTCTTCTACCTGGAGCAAAAGGGAGGGGTGTGAAATGTGGGAACAGTGTCACTGTATTAATCACGAAGTCTGAAAGTCTTCAAGTGTTTGCTAAAGTGGAGCAAAAGCAACGCAGAACACAGCCAGACGTTTCTAAAACCACTGTCCAGCTTTTGAGGATTTGAACAGTAAGACTGTGAATCGGTGTATAATTTGGTGTGTTTAAAAGTGTCTGCATTTACACACATCTGGACCTCAAAACTCAGTTTTATCGCTATGGTGATTTCTAATATAATAACATTTTAAAGAAGGAGATAGACATTAAGAAACTGTGCACAAAAAAATATTTTCCAGTGACATTTAAGAGAGCTGTGACGGTTCTCCATTCTCCTGTTGGTCTGTTAACCGAGTCCTATCAACTTCTCTTCAGTTTATCAATTTCAAAAAGTCTAAGTGTGTGTGTGTGTGTGTGTGTGTGTTGAGACAGAGTCTCACTCTGTAATTCAGGCTGGCCTTGAACTTGCCATGTAGCCCAGACTCTGAATTCGTTTTGAACAGAAGCATTTGGAATAAGATTATTGATAATTGGAATCCATGTTACTCCTAGAATTTAAAAAACTTTTTGAAGTTGACTCCTTGGTCTTCCCTGTCAGAAAATACAAATTTTGAATAACCACTTTACCTGTGTGAGTTAGAATCTTCAGCCGTAACACAGGAATAATAGTTTCCCTGTTGCCATCTCAAGGTTACAAGGAGAAGCATTTTTGTAATTTTCAGAATGTTATGCAAATGTAAGACACCATTAGTTTAAGCTTCTACCTCTAAAACTTCATATATACCATGTGTAATGAAAATGCATATTTATTGTAGATAGGGTTGAATTAAAGGTGTGCCACACAGGAAGTAATTTGAAGATGATATTTTAAAATGAATTTATTCTCAACTATGCTAAAATAGAGTCCACAGTTTTTCTACATTTGGAGTTATTCTTTATTCTTTGCTGATTTCCACATTACTTTACTCTATTTCATTCCTTCTCACAGTAGGGACAGAGCTGGAATCCTTGGCAAATTGTGCAGCCTTCTTTTGGTGACTTTCCTGGAAGAAGTTACTGTGAATTCATCTCTTACAAACTCACTATTGTCATGGGGCATGAAATTCCTAATGTGGAAGAGTAAGAGCTGAGGTGTTCTCCTCTGCCATTCTCCACACAACCTGGCAATCATCAAATCCTATTGATTGTGTCTCTTAAATCCTTCTCAAGTCAAACATCTGGCACAAAGTATAATAGTCTTGCCCATGAATCACTGAAGTATCCACTAACTGCACTCTAGTTATATGCACTCACCCTTGCCCTCCTTCCTAGACCGTCCACCTCCCACTCAGTATCCTAGGGTAGTCTTTTGAAACTGTAAATATTTTTATCTATCTGCTTTCTACTTAAATCTTGGATGGTGTCCATCGGCGTTTCCATAGGAAAGCCTTGGATTAGCCGCACATGACTAGTGAACTTCTAGACTTCTAGACCACTTCTACAGGTCTTCACTCGCAGTTGCAGCAATGCTGGATGGCTCCTACTTCCCTTTTCAAAGCTCCATGATTTTTACATGATTCCATCTAACTATATTTATCCTTCCTCCACTCTTCTCATCTGAAAAATCACTATTCATCCTTCCAGCGCTCACTCTTTCTTTAATGTCTCTGTCAGATCTCCCAGAAATAAATTACTCCATCTAGCAGTACTTGCTTTCATTGTCATACATTTTACACCAAGTTATAAATATTCATTACGGAAGTTTATATCCTCTCCCCTAGCAAGTTTCATGCTTTCGCCTCTTCCTCTACTGAAGGCTACGCTCTTCTCTCTTTCTAAGTCAATGAGAGTGTGGTCAAGAATTGTCTCCACTACACTGACCACAGTTAGACTGGAAACAGGCACCCACAGTGCCTGTTTGATTCTTGAGCTCGCTCTTTTAGAGTCCTCCAATCAAATCAGTTTAAACTGTAAGGTAGGGTGCCCCATCCTTCTTTTATTATGATGAATGTGATTATAAGTAACAAGTGAGCACTGTCAATTTTATCTAACAGCGCCGCTTCTCAGGAACATCTGGAGGTAAAATGACCAGTGTATTATTTTTCCTCTTACATTTATAATTATATTCTGTGCCTTCTATTATTTCACACCACTTGAGTTCTTGCTTCTTTTCCCTTAAAGTACACATTTTACTTAGAAAAGAGAATTAATATTATTGTGTAACTAATGATGGCTCCTTTATGAGTTAATTAACCAAAAAATAGTAATGAATAGACCAAAACTCAACATCCATATAGTTTGCATTTTTTCAACTTCGATTTCATGACACATGATTTTTGTTTAAAATGTGTAATCCAACATTATAATAAATATAAATTTGTTTCTCTCACCTCAAATAGTGATTGTCTGAAGCTAATATAATATGAATCAATATCAACTTCACTTTTCCATGAGTGAATTCTGGAAAGTGCATTTCATGAACTTAACTCTAGTTTTTCTCACGTTCCACTCCCCTCTTCATCCCCATCTTCCTTTACTCAGTGAATACTCACTGCCATCTCAGTCACTGATTGGACTATGTTAGGCACTGTGAAGTGTTTAAAGTTAGTGAAGTTACTGACTTCAACACTTCTACAGGACATCCGTAAAATCAACTGGGAAGGGCTGGGGATACAGCTTGGTGGCACAGCACCTGCCTGGAAAGCACAAGGTTGTGAGTTCAATTCCCAGTACCAAAAACAAAACAAACAAACAAAAAAGCTGGGAAAAGAGATGTCAGCACGGTAAGTATGAGGCCCGGGCAGTGAGTCCTCTGAGCTCAGGAGCCAGCCTTTACCTCCCGACTCTCCCCATCAGAGTCTGCAATCTGCCATCCTTTGTAATTTATTTTCAACTGTTGTTTTTTTTCTTTGGAAGGGTATCTTGATTTGATTTTTTATTGATTTTTTATATACTTCAATATATGGTAATTACATTCATCTTGGGGACTTGGTGCATATACATACTGAATCTTAATTTTATTTCTCCTTTGCCTCCTGGCCCTCCTCTTTTCCCATTCCCAAATTCCCTTCACATCTCCACAAAGTTTACATTGCTATTTCCTGTCATTTCTCTTTTGCTCTTTAAATTATTTATAACAGATGTTTCTCATGTAAGAGAAACCATGCGCTATTTAACCTTCTATGTCTGATTTACTTCACTTAACACGATTGTCTCAAGATATATTCATTTTCTTACAAATGACTCAAATTTATCCTTTTTTGACTAAATATTATTCTATTGTGTATATTATACCACATTTTCTTTATTCATCTCCTGATGGACATATAGGCCATTTCTAAGATTTAACTATTGTGAAATGTGTTGCTGTAAACATGAGTATATACATATTCCTATACTGTGATGTTTTTACCTCAGAAGATATCCCAGAAGAGGTATAATTGAGTGAAATGGAATTTTTATGTTCTAGTTTTTCAAGGAATCTCCGTTCACATTCCAAGTGATAACGTAGAAAAATTCCTTTATCCCCACAACCTTACCAGCATTTATTGTTGCTTGAATTATTGATGACAGTAATTCTTTCTGGGAAGAGATGGAATCTCACTGTTGTTTTGATTTGCATTTCTCCAGTGACCAAAGCTATTGAACATTTTTTCATGCATCTATTGGTCATTTCATTTGCTTATTTTTACTGAATCTGGGACATTGGGAATGTCCCAGTAGTTGTTTTCATCTCATTTCAGCATACATACAGACCAAGCACACATCACTGCCTCTGTCTCCTATCTCTTATTGCCTCTGCTCTACCTCTGAGCCCTTGAAATAAAAACCAGAAGCTATTTCCAGACTCTTGTGCATATTAGGTGCTGCTTCCCCTGGAATGAAGGAGATAGGGCAAGGTGAATCAGGACAAACGCATTGTTCTCCACATCTCTTATAAGTTGACTATGCCCACACATTTAAAATTGCATAAGGAAGTATTTGATCATGTTCAGCAGTGAATTGTTATCAAATTGAAGAAGTCTCATTAATAACTTCTTTCCAGTTGGTGCTGAGACCAGACTTTGGTTATATCATCAAACCCATTGTGAGTGTGTGCACACTCTTCCCTTGGCTCTATAAACCAAGACTGGGGTTTTCTTTCCCTTCTTTCCAGTGACAAAATATCCTTCACTTATAGAAACAAGTGAGACTCTCTAATTTGGCCAATATTGTTTTTACTACTAGTTGTTTTCCCCTCGAGTGAGTCAATTTATAAACATTCCATTACCTTTCGAACAGACTTCTACTAGTCATTCTGTTAAATTTGTCCACAGAGAATCACCCTCTCTCATCGTCCCATCTTTCTTTCCACCTCTGTGGTTATAATTAAGTTTTGTTTTCTCTGCTCCCGTGATCTCTATTGTTACAGCGTAAGAGCCTTAAGGACAGGAATTCTGAGTTGGTACTCATGTTACACACCCAGAGCTTGGTGTGTTTCCTGGAGTATAGAAGGCACTAACCAGAGAACTAGGGAGTGAACACTGTGTATCCAGATGAAGACCTTGTGTCTAAGGAGCCCTTGGGTTCAGAAGAAAGCTACCAAATCCAAGCACTCATAGGGCTGGGGAAGATTCCAGAGGAAGATGCAGCTGTTCTGAGACCTAAGGGTGACTTCAAGTTAGCTAGACATGGACAACCATATGGATAAAGACCTATACTTACAGATAGCAACACCAATTTGAAAATAGGCATAAAGATCCTTGTAGTAATGCTTTCTGTCAATCATGCCTAAGAATCAAATAGAAGCCACAGTATTATACCAGTGTGTGCTTGTGTATATGCAAGTGTGTGAGGCAAAACTTTAGTTTCTAAAAGTTTAATTAGATATAATAAAAATCAAGTCCAGCAACCCATAAAACCCTTGCTATTCATAGCCCAAAGCCTTTTACATGACTAAACATTTTCATTAACTTTCTCATTATTTTATTTGTCCTCAAGCTAAATTTTAATTTTTTTATTTTTTAATTCTATTTTAACTTTTGGCATTTTAATGGTATTCTTAAATAGCTCTGTAGCAGCAGATAGTGGTATGGTTAAAGAGAGAGATGTGAACCCAACCATCTTGCATGGAATTATTATATGCAGGAAAGCTGTCGAAAGTGTCAGAAAACACTCAAGTTAGAAATGAACATTGAAAATTCACCCATTTGTACAGTGAGGTTCTGAGTACATAAGGGACAACTGACAGAAGGACGAGGGAAAAGCATGATGGTCCTAGAGCCCAGAGGTCTATGCCCGTCAGTCACCAAGTCCATGGCTCTCTGTCTTGCATTGTCTGTGGAATGGAATCCATAAAATTTGCTCTTAGCCTTCATAATTATTCCCAAAATGGAGAGACTATATAGGAAATAAATCACCAAACAGATGGTAAATGTTTGTACTTAGTTATAGCATAAAATCACATTACAGTAACTTTTTGTTATAAAATAAAAATTTTACACCCCTTTCAACAATTATTCCAGAATTATATATGAAAAATATGTATGGCAATTTAGATTTGTGAAAATAAGGCTGTATTTTTAAGTATACAGTTGTAAAATAGCTTTTCTCCATGTTTGTGGTGCAAATGCAACAAATATGTTTACTAAAAAAACAAAAACGGCTTTTGCCTCATGAACATAATATACATTGTCACAATTTTGTCTCACAGAATGATTGAAGATAGTGGGAAAAGAGGAAATACCATGGCAGAAAGAAGACAGCTGTTTGCAGAGATGAGTGAGTATGGAACTTTTAAGGAACTCCCTACAGTTTCATTAAATATTCATAGAAAAGCTAGAAATAACCACTTAATACTTACAACATTTGTACTTCCCGTAAGATTCAAAATTCTTTGCATAAAGCATGCATTTAGCCATTTTGGCATCCTACTAGGCAAAAGTTAGTCAGTGTGCCAACATAATTTATGACTAGACTCTAGATTTTTATATCAAAAAAGTTTATGGACTTGGGTATTCACACACATGCACGATAAACACTATTTAGTATTGACAATAATACAGTCATTAAACCTCAAAATCTGTGTTCATCTTCCTGCATCATCACAGTGGCTGACATATTGTGGACATTTGACAAAATTTGTGAAATGAATCATTTAATATCTTCCCTGCAAAAATGGTATCATACATTAGTGACAAAAAGCAGTTGGATGCAAAAACACAACTAAACTATCAGCTGTCATTTGGACATCATGCAGAGAATGAGAAATTGTCCTACAAACGATTTTTTTAAGTACAATAGAAAACAAAGGACAAAAGAAGCTTGGAGGTGACCTGAGCATCAAAGGAAACCAAACAAAGATTATATTTACTGAGCCCAGTGAAAATTATTTGCTTATATAAAGTCACAGTTGCTGTGTAAGTATTGGCTGGTAGTGTCTTCCTAATGAAATACTTTTTTTTATTCTAGACACTTGGTAAAAAACACATATAAAATTAAATATTATAAAGAAAAAATATGATTCCTTTATTTTTGTTTATTATTTTTAATCTCTCCTTCCTACATAAGGAGTGGGCATGAGCAGGAAAGTGTTGTAAGCCTCTTTCTCCAAGATGGCTGTATAAAAAAAATAATTTCTACTGAATATTGGAAGCTATCGGCAAGAATGAGGATCAGAGCAGATAAAGAAAATTGCTAGATAATAACATTCATGTTTTCTTTTATCATCTCCCAATAATCTGGCAGCACCAAGAGAGTGTTAGAACTAACAAAAAGGAAATAATGTTAAAATTTATGTTGGGAATCTCAATTATGCTTCTTGCTTTTTTCACTTTAAATGACCTAAAGTGTGGGAGTTTTGGCCAGGACCTTCTAATATTTTAGAGTATGTTTGGTACCCTATTCTTTACTTCTGGTATGACATCATCTGCACTTGGCACCTTTTTATAGACACAAATCTAAGAGCAAGAGGTCTAATTATTGCTAGACAAAGCCTCAGACTCAAAGAGTAGGTTTTAGTGATCTATTATAATACATAAGGATGATGATTAATGATAATACAGTTCACATTCCAAAATTCCTCAGAGACTGGAGGAGACAAAACCAAAGAAATGATGAAGTATGCATGGGCCAAGTAGTAGAATCAACAGGATAATTATGAGTACAGCTAACAAAGATTTCCACCGAGGAGCTAGTAATGGTTTCCCATAAGGAGGATAAGGATAAGAGTCAGGGAATTTTAGAGTCTGACATGTCATTGATTTGTCATCTAATATGTTGAGTAGCTGCTGAGATATGAACAATGGATAAGGAATGTACATGTGATGTTCAGTTTTTGCAATTTCACAGGTACCTTCGTGCTGCTGTTAGAATGTCTAATACCATCTAATTTTGCAGGATGGCCTATCTCATTAATCTTTCTATAGTGGGGGTTAACCATATATACTCATCCCATATTTGAAAATAACTAAGAAAACATATCACTTACCCGAGAAGAAAATCCCCGATGTCTACTGAGGGCCTTTGGATAGACTCTCTGTAAAGTATTTCTGCCGGCTGATCAACAAATACAACCCCCTTCAGCCTAAAGAAGCCAGATATGTCGTCGCCCATTACTCCCTCACAGCAGTTCAAGGCACTTCTTCAGAGGTGGTGGTGGGGAGTTCTATCTAACTTCAGAGCTAAGTTAGATATAATATTATAGGCAGTCAGATAGGACTGGGCCCTCAAAGAAGCCAGTGAGGGAAAACCAGATACCTTGCAAAAGTGGGGGAGGCAAACACCTCCTGCTGTGGGCCAGACTTCAAGACAAAAGATAAAAGCCCACACCCTCTAAATAGGTATGGATAACCTTCAGGAAGCCAGAAGGTGCCAATAACACAACCCCCTACAGGCAAAGGCCCTGTTGTGTGTTCATACCCACTGGCTATGTGATGTGACTCACTTCCCTATTCATCCCGATTTAACCAGTTTTACCTGAGTGATTACACCCGTAATCTTATTGGTTGACCACAGTTCTGTCCCATCTCATGCCCACCTTGTGAGTTCCCATTTTTGTCCACCTAAGACCCGCCTCACTTTGTGGTTTTTCTCTGTAAAAATCTCTAGAAAAAGCAGAGTGCTCAGTAATCTACTTGGGATCTCTTCTGTCTCTCTCTCTCTCAGGCAGAAGCTTTCTTTCTCTCAATAAATATATTCTACTTTTTAAAAAACAAAATTCTCAGAGAATAGGTTTTTAACATCTTCCCATAAAAAAAGTTGTCAAGGTGATAGATGCGTTAGTTAGGTTGAAGAAGTCTTTCTACAATGAATACATAGATCAAAATATATCATTGTTCCCCAGAAATATATAGAATTACTATTTGTCAATTAAAGAAAAATATTGTTCATTTGGATGGTCAAAATACAAACAGGAAAAAATAAATAAATAGTATATTTGAGGAAAACAAGGAGGAAAGGCCAAATTTTACAAAATCTAAAGAAGCACAAGTACCAAAAAAGACAAGATTATATTGTGGGACAGTGTGGGACAGTGACACACAAAAAAATCAGTATTCACTATGAGAAAGCAATAAACTGTGGAAATGTGAAACTTCTTTTTGTAACACTAAAGACTGAGTCAGCTGGCACACTATAAGAATTAAACAAGTGTGCTCATTTAATGATTTTGTAAATGCACATCTAAGTTTAAGTGCCCAGTTCCTTCATCTTCATCTAATGACAAATAGAAATAGTGCAAATGTCTATTGAATTAAAGTCACCCAATTCAAAGACAGCTTAATCCAAATTTTATGTTCATAGAAGCAGAACAACTTTGATTTTTTCAGGTGAGAAAAGTTTAGGAAAAGTACATACTTATTTCCCAAATTGCAGTTTTATCTTTTGATAGAAACTTCACTGGACTCTCATAGCTTTACTAGTTTTGTAGGTACTCTTGACTTTATGATCAGAATAGATAAGTAAATCAAATCATTTTTCCCTGTGCTGGGGATTCAGACAGCTAAACTTCTCTGACCTTAATAATCCATTAGTTTGAACATATTTAGATCAACACTGTGAAGCATCATCAGTAGGTAGGATTCAGCAGGATAACGTTTGACTATATTCAAAAGGAAGAAGTGCTTTTTGTAGGTAGACTATTACAAAAGAGAAAGATAATCTCATTGAGAATGTGCTAAATGATTGACAGAGGTGTGACCCCACCTTTACCTATGAGACACCCTAAGAAAGAAAAGAAAACAGTATTATCAGAGTAACATGATCTTAGAAAGTAACTTCTTCCAAGAATCTGTGATGCCTACACAGGGAGGAAAAAAAAAAAAAAAAAACCAACTAGGAACTGGTAAATTTGATCACCTAAGTTTTATCTAGAAATTTTTAAAAAACAGCAAAAAGTGGTTTTTTCACTATTACAGATGTGAAAGAAAAGATCTCATCGTGTAGTTAAACCAACTATTCAAGACTACTGAAGGAGAAGAGTCACCTCGGCTTCACTAAAACAAAGGCAGGAGAGTTTTTAGATTCTAGGGTGAACAAGTGACGCATTAGTGTAGGACATTAGCAGGAGGTTAGGCCATTAACATTTGCTAATTATGCAGTTGAAAACTCTTGTTCTTCTCCCACAGAAAGTGGGAGGTTAGGGCACTATCTCTAATCATTACCTTTCAAATTCCTGGATCCCAGGCCCTTGAGAAAGACATTCCTGGGTTATAAAACTGGCTGAAGGATGGGGATATTAACTTCCCAAATGATTAGAGCAAGCATTTATGATGGAAACTTTTGTAAAACCAAGTATCTAGAGAAAGGGAGTTCAGAGGCCTACAGGGAAGACGAAGCCAGTCTAAAGTTAAGCAGGTGGAGGGGAATGTGAAGACTCATCTTGGCCTCACAAAAGCTAAAGAAATGCAACAATAGGAAGAAAAATTGGTAAGGTTTGGCAAATCCAGGGGACTGCAATACAGGTGCTTTAACCATTTATCCTGAGCTCACAAACACAAGCAGCAGAAGTAGAACAAAACAGCAAAGAGAAGCCATATTCATGGACTCTCACATAAGCAGAGCAGAGAAGATTAACTTCCATGAAAAACCTAGATGACCACCTACTTTGATTTAGAAAATACCATGCAAGTTGCTCTTAAATGAAAATTCTCCTTGTCATAATGCCCTAATTATCAATTTACTTATCCCTTGGATTAAAGCTGTGAAAACCAGTTAAATGTAAGTGGCATTCTGTGTTGACCTTTTCAGCCACTGAATGAATTTATCAGCCTAAATAGGTTTATCAGACTAGTTGTTAGCAGAGTAAAATGTCTTGGACTTAAACTCTCCTCCATTTCTTCTGCTCTAGAGACAGTTCCTTTTCCTCAAATGACATTTATGAACAGACTTATGTCATTCACTATTGCCAACTTTTTTTTAGGGATAGACTCAGGGCATGAACCTTCAAATCCATTCATCATAGATGCTGAATTAAGGTTTCAGAAGCATGTGGAGCCCAGGATGGTTGGGGTTTAATGGGAAAGAAGCAGCACCCTTTGAGAAGCTCAGAGGTGTTTAACAATAAAGGGAAAAAGAAATACCATTGACTTCTAAGTAGAGAAGGGACCTGAAATCAAAGGGAGGCACAAATGGACCCCCTAGAGACACTGCTCAGTTGTTGAGGGCAGACAGGCCTTTCCAAAATGCTGGCCATAGTCACCATGGCCATGATTAGAAAGGAAAGGATGGCATGCTTTTGCAATGTACACTTTTAATTTAAAAAATTCTGAAAAATGACATCAGTGTTCCCACTGTCATAGGCCCTGGTGAATACTGTATTTTCACTTCCTTTTTCATTTCTTACGTTCTTGATCTCTTTTAGAACATTAGCACCGTGGATCACTGTTCTGGAAATTCTTTCTGGTGTCCCCATCCCCACCTGGCCTCTTGCTTTATATAACCGCTCTGCGTCTTAGTTTCTATCTCCTAGTCCCTGCCAGACTCTGAAGTCAGTTGTTTTCTTCCTGACCAGTTGTTTCCATGTACAATTTTTTTTTTTGCCCCCTAATGTTTTTACCCTTATTCTTGTGGCTTTCAGGTGTTCAGAATCCCTCAAAATCACTTCCTGTATTCTTGCAAACTCACCCAGAATAGTCAGCATGGAAATTCAGCTACTCTTCCAGCCTTCCTTTTTGCTGTGCTGTTGCTGAATCACCTTGAGGTGGGCCTAGCTCAGGCTCCGCTAACCGTGCCCGCACAAGGCTGCTGCCTTAGAGTGTTTCCAAAGCTACAGTCTGTGAACAGTTATTAAAAAGCTGGGCATTGTTCAGACAGAAAAGGAAGTTCTTATTCCCAATTTTATGTCGCATTTTGCATAAAATCTCTCCTTGGAAAAGTATTCCCAATCCTGGCCCAGTCAAGACACATTGCTACATTTTTTTATAACATTTGTATTTTTAAAAATTCATTTTTACTAGTTACATTTTAAATGTTTGTTGATAATTCCTGGACTGTATTACAGCTGTAGTCAAGAGCCCCACATTCATGTCAGACTGCCCATTGGACGTCTCCACTTAGACATCCCACAAGCAACTCAAGGGCTGTATGTCCCAAACTGAGTTCTCATCCTTACTAGGCTACCTCCTTGCTTCTCCCTGTTTGTACCATGCCTCAGTGAGGGACATTAAATGCCACTCACTCGGATAGAAATCTGAGTATTAGCCTTGATCTCCATCCCATACCCCTGTCTCTCTCTCCCTCTCTCTCTCCCTCTCTCTCTCTCTCCCCATCTCTCTCTCTCTCTCTCTCTCTCTCTCTCTCTCTCACACGCACACACACACACACACATGCACGTGTATTCAGTCAACAATCGAGCTTGGCAAAGAGTTCAGACACAATATTTATAGAGTTTATTTTGTAAGTGAGTGAACTTTTACACAAAATGAGACAGTTAAGAGTCTAAATGACTATATAGAGTTTGTAATGGTCTATCAAAATGTAGAAAGTAAAGGATATGTAAATTGTATGAAAGTGTTCAGAGTATAGCAAAGCTAGTGTTAAAATTTAAGTAAACCTGCTTTGTTGTTTGGTTGGTTGGTAGAAGTGTTGCTTTTATGAATGGACAGAGAAGATATAGGAACATGGAAATACAGAAATGAGAGAGAGAGAAGAGGAAGAAGAAGGAGGAGGAGGAGGAGGAGGAGGAAGAGGAGGAGGAAGAACAGGAGGAGAAATAGGGAGAGGGAAAAGGTGGGCTAAAGAAAAAGAAAAACAGGATATATAGCTGATGACCATGAATAAACATCTCTTGTCTGCATCTGTTTTTCTGTATCATTATCAACAAACATTTGCCATGACAAGAATGGGAGAGGTTTGACTACACAGTAGGAGAAAAATCAAATTTCTTTGAATAAATGTACTTTATAATTTTTATTATGAAAATGTCAAATATAACATAAAGAAAGAAAATAGTATTTTTATATACCCTTAATTATTTATCCTGAGCTCTCACTATGTCTTAGAATAAAACAAATCTAAGGAATCATTTAAATGAGTTGAATCTCCAGCTTTTAAAGGATTTTATCTCAGTGATATATTTTTTTGAAAAGCACCATTATCCATTATTTTGAAGTACACTGAAGAAATGATTGCAAGTTAACAGTGACAGAGAAGTGCAAAAAAACAATAAAAATAAAATGGATTCTTAGAATATGAACTTTATATAGGTTCCATGATAAAATGGATTTTTTGTACACAAAATATAATGGTAATCCTAAACATTTAAACATCTTCAGAACAAGGATTCCCATACTAATTTCACTTCCTTATTCATTTATTTAAATTCTATCCTTTTAATAAAAGAATTAAGCCTGCTAATATCCTTTTTAAATAAGGTCACTAGGGGCTGGGGATTTAGCTCAGCAGCTTAAGCGCCTGCCGGGCAAGCATGAGGTTGCGAGTTCAACCCCCAGTACCAAAAAAGAAAGAAATAGATAAGATCACTAGACTGCTGTTCATGAAAATACCACTGAGTAAAAATTAACCTTAATTTCAATAGAACACTGATAAAAGCTTTTAGGCTATGCATATGTTGAATAAATAGAAACTGGGTCACCATACAATTAGGCAGATTTTAGGTAGCATTGTGACAATGTCTAGGGAAATAATTCATGGGCCAGTTACCTTGAGAAGCAGGCCTCTAGTACTATGCAAGAGGCTCTACTCACAGCCTGTTCAGATCCTTGATTTTAATTGATGACTTAAATGAAAACACAGGAAGACACACAGCTAATTTCAAGATAGATTTGGAATTTATAGACTCGCAAGGAAAGACTACACAAGTAAAAACTAAGTTTAGGATTTACAGGGACAGAAAAAGAGGTTTATTTTAAACAAGGTGGCTAAGCACTGAAAGAATCCACAGGAGTCTCCATGTCTTTTGGTCCCCAAATCTAATCTAATCCCATAGTGCCACTTGCATTATCTGTACAAGGTAGCACACTGCTGCTGTAAAGCTCAACTTTGTGGCTCACCACGGCCTCTGGCTTACATCATGAACCTGGAAGACCATGCACAAATAGGAGACATTTACAGACGTGCAGACCCCCTCATGATGCTTGAGCAAAATAGGGGGCCAGTCTAGTCCACAGAGCGATAGGGCAGGAGAAGGCTCCTGTCTCCACCCTTCATCTCTGTGTCTCTCTACTACATCCTCCAGAAATGCACCTTGCCATAGCCCCAAAACCTGTCTCAGAGAGCGGTGCAGAGTTACCAGAGTGATGGTTCTCAGTAGATACAGTCTTGCTGGGACTAAGAAACAGAACAGTGTCCTGCAGCACAGTTTTTGTACGTTATCTGGGGCTTAAATCACTATTCTTGAAGAATTCATACACATAATCTGTACCACTCATTTTCTTTTAATAGTTGCTGAGACTCTTAAGGCGGCCAAAGTCGGCATCAATAAATGTGGAAAGGGCAGGTTGTGTATTCAGGTATTTCTGTCACTGGTGATCTGGCGTCTCAGAGCATCCATTCCCCAAGAGAGCCCATCAGATTTACACAGACATGAAACTGGCAAGGGTCCTTGAAATGCCAGGGACAAATCAAAATGTTACACTATATCAAAAATGCTAGAAGTATTGGCTGAAAATTAAAATCAACTCATCAAATAAATAAAAAGTCCTACCCTTCATCAAAAACAGAAAATAGAAAGGTTCTGACTTTATAGGAAGACATGACTCTTTTTCCACTAAGTTTATTAGTACCATTTAGATATACATAATGATCACATTCATCATAGAGAATTTGTGCCCATGTGAGATATATTATGATTCTTCTTTTTCCCCATTCCCCTCCCCTACCTTGAAACCCTCTTCTCCTCCTTATTTACAAAGCTTTGTTTCCATTTGAGGCTTCTTTTCTCATTTTTTTCTTTTCCCTTCCTTTCTTTCCCTCTCTTCCTCCCTAATTCCCCTTTCCTTTTGAACAATTTCTTCCTATTTCACAGTCTGTTATACATTTTGGTTCTTATTTACACTTTCAGTTTCTCACACCAAAAAGGCAATGTGATAGTTATACATTTGTCCAATTTATTTTATTTAAGAGTATGATCTCAAGGTCCATCCATTTAGCTATAAATGTCTCAAGTTTATCCTTCTTTGTGGCTGGCTAGTGCTCCATTGTATAAAAAAACATCTTTTTGACCATTCATCAGTTGATAGGCATTTATCTATGAATTAAAAGTATCATACCACAGTGATATATGCACACTCATGTTACATCACTTGCCTCTTTAAAATCAGATTTTGAATTAACTTCAAACTTAATAAAAACCTGCAGGATGGGTCTGCAGCACATACCCATATTCCCAGCACTCAGGAGGCTGAGGGAGGGTGATTGCTGAGTCAAGGCCAGCCTGGGCTATGCAGCGATTCCCAGCCAGCATGAGCATGAGCTGAGATTAATGATACCAACAAGAATGAAAATAAAGAGAGGGGATTTAGAGGAAGATGAAAGGAGGTAGTTGGGAAGGAGAAGGGGATTAAGAAAAGAAACTAATTCTATTATGCTCGTAGGTACATACTCCCCAAGGTGAATGTAAATTTCGTGTACTACAAACAGTACTAATAAAAAAAGAACCTATAGAACGAATCACGTATTTTGTATATATCTATCTATATAGATATAGATATAGAGATAGATATAGATATAGATATAGATAGACATTTATAAATGCTAGGAAGTGACAGAATTGAGGATTGCTGACATAGAAGTTCACATATTTTCACTAAATTCTAATGTTCCCTGCCACTGGAAATAATCCTACATGGCAGTTCAGTAATGTCCATCTACTGAGAACATTAAGAGAAGGCCTGTATTGAGTCAAGATGGGTATCACCTCCTGTATCTTTCAAGAACCCAGTATCAATGAGCCTGTTTGTCAAGCAGTATACTCTCATAAGAGTAAGTGTTTAATCATATGCCTCATAAAATTGCAAAGTAATAGGACTAGTGACCACATTTTTAAGTGAATCTACAGAGAACAGTCTGAGTTAAGAGAAACCTAAATATTCTCAGGGAGGGACATTCACTATTTCATACTGAGATCATTAAAAAAGCATTTTATTGGCCTCCTAATATCATTGCTTCCAGCCCAATTTATTTGCTCAGAAATCCATTGTATTCTGAAGAATTTATGTATCACATTTCACTGGTGTAGACAAAGTTCAATACATGTCAAATACAAAAATACAACTACACACCTTTACATCTGTTATGACACATAAATGCGGGCTCTAAGAAAACCAAATATCTGAATGCAGAGAAAAGCAGAATGGGTTGTAGGCACAGCCTAGAGATTAGCCCAATCTTAGCAGGGTAGGAGGAGCAGTGGGCGCTCAGCGTCCAGGTGAGAGAGTGGGGAAAAGATCAGCCCACACCTGGCAGAGATTCTGTGGGATGAAGATGGTAAGGACCGCTGGGTAGGGATGAGGGAAAGAGCCTGCAGGGGGCCTTGAATTCTGCCAGGGCTTTCAGATCTGGCGTTCTAGGCATCAGGAGCCATGCTGGGTTATTTAGTGGAAGAGCAAATAAGGAAAGAAGTTCAAGCATAAGGGAAACATATTCCCTGTGTGCTAGGAAGCCACAGCATAAGAATATTAAAGGTTGAGAGGTGTCTTCTCTTTTGAGGTTGCAAGATAGACATCAGTAATACTAGTGAACACTTACACAGCACTTACTGCGTGCCAACCAGTGTGGTAAGCGCAGTCTTCCTTACAAGGACCCTATGCAATCAGTACTGCTGGCCACCCTCCTCCCCACCTTCAGATGAGAGAAATGGGGTTCCTAGAAGCCATTGACCAAAGGTCCCACAGAAAAGACGCTCAGTGTTCAGTGTGCGATCACTTAATGGTCATGTTCAAGTGACCAATAACAGTGCATTTAAAAATCTATTTATTTAGAACATCTTCCAGGGGTTGAAGTCACAACTTGAGCAGATTGTCCTCAAAAGTGGCAGACATGACAGTGTTAGGGAGGGTTCCCTGAACACCTCAGTTTAACATGAGGAATAGGGGGTAGAATGTTGCAGAACTTAAAATACTATTTATAGCCTAGTAAAATTAAAAATAAGTGTATTGATTGTATCTGTGGTTGTCTTGTTTATAGACATTACAAATCCCTTCCACACACATGGCACACCATATGTGTACTCTCCTTCCCTACTAGGGGCTCAGGATCTGGACCGCATCCGACTCTCCACCTACAGAACAGCATGCAAGCTGAGATTCGTTCAGAAGAAATGCAACTGTAAGTATGCCAGTTGTTTGGGCTAATTAACCTTCGTGAATCCTATAGTTTACGTGTGTTACTAAGTTTATTAACATTGGGTTTTCTTTACAAGTATTATTTACACAACAATAAAAGGAATATCACAGTACACAAATGGTAGAGAGACTGTTTCAAAGTAATTCTGAAGTCTTAACTACTCTTAACTACTAAAGTACTGAAATGTGTGAGCCTCGGGATGGATATATAATCCTGACCTCGGAATGGTTTCCATCTGGGTAGGTATTTTTCCTCTGTTCTCTACATTTGGTATTATAAATGCAGTGCCATCAAAATGCTTTCCAAGGACTTTATAAAATATAAAACACTAAATTCTCTTCATATGTGTATTTCCTTTATATGAAAATGTTTACACATCCCTGCAAAAGTTAAGCTTCTTTCTGAAACTACAAAATTAGCCCATTTTATCAAAGTATCAAGTACATTTGCTGCCGTCAGACAAGAGGAATGGAGACACTGCTTAAAGAAACAGAAACTTGCTCTAACTCATTCCAGGATTTTAAGCTGTCTTTAAGCTAGACTACCAATCACCGGAGCAGTGTTACATCCCCTCTGGGTCCACACAGTGGTAGTATCACCGTATCCATTTTCTCTCAGGAAAAATTCACTTTATAATTCATGTGTATAAACTTACTCTTTTTCTTTTTTGAAAACAGACTTATTAAAGCTTCATAACTGTTCTTTATTTCTAATTAGTATTGAGTGAATTTTTAAAAACAGAAACCACAATGTTCTCCCAGACACGCACACATAGTTGTAAAGTGACTGGCTTGTGAATTAGATTCTCAGTGAGAGCAGAGGTCAGACAGGTCCACCCTCTGGGCGGAGTCTTCAGCAGGTGTTTCCCAGGGTCCTGGGTGGGACGGGCAGCCAATTAGGCTGTGGAGATGGACGGTGTACACGTGTTCAGCAGGCTGCTCAGCTGCGGCCTATTCTCTTGCCCTAGTGACTAAACACAGGGCTGCACTTTAGGGCAGAAAGAGTAGGAGAAAAATGGTAGATTAGTCAAGCATCAATTATGCATTTTGAATCCTCATAGGAAGCCAAACCGAACCCAAAAGAGCAGAGAGAAAAACACTACAAATATTGAAAAGAAGCCATGGCTGTATTTGTAGCTCTGGGCATTGATGAGTAAATAAAAGCCTTATCCAGTGCTGGTATAGGGGACAAGGAAAATGTTCCCAGGAAAGAAAAGTTCTCCCTCCCCGCTGCAGCCCACCACTCATATTAAAAACAAAAGAAAGGATCTCGGTGTTTCCAACAATGGAAGGTGCTGGTATTTTCCCACCTTCTTAAATCTATTAGCATTTCAGTTCTGTTCAAAATTGTGGGCAGTGGAGAGAGTGGGCGGTAATGGTTCCATCCCTCTTAGAGCTTTGCTAAGCAACACAGTTTCCTTTGCTTCTTTTATTAGAGCTAGGACTTCCAAAAGCACTACAAAGGGAGAAGGAATAACAAGAAAATAATTAAAAGAAAGGAGAGAGGGAGCGTGGGAGTGAAAAAGGAAGAAAGGAAGGAAGGAAGGAAGGAAGGAAAGGAGAGAAGGAAGGAAGGAAGGAAGGAAGGAAGGAAGGAAGGAAGGAAGGAAGGAGAAGGAAAGAGGAGAGAGGGGGGGAAAGAAGCAGGCTGGGAAGGAGAAGGAAAGAAGAGGCTTCTAGTGGTGTGGCCATCTTACAGCCAACATTGCAGAGTGCAGACACAGTGTCACCCCCATGGGGGCCTCTAGCCACCCCCAGGCCTTATTCCATTTCTCCTGCTCTCTGGGAAAGGCCCATTCTCATTCCTGTGTATCTCTTTTCCTAATCTTCTTTTCTGGCCTCATCCTTATCCTATATTGAAAGCTGTGCCTCAGTCACATCAATTTTCTTGGAAAAGTATAGGGGAGGAAGAAGGGCTGACGGTCTACTGCAAGTGAGAACAGAGCCTTCCTGCCTGTACAGTGGCTTCTCACTCTTTCCATTCATTTGCCTCTTAATTTAGAAAGGCTCTAATGAGCTCTTGCTGTATATTCCCCTGTTAGGAGCTTGAGACACAGCAATGATAAATCAGATGCAATCCCTACCTTAATGTTGGGTGAAGTCTAGTTGGAAAGGTGGACTCCTAAACAGATTTATAAACCCACATAGAAGCGTAATGACAGGAATAGATACATCGTGTTTGGGACCTTGAGGACAGAACCTTGATATGCGGACTTCTGAGTCTGCTTTCCTGTAGGAACTTGGAACTAAATCTTAAAGAATTAGTGAGCATTCAGAGAGGAAAAATCTTATTTACTCTATAATACACATTAGAAACTTCATTTATTTTAGCAACAGATACTGCATTCTATGAAAACTAGACAAAGACTCAAAGAAGAAAAAACAAGGACATTTTGAATGTTATTCTTAAATTAAGCTGCTTTTTAAAAATCGTTTCTACTTTGATAAAAAGTGTTAAATGCAATCAATGCATGTTTGCCAAGTTTTCTTTCCTAACAAGAAATACAACAGTTACGGTGTTCAGAGGTACTTGTAAGGTGCTAACACAATTGATCTTGGCTTGTCTTAATTAAAGTTGGAAACTTCCTTCTAGAAAGGTAACCAAGACTAATTATTTTGGTAAGATAGCATTGGTCAATTAGTCAATGTTGAATATACATCCACGTATAGAAAAAGGTAATGTTAGTCTCCAATAAAACCTAACTCACCATAAATTATGGTACCTTATAATGGAGTTTTTCCTATGCAACAAAAGAAATGAAGAAAAAAAATAGGTATTATATTTGTAATTGTATTTGTAACAAAATGTTCCCTGCAAATGCAAACAGAACAAGGAGCTTTTTATTGGGGGAAACTCATCCATATTCATTCAGGAAAGACGTGTCACCACAGGTAAGAGGGTACATTCCTGAGTGCTTAGTTTGACACCAGGCTTCTTTATATGTTGCCTGTTCAAGAAATGTTGGACAAGAACTCTTTGGGTGAAAAATGTGGTATTTTAATGAGCAAAGTTTACTCTAGGCCACATTAGAAAAAATGGCAGGACAGGATGACTCCGTGGTTTCGGTTGGCTCCTTGTGAGGTTCTCTCCCTTGCCATGTCTGAAACAAAGAGCAACTTGATTGGCAGCATCTAGTCACTGATCAGGGCAGCAGCTCCCCCGCAAGCATAGGTTTCTCTCAAAGTACCTGCCTGGCAGCTGGCTCGTTACTTGGTCCACTTAAGCTACTATAAAGAAATACCATAAACTGGGTTGGTTATGGAAGCAGAAATCTATTTCTTATAGATCTGTAGGCTGAGCAGTCCGAGATAAAGTCACCAGCAGTCTAGGGTCTGCTGAGCATCATTTTCTAATGCTCAGGTAGCATCTTCTCTCTGTGTTCTCCTAGGAAGGAGTGAGCAGTGCTGCTCTCTGGGGCTTCTTTCAAGGGCACTAATGCCTGCCATGAGCACTCAGTCTCCTGGCCCAGTCACCCCCTAAAGTCCCTGCTTCTTGCCACAATCACACTGAAGTGAAATTTCAGCGGGAATCTAGCGGGGAGGAGGTACAAACAGACCATAATAGAAACTCAATATAGTGCCTATCTCATAGATCAATGAAACAACTTAAAATGGGTTGTTTATTTTAGGTGAGGACTTCATTTACAGGTGAAATTTATTTTGCATATTTACAAAACTATATTTAAAATCCACATAATGGGAGAGCAAAATGTAACAACTAGCACTTACAAAGTCATCACCCAGTAAAAGAAATATTGTCCTGATTGTCTATGTTTCTAAAAGATTTCTTTTTTATCTCAATTCAGAGATCATAAATGTTAGTTCATTCCTCATAATTCCTTCCCCCACAGCCCTTGCTTCTTGTGTTTATGGCTTTTCATATAGAACATTGATTTCATGTTCGTTTTCTTGGATGCAGTTCCTGATGGATGCTGAGAAAAACCGGTCCCTGTGTTGTAAAAGAACTCTAAACAAGAGGCTGGAGAATTGTGGTCCGGGGACTGCCTATAGCTCCTCGTCTTGTTTTGTGTAGATTGTCAACTAGGACTAGTTTTTAGAGCTGTAAATTTGCCATTGATTTAATAATGGGGAACAATAAGATGTAACCTCGATTAAGTAAAAATCTTGCCCTCTCTCAAAAAAAGAATTCCATCCTTTTTCCTGATAGACTGGCATTTTAAAAGAATTCAATTCTTCTACACTTACATTCATCAATAAAAATGTTTTGAAAGTTCTTTTTTCCTGTATATGTATTATATAGTATTTTTTATTATGTCTCTTTGTTCTTCAAAAATGTTTACCAATTCCTGCCCCCCCCCAAAAAAAGCACTTGAACGCAGGAGCCAGTTGGGGTCTCTTTTGAGGACACTAATCCCAAACCCAATCATGAAGGCTTGTAGGAAAATAGCAAGTTCAAAGCCAGCCTGGGCAACTTTATAAGAATTTTCTGAAAATGAAAAATAAAAAGGGCTGATGGGAGAGCAAAGGGGGATGGATGGGGAGATGAGACGGAGGAGGAAAAGAATGCAGGGTAAAATGCCATATTTCTTTTTCAGACAAAAGACTCCATTTCTTCCACTCTTTACCCATAGAAACTGTTTGCTACATCACATCTTCCCCTGATCACTGTTCTTTGTACCCTGGTGTATCCTCCCTTTCCATGACATCATTAGCACCCTTCCTAACAGAAGAGAAGACTGAGCGGTGGGTGTGGTGGTGCACACCTATAACCCCAGCACTCAAGAGGCAGAGGCAGGAGGATCACTGCAAGTTTGAGGCCACCCTGGGCTATACAGTGAGACCCTGTCTCAGACCCCCACACACACCCAAAAAAGACTGAGTACCTCTAAAAGTTAGGGAACGGCAAGCTGGCTATTTGATATGCTAGGAGGAATGGTTCAGAATGAAAAATATGAATATGATTTCTAATACTCTTTTTCAATCTACAACTTTCTTTTTAGTGTCCACATTTTTGTTAACTTTTTATAAGAATAAGAAACCTACAAATCATTTGTAAGTATGTGTGAAAAGGTAACACATCAGCCTTTATTTTAAACAAAGAACTATTTCCTTCTAAAGCATTATTTCTTTGGTCAGCATTGTCATGCTTAATGATCCAGGTACTCTGAAATGTCAGCATGTATTTTTTCAGAAATTACTTTGCAGTCAATGAATTGTAGCCTTTAGTTCACCAATAAAGGCAACCAGAAAAATAACCTAGAGCTATCTAATCTCCCTGTTTAAAAGTGAGGATGAAAGTAAGGGAATACCCCATCCAGGCTAACATTGCCTGTCTTTAATCCTGCTCCAATTTTCATTCTCAGTTATAGCAATTAAAGTTTTCTTTAAAAGAAAAGGTTTAAAAAAAGGCCCATATTTGTATCTTCAATTTCAAAGTTCCTCAAAATCTAATAAATTAGAGGCTTTCTTAAAATGTACTTATCCAGAAATAATTTAAGTTAGAACCTATGCTTTTGTCTGTGTTAATGTCTCTAAACTTTTTTCAGGATTTCTTGTGAGCCTTCCCCCCACCAAAAAAAATGTAGTTACTTGTTTACCTAAATGTTTCCCTATCACTGAAAAATTAATGCACTAATCCATATGTAGTAGGTCCTGAATAAAGATTTTCCTATGAAGGAAGGAATACACTTGACTAGGTTCATTTTTTTCACCAGCCAGGTGACCAGTGTTATGCGGTAGGAGAAGCCCAGAGATATATTTTTATATTAAACATTAGTGCCTTGTGCATTTTTCTTCAAGTTAATGTACCAGCATCTTCCTGCTCCCTGTTGTTAAGTATATGGATTTGGGGCTACTATATCAAATTTCTATTGTTGCACAGCCAGTTACTCCAAATTTATTCTGTTACAACAGTGTAACATTCACTGTTCCCCATTTTCTCTAGATTACAAATCCAGTGTAGCATAACTGGACTCAGGGTTCACACTGGGCTGAAATCAAAGTCCTGACTGAGGCTCTGGTTCTCATCTGGGGCTCTTCCAAGTATTCTCTTCCAAGTATCCTGATTGCAGAATTTATTTCCTTGTAGTTCCAGGATTGACACCAAATTTCCTTCTCGCTATCCACTGAGAACTACTTGTTCTTAGAGCTTTCTTCTTGCCACATGGTTCCCTTGGGCCTTTCAGAGCATGAATATTTGCTTCTTCTTCCAGACCAGTTAGAATCTGTCACCCTGATTTCTCCTTCTGTCACTAACCAGTGAAAATTCTTTGTTTTTTAAAGAACTAGTGTGTTTATATCAGGTTTGCTTAGATCATCTTCATATTTTAAGGTCAATGAGATTGTCAAGCTTAGTGTTTGAGTATTTCGGAGAAGGTATGTGTAACCGTGGGCCAAGAATCTTGGAAAGACTATTTTTAGATATTACCTGTATTTATCAGCTTTCTGATATTGTGACAAAATACGTCAGGATAAAA
Organism: Dolichotis patagonum; assembly: GCA_004027295.1. NCBI lineage: Eukaryota > Metazoa > Chordata > Mammalia > Rodentia > Caviidae > Dolichotis > Dolichotis patagonum. Next base: position 143,992 of record PVJX010000257.1, on the reverse strand, counting down.
TTGTAAAGGAGGAAAGGTTTATTTTGGGTCACAGTTTCTGAGATTTCTGTCCATGGTCAGCTTGCTGTATTGCTTTTAGACCTGTGATGAAACAGAAACACCATGATGCAGTAAAGCTGCTCACTTCATGGTGTCCAAGAAGGACAGAGAGAAAGAAGAGAGACCAGAAGGGGCTAGAGACGAGATACACCTTTCCAGAGCACACCACCCCCCACCCAATGACCTGCTTCCTCCCTCCTGCTAGGCCTTCTCCCTAAATTTTCCACCACTTTCCAGTAATTCCATCCAGATACTAATCCATCAATGGATTAATCCATTGAAGAGTTCAGAACCTTCGTAATCCAGTCACTTCCCAGAAACCCCAACTCTGACGCTTCAGGGATGAAGTCTTCATCCCCTGAGCCTTTGGGGGTCGTTTCAGATTCAAACCATAATACTAATCGAGAACATAGACTTTTCTCTTTTCAAGAGAATAACAGGTGAAACCTTGAAGGTAAAAACAAAATTAAAGGAAAAAAAAGAAAAACCCTTCAGGCAAGAGAAACAGAATCAAAAAATAAAAATGTGTTTAGACGAGGAAGGTAGAAAAGACTCTCCACAGTCAAGGGCTTAGAAGAAAGAGCAGGTACCTTCAATGTTAGGGACATAAGTGGCAGATGACTAACCCTTAGAGCGCAATTATCTTTGTTTGTATTGTTGAAAATGTCTTTGATACATGTTTCCATTCCTGATGCTGAATTATTCTAGACAATTGTTAAAATAAAGTGCACTGCACTAGAATACAATGTTCCCAAAAATTCCCTGTGGGGAAGTTGGTAGTAGCAGCAAAACATAAACAAGCCCATTAATGACGCCTGCATAAGATGACAATAGAAAAGCTGGTCCTCCCTGTGCACCCTGGACCTGTGGCAAAATTGTTACCCCCTCAGCAGAGCAAACCTCTGGCAGAGGAAAGCTCTTATTTTAAAGCCCTGATGCTTATGCAATAGGTTTAGCTGAAGTTGCTTCTTCCTCTTCGTTGTTTCTATTTTCAGAATTTTAAAGACCCAAGGTTGTTTGTTTGTTTGTTTGTTTGCTAGAAGTTTTAGTTTTAGAGAGTGCTGGAGGCTTTATCTGCTCAAACTGCTGCCACAACACAACACTGGAGTAAGCCCACACCTGTAGCCTTGGTTCAGTGGCTGCAGATAGAGCAGGCAACGTCTCTCTTCCCTTTCTTCTGCTTCTGTGTGGTGCTTGGAAGCAAGAGATAAAAGTGCATTTAGAGGGTGTTGTCTCACCTGCAAGCCTGAATCCCAGGATTACAAGACTGTGGGACACATCTGGAGAATGGGAGTGGAAAGCAACCTCTTCCAAAAACCGTACCCACGGTTCTGCCTGAAAGTCATGCTTCATGTCAGCTGGGTTCACTGCCCACTGAGGCTCTGATAACATTTGTTGTTTTTAGCAGTCATTTATTTATTTATTAATTCTAGAATAGGGATGGAGCATTTAATTCATGGCCATCACTATTCCACACCAAAGAGGAGAAAGTGGAACATTCAGAAATCCATTGCAGTTGTCTTGCAAAATTTGAATAAATACATATTTATTTTACTATAGCTCTCAAGCATTACTGGATTTTCATTTCCAATACATTACTCTTCCCTGTTGGAAATTAGAGGGGAAAAAAGAAGTTATAAATAGGTAGTAAGACAGCAGATTTGTTTTTTATAAAATCTTTTTAAGGGCTTGCTCCCTCCATGAGTATCAAGACCTAGCAAGTTGCCAAGTCATAAATCTAGATGCTCTTTGAACTCTTCTCCGACCTCAAACGGAATCAATGACAAAGTCTCTTCAGTTACACTACATGCAGATCTCCTCATTTTATCCACATCCTTCTGTGCAGACTGTAAATACCAGGGCAAAAAACCTTCACCTGATTCCAGTCTACACTGGCCCCGAACAACTGAAATGAATAGGCACTTCTCAGAAGAAGTACAAAGGGCCAACAAATACATGAGAAAATGTTCAACATCTCTAACCATCAAAGAAATGCAAATTAAAGCAACACTGAAGTTTCATCTTACTCCAGAAAGAGTGAACATCATCAAAACATCAAATAATAGCAAACCCTGGGGAGGCTAGGGGACAATGACACCCTTTTACATTGTTGGTGGGAATGTAAACCAGTACAAACACTATAGAAATCAGCATGGAAAATCCTCAAACAGCTAAAAATAGAAATTCCATTCAAGCCAGTTATTCCCCTTCTGGATATCTTCCCAAAAGAATTAAAGAATCATATTACAGTGATACATTCATGCCTATGTGTGTAGCAGCACAATTCATAATAGCTAAATCTTGAAAATGGTCTATGCATTTATCAATAGATGAATGGATCAAGAAAATGGGTTATCTACACACAGTGGAGTACTGTCCTGTCATAACAAAGGATAAATTTGAGTCATTTGCAGCAAATGAATGAACTTTGAGCCCATAACGTTTTGACACACAAGCTCAAATATTGCATAACTTCTCTTACTTGAGAAACCCAAAGTATAAATAAGGAGCAAAATAAAAGATAGGCAGTAGGAAACAGAAAGGTCTTTTTCAAATAGAAAAGGCATCTAGAGATGGAGGAGGTGGAAAGAGAGAAAGGAAAAATTTTAAAATTAATATATGCATTATATACACATATATAAACTTTCCACAATGAACATAATCATTTTGTAGGTACTGAAATATGTGCTGATAAATAAACAAATTAATTAATTAATTAATTTAAAACCCAATAAATAAAGTTATCCCCTGGGTCATAACATGGAAAATCTCCAGGACCAGACTTGATACAGTTTCCTCCTACTGCAAAGTTATATTATAATGTGCAGATGGCTGTAAAAGAGATTATTAGGTGGGTCTTACCTCATCATGTGAGTCACTTAAGAGCAGGGAGAGTTTTCCCTCCGACTGGCAGCAGAGATTTGAACAACCAGCGGGATTTGAGGTGCCTCTGCTGGTTTGAAGATAGAAGGAGCCACATGCTCAATCTCCAGGTGATGAAAGATACCTGAAAGAAAGCCAGCAAAGAAGTAGAGCTTCTGTTCTACCAGTGTAAGAAACTGAATTCTACTAACAAAAGAAATAGGCATTAGAAGCAAAGTTTCCCCAGATTCTCTAAGTGAGACTCAGTTCATCCGTTTGTCTTGTTGGTTGGCCTTCTTTTTCTTCAAGTACTTTTTACATGTGCATACAGTCTATGCTATATAATTTATATAGTTGTTATAATTGTTATTTCTTCCCCAACTCACATATAGGCTCCTCAAAGGCAAAGATCAGTGTGTGTCTTGCATACTGATGTTTCTGAAGTATGGAGCACAGAAGTATTCAATAGACCCATATTGAATAAATAAATGACTATGTGGGACCATTGGGGAGAAGCCCTTAAGCAAGAAAATTATGTCAAAGACACTGTACAGTTAAGTATGCATTAATTTAAGTGAGCAAAATATCATTGACAGTATACTTAGTATGTGACCACCAATGTTGTATTTCAGAAATGAAAAATATTTGTAGAAATCTTCTAGATTTATCCCTATGCTCAGTATCCTTAACTCTGCTTTCTCCTTAAGATATCTTACATTTAATTTTTCTCAACATTCGTTTTCCTTACCCTAAGGGATCTCAAAACACTAACCTTCAGTAACCATAAGAAGTCCCGCTATTAAGACTATGATGGGAAGGTCATGTGACAAATGGAAACCATGAGAATTTGTAAGTTTTACAAAGTCAAAAGTTTAACAATAGATTGCAATTTTCCTCCCCTGACTGAAACTAAGAGCATTATTTTAAATACACATAATCTTTTTAAATAAAATGAGGAGAGATAGATACATTAAAACCTAAAAATTCAAATATTCAGAAAACAAACTACCTTGCTGCCTAATGAGCAATAGCTAATGTATGGAGGCAAAATACCTTCCAAAAAATTGAATTTTTCATTATATGAAATAATTTAGAGTGGCAGTGACTGACTCCACCTCCAACTTACTATAATATAGTCTTACATTTTTCTACCTAATTTGTCCAGTGGTTTTTAAAATTTTGTTCACAGACATATAATATAAAATTTACTATTCAAACTGTTTTAAATATGTAAATTAACTACATTATAGACATTCACGAAGTTCCTCAAGCATCACTACCCCATGAAATTCCAGAACTTTTTCATCATACCAAAATAAAACACACACACACATACATGCACACACACATACACGCACACACACACACATTTTGTGCTTGTCTTAGTTACTTCCCCCGTTGCTGGGACAATCCTCAAGTTAAAGGAGGAAGCGTTTATTTTAGCTTCCAGTTTGTAGAAGTTTCAGTCTGTAGTTGGCTGGCTTATGGCAGGGCACCATGGCAGAGAAGCATGGCAGGAGAAAAACAGTTCATGGCAGGGTAGGCAGAACAAAAAGCAACAACAATGATCCTCCCTTCCCCTCTTTATTTCATTCAGGCTGCACAGCTCTTGGTTAGTGTCACTCACACCCAGGGTGGGTCTTCTATCTTCAGTAAATCCATTCAGCCACTTCCTGAACTATGCTAATCTAATCAGTGGATAGATCCAGTTATCACACACTTGTAATCTACACTCACACACCTTAGATCCAGCCAACTCTGAAAAGCCCTACCTAGGCGTGCATGAGGCTTTTAGGGAAATCCAGATACAAGCCATAGCAGTAACCATTAATTTTTTAATATTTTGAAAATATGTTGCATCATTTTTTCTTTCCATTGATGGCACCAAATGAATCCAGTTCTGCATTGTAAAGTAGAGTACCTGAAAGTCAACACATACTTAAGTGATAGTGGTTTAGCTGGGGGAAAAAATGTTGAAAGAGAAATTTTTGCCTAAAAATCTTACTTCATGACTGCAATAATAAAACAAAAGCTATGCTCAACTGGGAAAATTCTGTTAAAAGTAATTCTGTAAATATGTATGGGTCACTCGCCGTGTGCCATCTACTTGGTAAACAGAACAATGAACAAAAGAGGAAAGAAAACACCTTGCATTCTAGCAAATGACATAATACTTTCAGATAGTCAAAATAAGTCAGGACAAGAAGATGTGTTTTACTGCTGCCCACATTCCCCACAGTGTGTAGCTCATGGGATGCATTTAATTCATTTCCATCTGAAGATGGGTTCATAAACATCCACTGAGTAATGACACTATGTGAGACATCTTGCTGAGTACCTGGAGGGATGTGGGGACAATTCAAACTCAAGAGCTTCACTTCAAGGATCTTGTAGATAATCATAAGAAATCTTACATGAACTGGGCATAATGGTGTATGCCTATGATACCAGCACTCTGGAAGGCCAAGGAAAGAGGATCACAAGGGCAAGCCCAGCCTAAGCAACATAATTCAGCAACTATAGATATATAGATAGATACAGATATATCAAAGGATTGGGGGGAGAGGTGTTGTTCAGTGAAAAAAGTCTGTATTCAAGCTATAGCACTCCTGAAAGGGAAATAAAAAAGAAATATTTAACATCTTGTTTCTATTCTAGGGACAGCCATTTGATAATATACCTAGCTTTTTCTTTGGCCTGTGTTCATCTTTTACTTAATTTTTTTAACATTTTTTCCTATTACTTGTAAGGCAGCTCCTCTGCAAAATCCCTGCTTGCATGATCTATTTCATTTGCTTTAGCGTTTTTCAAAATGTTCAGCAGTAACAAACAAGCAGAAAGTCTGGAACATCCAGTGAGAATTCTCTCTCTCTTTTTTGTAAGGTCTCCTTTCCTTTAAAAAACAGCAACAGTGCATTTGCAGGAACTCTTAAGTATCTGCCAATCATAGGGTTGGTTCTTGGAATTTTCATTTGCATTTAAAATGAAACAAATTTACCTGGAAGAGCATATGAAGAATAATACACTCTGAGATCATCCCATTTGTTTAGGTTATCCTGCCCGGTTATAGTCCTAAGTGTACACACCTGCTAATACAATAGCCTCAAGGTTGATTTTTGTTTGTTTTTGGTTTTTGTTTGGTTTGGTTTGGTACCAGGGATTGAACTTGTGACCTCACACCTGCCAGGAGCTTATGCCACTGAGCTAAATCCTCAACCCATTAACCTCAAGTTTAGAATCTGATGAATGTGTTCTATGAATTAAAAATCTGGATTTTGAAAATATAAAACAGTGTATATACTCTAAAGCTTTATTATATAAACTTTGCTGCATAAGCTGATACCCAGTCTAGCAGACTCATGAGCTATCATTTGCTGAAGGAAAACACATGACATACAATAATCAAGTGTATCTATAAATATTGAAGTAAATCGTTGGTATTTTAACCATTCATGATGTTGTACTAACACTTTTATGTTACCTCCTTATCTACTAGGAATTATAAAGTTAGTTATGCTGATTCCAAGTGAAGAGAGCATAGCACAAGAGTGACTTCCTTTGGGTAAATATCAGATAAAATCATCTAATTAAAGAGCCCAGCTTCTAACTTCTAAATATTAGCCACTTGTCATGATAAACAGAGCTACTGTGACAATGTCTGCCAAACAGGCCTGTGGACTCTCAACCTGGTAATTCCAATAGTTGTAATGGCACCAGCCTTAAGTAGCTTACTTTCTTGGAAAATAATAAACATTGATGTTAGATAAAGTGTGATGCATCTTATTCTTCAAATTAAACTTTTCTGAGTAAGACAGTGATATACTGTGGAAGAGGATGAGTGGAAGAAAATGTTTGTAGCCAAACAGAATGAGAATCTACTTTGTCATGATCATAATATTCACTTTTGTCTTATTTGTTAGGGCTTAATCAGGGATACACAGAGACTTGACAAGAACCAGTGCTTAGCCTATATCTCCCCAAAAAACAGACCCTACACATCACAATGAAAAAGCAGATCACTGGGACAGTGAACCTCAGAATAGAACTGAAATAGTGAAGGAGGTACGGTCAACAGACAGCTCAGGAACTGAGGTAGAATCAACCTTGTGAAATGCACCCCATAACTATTACCACAAACAAAAAGAGGGGATTCTAATCCATCTGCTGTGTCTGCATTGGTCAAGAGTAGCCTGCAGGAGTGATGCGCCCTCTACACACACACACACACGCGCACGCGCACACACACACACACACGCACACACACACACACACAGAGTTACACACATGAGCATTTCTGGGTTACATATGTGTAAATGCTAAGTGAGGTCCAGATATTGATAATGAGACCTCAGAGGTAAGCAATAAAATGTATTTTTTGCAATAGCACCTTAAGACCAATTGCTTTCAGCTTATAGATGCCCTGAGTGGTCAAAGTCTGTGCTAGTTACATCTGCATGGGCTTTAGGAAGAAGTAGGGCCAAGAAGAGTTACAAGAAGTACCTAAAATGAACACAGAGTATCATACACTGCATATCATGACTTTACTATTTATGGCTTCCTCATCACTATTTTCTACTGACATCTTTTAAATTTTTATTTTACTTTTAATTGACAAATAATTATATCTGTTTATGTAGCAATATTCAAAATTACAATATGTGTACCCATTGTTAAATTATTAAACAGGCTTATTAGTGTATACACCACTTCACATTCTTAGCATATGTTTGTGGAGAGAACACTTACACTACTAAACTCATACATACACACCCTTGTTTATAGTAGTGTTATTCATGATGGCTAAGCTCTGGAAGCAGCCTAGATGCCAGTCCATAGATGAATGAATAATATATATATATATATATATATAGCCAAGAAGAATGAAATTTTTCCTTTGTAGGAAGATGGATAAAACTCAAAACAATCATGCTAAGCAAAAGAAGTCTGACATAGAAAGTTCAATATCATGTCTTCTCTTATATAAGAAATGTAAAATAAAAATACACAAATAAAACAAAACAGAAATAATAAGAAACCAGAAGATTGATTCTTGGAAATAGGGAAAGGAGATGTTGGATGGTGGAGCAAAGTGGGGGAGTAAAGAAATTGAAAATGATCAAAATATGTAATATTGCATGTACCAGTTCTGCAAACATCACTATTCTGTATTCATGCAATGAATAAAAATACAATTCCTGATGAAGTAAATTATACACACTCTTTTAGCACTTTAAAAAAATTGCAATATTTGCTATTAACCATAAGTATCATGCTACACAAGATATCATTAGAACTTACTATATGAGTTTTAAAAGGTTTTAACAAAACATAGACCTTATCTTCTTTACACTACATTGATGTGTCTGTGACCTCACTCAAGGTACTCTAATCGCTTGAGCTACTGATTAACCACCTGGAGATCTCTTTATCCCAAATGCTAGCCCCATCCCCAAGCAATGTTCTGTGCACAGAAAACTGAGCCATAGCTATTTTTTGAATTGGTGAATGAAATATATTTTCTACTATCTGTCCATGATTTCCTTTCATGGCACATAAAATGAGTTATATATTGAAATGGTGTAAGATGAATGCATTAAAAATACCACTTCACAGCCCTTTGCTTCTTAGCACTTCCAGTGTCCATAGGAGCTTTTATCTATCGTGTTCATAATAGCCATATGGGCACATGATACAAGGTCTTTGCGATCAGAGCTGTAAGGGAAAATAGGCGGCAATTCCTTATTGTTACAAGACTTATGGATGCTCTTTCTTTTGAAATGTGGCTTCCAACATCTAAGATTTTGACTGTCTTGTACATGGGAATAACAGATAAAGTGTAAACCATGCACAATGAGTAGTTCAGAGCACCCTCTTTTTCCACGTACAGGGAAAGCTTCTAGAATGGTTTATGGTGCTGGCTTGCAATAAGTGCTCTACTCCATTCACCCAGTTTGAACAAGGTATTGTGCAAGTGGTTGTGAGAAGCATAAACATGAGCAAGAACATAGTCCATGTCTTCAAAATGCACATTACACAAATCTTATTCTTACACTTATTCCCCATGAGTCTTTTGAAGAGTCCAATGAAAACCACGTATGCATACATGACCCTACACATAATATTAGGTGCGTAATTTGGGGGTCTGTTCTGTCCCCTAAAGTGCAATCGTAAACTGTTTTTATAAATGAAGGAAAAAACATGTCCATTCACTACTGTGGAAAATAAAGAACTGCCACAAATGTACTAGATATGTTAAGGACCTTGGGAGAGCACAGTTTACCTGCAGGTACAGAATGGGCCTCCCAGGAGGTAGCCTGCGTGTACCACCTGGAGGACGGTGGATCTAAAGCTGCACTTGATGGAGGCATCAGGCTCAGTACAGGCACATATCAGAAGACCAAAACCAGATTCTGAAACTAAGAAGTCCAGTGTAACTACAAAATAGGACTCTTGGAGGCAGCTGGGTAGTGACAGCAAGGCTTTTAGAGCTTTTAATGATAACGAAGGGCCTACTGCATCATGCAGCCTTAGGTTCGCCACCACTGAGCTACTGACCTGGAAAGTATTGAGAGAGGGGACTAATGGTCAGTAGACCAAAGTCTAAATGCTGGTTTTCAGTCTTTATTTTAAGTATTACTCAATAGGCAATGGAAATGGCCTTGTCAGAGCTGAACCTCATAACATTCACAGGACAAATAAAAAGGAATAGATAATGGAGATTATAGGTGTGTTGCTTCCAAGTAAAAAGTAGTAAGTGCCCATACTAGGGCACTGGAAAAGGGAATGAATGGTAAGATCACATCTTTTTTCTTTAAAAAAAAGTCCTGTGTGAAGTTATCCAGGAAAGTGTAAAGCCCTCTGCGAAATTAATAGCCACGAGGGAGGTAAGAGAGGCCCCATATCTTCTTGCTTCTAAAGTTAGTAAAAACATTCTGTACAGAATTAAACACGAGCAAGAAAAATTAGTCACTGCTCAGCTCTTTCTTTTCATTTATCTTTTATTATTTTTACAGTCCTTAGTACGATACTTCGAAAACAATAAGCTTAATAAAGACTTGGTTCAAATGAATATACTTAAATATAATTTATAACATGACAGGTATTGAACCAACAATTACTATATCTCATTTTGAGTAATAATGCTGGCCTACAAACACAACTTAAGGAACGCTGAATATTTTTTCCTACTAGGCAGTGAATGCACTGCCAGACCTATGAGGACTAGTATGATATTTGATTTAATTTTACACCAAAAATACGTTGTAGACCTTTTTATGAAGATTTATTGCATCACCTTTACCAGGAAATTAAAGTGAAAGTGAAACATTATCTTTGTAAGATAAGATGCTTCTCTCCAAGGATTCTTTGCAAAGAGAACAAACTGCTTTAGTGATAAAAGCATATTTTGGGAGCAAAGAGCAAGTTGAGATTGGAAGCATAAAAAAATTTCGTGACACCTCAGGTGTCGTGTTCACATTTTATAAAGATTTAGCTCATGACTACTGATCAGAAACACATCTAAAGATTGCACTTTCACTCATCCTTTCTTTCTGAGTTCAGTGTTTGGTTAATGTGAGTGATGACTAGTAGCTGCAACGTAACAATCGTATAAAAGTACATTTGCTGAACCAGACAAAGCACGCTATTTAACTAGTTCTTTGTCCCAGATTTTTTAAGTGCTATTTTCTCATGGTAAGAAGCCTGAAAAAAGATGTAAAAATAAATTATGCTTGAGAAAATCTTAACAACTGACTGCTTTTAATTTACACCTGGCTTTCTTGACCACAGTGTTTCCAGGATTTGGGAGATAGCTTTTAAATAAATTCTTCTCAATGAAATGAGCATCAATTTCCTGTTCTTCCTGCCTCATGTCTAACACTATTCTGGTTCTCAAATTTTACTATCACAATCCCCTAAAGAGCTGCTTATATCTATAGATACTCTGGCCACACCCCAGACTTGAGGGTTCAAACCCATAATCTTTGATTCACTCACCGTTTTAAAGACCAGTCCTGGTTTTCACCGCCAGATTTGTTGGCTATAGGTGCGATCTGAAATAGGTCACACGAGTTTCCGTAAGTGAAGCTAAGCATTAAACTTCATGAAATGCAAACTCTCAACAAAACATAAAAGCAAACAAACATACATAAATTTTAAAATAGACATATTTGTTCATTAAAAAATAAGAAAAGTATGATAAAATAAGCACTGGAAACCATTACTTAGTTATGGACCCTGCTTGCAGACTCCAGCTCAGACCCTCTGGCCCAGTCAGCCCATAGCAAATCTGAACACACTGTCCTTCACTGTTGGTGACACTGACCACTGGAGTCCTTTCTCCTCATCAGCTGTGCACTTGTCTCTGTGCTTAAGGCATTAACTAGAGATCTAGAGCCTCACATCCTGCTCCAAACCTTCCCAAGATTTCCAGCTCACAAAGGCATCCCTATATTTAGAGCTCCTGTAACACTGAAAAGCAAAACTGCACCATGTGTGTGAACTTTTGATAACTCAGTGTCTTGTGCTGATCTTCAGGTAGGTCATCTGAGCGTGTCTCTCCCATGGAAACTGCAATCTCTTTTATGGTCACTCTCTTATCTTTGTTTGACCACCTACATCATCAACCATAACACCTCCTAAATACTTAAAATTTGCTAGTTGGATTTCATTTCTTTTGAAACCATCATGGAATCTCATTTCTTGCACTCTTTTATAGCTTTGTGTATATAAGCATATGGCAATCTTTCTCCATATGTTGTTACCTCTATGTGCAATGGATGTATAATAAGTAGTGATACATTGAAATATTTTTTTTTCTCATGAACTGGAGCTCTTTGAATTTCAAGATTGGTATTTGACCTGAAATTGAACTAAACCAATAATCACTATGATAACAGTCTCTCATGGATTTATAACACCATTTCATCCACTGAGAAGAAAACAAATCTGAAACTATAGAAGAAAGCTTGTGATACAATATCTTTATAACTCGCTGGGTAGCCCAAAGAATTGAAAAAATGGGGAGGGGCATTTTAATACTTCTATTTTCTTTCAAAAATAAGCATAATGTCAAAAATTTACAATGCATTCACAGTTCACCATTTCTTATGTACATTTTCCTTTTTCCTCAGAACACCTGCAGAATGAGAAAGGGGTAGTTATTATTTCATCAGGTAAACGAAGGTACACTCCAACCCCGGTCTTCTATCTCTAAGCTCATTTTTCTCTATAAAAGAAAACAGATAAGCACATACAGTATTATTGATTACCATGAATAGCAAATCATCGTGTTGTATGTTTTGACTGTATAAATTTTATTTTTATTAATATTTTAAACAGCAATGAGAGAAACTCATTGTTGCCTGTTCATTTATTGGGTTACTATCTCTACTATAAATTCAGCGACCTGCCTGTCTCTTACAGGGTAATTCTAAAACCCATAACGGCACTGCCACACAGTAGGGGCTGAATAACTACTTTATTATAACTAATATTGCATGAAAGAAGTTTTAAATCTCTAAGATGGAAAGCTAAGAAAGGCCAGTGGGCTACTTAGGCTAAGGAGCTTGAGGAGGAATCTGGAGTCACTTCTGAACCTTTTTGTGATAAAGGATTACATTCCTCTCATCTCCCGCGTCCCACCTCTGTGAAGCCTGACCCACGTACGAAGCCCATTAGAAGCATTTATGCTTAAGGTCCACTTGGCACCTGAAATACTGCATAGAACTTTCCATTTGAGAGCTGTCACAGAAAAAGGAAAATGCTTATATGCATCTCTATCTGTTAGTTCTAAGGTCATCAAAACTTAGATAACTGAAAAAAACACCTCCCTAATTATCTTCTCTATAAGCTCATAAAAATATTTTTAAAATCTGCTGTACGAAAGAGCACAATTTGGCACTTCAAATCCAGCAGTAAACAAATCAAAACTATTACCAGGTTCTGGTCCTCTGAAGAGTGCAGTTACCATGGCAAACTCAAGTGGGAAACACTGCACTAACAATCAGCAAATTAACACCGAGGGAGGGGAGCACGGATGGACTTTCGGGAAGAGCAACGTGACACTGCCTGGAAGGGGATTTGATGGGAGTTACCAGCAGAACTCTCCCTGCCTGGGCCACAGAGGGACCAACAAGCCAAGCAAACCTCTGACACTAATCACCATCACCTGAAGTGTGGGGGCAAGGGTGAGGATTGAGAGGGCACTTGCACAATTAGGCACACACACGCGCTGTTTGTGTCTGAACGATGTATCTATTCCCAGTGACACACTGGCAAATTTTATTCATGCCCAAGCTAACTGCAATTTTGTTTCCTAATTAAAAAAGTGATCATAATACAATGTGTGACTTTCCCATAGATGGAAGCCCAAAACCCTTCTAAAATAATCTGTGTGTCTATATAATTATATAAATCATCTTTAAGCTGCATGTGTTAATAATAGCTTCTCACCACACATCTCATAACCTGTTAGGACAAACCAAGCTGTTTTGAATCGAAAGGGCCAAAAACATCTGACTTCGAGCAGCATTTCTTATATTCTCATGTGAAAACAAACTGCCTGGATATGTTAGCAGGCAGCTCCTGGTTCTCTTGGCCTTGGCCTCTCCAAGTGAGGTGTGACGCCAGTGGGAGTAGCACGGTCAGAGCCTTGTAGGTGAGGCCAATGTGCAGGCATGGCCAAGAATCGCTACTCTAAAATTATGGAGTAAAATTGCTGTGAGAGGCTGTGAGCTGACATTCACTGGCAGCAAGCCCTTTGAGAACCTTCTGAAGGTTTGTGGATCACTGTCAGGATCACCGGAGAAGTTTTGTGAAAATCCTGTCCCACTCTCTTAAAGTTTGGAATCAGGAGATGGGTAGGATTTGGATTTGAGAATTTTGAAGGGATCTGTAAATGCTTTTTTTTAAAAGGACACCATGCTTTGATTTAGTAACTGGGCTTTCAAGCTCTGGAATAAGGTCCAGGAAAAACTGACCTTGAACTAAATCATCAGTCTAAGTCTTGAAGCTTTCTTTGTCTATCCATACTCTTTCTATACCTTCTCTCTCCCTTTTACCCTATTTATACAATTCTACTTCTTAGAAAGTATCGTATCAGTCATTTCTATGCAGATGCAACTGAGTTTTATATCTTACAATGAGGGCATGGAATGGCTCTAGATCAGAGGGTGTTTAATTAATTTAACACTAATGGTTGTCATTTGCTTAACATCTATCTTCTTAGCATCTTTCCCAGGGATACTTGGAGTTAATCTATCCCTAACTGTGGACCAGGGACTCCATATCCTATTAGAATTAGTATGAAACGTCAGAAAACAAATAATGAACATCTCAAAATCAACCTTCTTCTCTACCCACTGGCAACTGCCCCCTTCCCTCCTCTCACCTAGAATTTTCCATCTCATAATGCCAGGATTTATGGCAAACCATTGCAGATTTGTCTGTTTATATTTATTTATAAGATAAAAAATTGGCATTAATAATCAGCTGAAATCAACACTAATAGCATTGCTTTTAAGATTATATGAAATACAAATGGCAAATAAATACATGAAAAAATGTTCAGTATCATTGGCATCAGAGAAATGCAAATTAAAACCACACTAAGATTCTATCTTGCTCCAGAAAGAATGGCCAGGATAAAGAAAACTACCAACAACAAATGCTGGAGAGGCTGCGGGGAAAAAGGAACTCTTCTGCACTGTTGGTGGAAGTGTAGACTGGTGCAACCACTGTGGAGGTTTGGAGAGTCTGGAGATTCCTCAAAAAGCTGGGTTTGGAAGTTCCATTTGACCCAGCTATTCCACTTCTGGGCATATTCCCAAGAAGAACTGAAAACATCATACCACAGTGATACATGTGCGCCCATGTTTATAGTAGCACAATTTGTAATAGCCAGATCTTGGAAACAACCTAAATGCCCATCAACTGAGGAATGGATAAAAAAGATGTGGTATTTTTATGCAATGGATTACTACTCAGCTATAAAGAATGATCATATTGAGATATTTATAAGTAAATGGATGCAACTCGAGACCATACTCATAAGTGAAATAAACTCACATGTGTAAATACCATATAGTCTCCCTAATGTAAGAAATGGTAAGAATACATCAGATACAAAAAACTCAATAAATACAGTGAAAGGATAAGAATCTGCTTAAAGGGGAAAAATAATATCTCAGGAAAATGAGGAAAAAGAAAAACGAAGGGAAAAGAAAAAATATCTAAAATTATATAAACACACTTAAGATAGCTAAGATGATTGTGCTACAAACTCTGTAAGTTCTTGGAACAAAGCAGTTAACATTCATAGAATTGGAACAATTGTGCATATTATTATATGGTGATCTGAGGAACTCTTGAAGTTATGCTCATACCACCTAGTTATGCTCATACCACCTGGTTTTGAAGGCCTATATTGTCAGTGCTTTGGGCTCTTTGCTATTGTTATTTATTTGTCTTTTTTGTTTCATGTTTTTTAGGAATTTGTGTTGTTTTGTTTTGTCTTGTTTTGTTTTGTTTTTCCCTCTAATACAGAAAGGGTAGGTATACATGTAGAGACTCATACATGCATAGAACTTCTCCTAAACAGTTTATGAGAATTGATTATATAATGCATGATGAAATGAACAGCTACTTTGAAGAAAAAAAAGACACTAAGGTACCCAGTGCTGGTTCCATAGCATCATGCTGTGAAATCCAGCAATGCTATTATTCTTTGTTCAGAGTGATTTTAGTCTATTTTGTTTCATTAACTTCAACATACCTGAAGGTATGGATAGCTATTTTGAAGAGAACGAGAGACATTATGGCAGCCAATGTTGACCTCCCTATTGTCTGGTTTTGACTTCCCTATTGTCTAAAATGCCTTCATCATTCTGTTCTGGTCAGTCTAATACTATTTTGTTTTGTATGAAGTCATTGTGTGTGAAGATATGGACAACTATTTAGAAGCAAACAAGAGACAATATGATAGACAGTGAAGATCTCCTGTTGTCTTGCTTTGAAGTCTGTGTCTCTTACATTGTTTTCTTCTGATCTATTTTGTTCTGTTATGTTTAATTTTACCCTCTTTAAAATAAAATTTTTTTAAAAGATTATATGGATTTGGTTCATCCTTTATATGGTTACTGTTAACTAAAGAAATGGGTCATGCAAAGTGTTGCCCTACCCAGTATGTTAATAGAAAATATATGCAGTAACATAAATAACAGAGGTCCACTTCTGTGGCTACTACGGTAACAGGTGCTCTGTGGCGCACATTTAAAATTTGAGATCTACTAAATGCGTATGCACGGTGCCATCTAGTGGTGCATAGTTATTATTGCATATCCTAAATGTCCATTTTCTAAACGGATTTGAACCACACAAGCAAGCAGCACATACACCCAACTGCAGGACTTTCCCAATAGACTTCTTAGTAACTTTCTAATGAATTTCAACTCAGCATTTCTCAATGTTTCTCTTTAGATAAACAAAAGGCTTATAATACTTGCTTCTCAGTAATCGCAATATATAGTGAATGATTATTTTGCACAAAACACTATGATGTGCCTTGTGTGAATTATATTTAACCAGCACAACATTGAAATGGGAAAATTATTGTTTTCCATATTTTACATGTGAGGAAACTGAAACTTAAGGTTGTCATCCCAAGGTCGTGTGGATAGCCAGTATGGGAAGCCTGTCTGAACCCAGCACTGCCTGGACCCTGGACCCTTCTCTGGAAGTGTGATTATATCTCCCAGAGTAGTTACCCACCAAGTAAAACTTCAAGATGGTATCCTTCACTAGACATCTAATTGTCCAACATGACAAAACCAACTGACACTCTACTAGTTAGGATTTATGACAACTGAAATGAATACATACCTGTTTTGTGGCTAAAACGTGATTCGTGCTTCTTTTATGTTTCACACATAATACACGATCAAAATTGTTTGTGATTTTTGGATTTGGGAAACTACGCTTAAACTTAGCTTTGGAATCATGGATCTTATAAACTAACAATATGGCTTTAGATCGGAGGGTATTTAATTTTTTTTAACACTAATGCTTACCTTTTGTTGGGCTCCTAGCATGTACCAAGCCTTTGGCTACCACTTGTAAATACGTTTTCTCTTTTAATCTCATGACCCCTCCATCTGGATGGCATTAATTGCTTCATTTCTGCAAAAGAAATGTTAAAATTTGTAGCAATGAAACAATTTGCCCAGTTTTACCATTACTAGCAGAAGCAGGAAGGAAAGCCCAGTCTTTGTGATTGTACAATCTGTGTTCTTTCCACCATGCCGCCCCTGGAATTAAGCAGTATTACACGGTGTGTGGTTACAGACTTTCTGCATACTACCACCCTCTGCATAAAATAGCTCTACTTCTTTCTTGGACTACAGCAGGCTCCAACTACTTCCCACTTCCTGGCTGTCCATCACTGTTTCTTTCCCTTAAAGTCAGAAATTGCGTTTTTCAGCAGTCTTTCTGACATGTGGCTCTCTGTTTCTTAAAACCTGCATCTTCCTACTCAGCATAAAGAACTAAATCTTTCTCCGAGCTCCAGTGCTCCTCAGCCTTATCTTACCCTTGACCCCATCACGGCCACATCATAATCCCATCTTATGCCTAATGTCCCGGCTCTTATAGTGCATGTCAGTTTCTCATTATCTGGATCACCTCTGAGTCCCTACATGACTGCTTGCTCCCCAAGGTAGAAACTATATCTGTATTGCTTGTGAGTTTCCATGACCTACTACAGTCTTGCAAATAATTATGAAAGTAGTTTTATTTAAGCTATTTGTAATTATATAATCATAACTCACAATTTTTTGTGTGTGGTACTAGCAGTTAAACCTAGGTCGCATGCCTCATGAATTCTACCAAAAAGCTACATCTCCAGCCCTTTTTATTTTGTCTTTAGATAAGGTCTTGCTAATTTTCTCATACTTGTCTTAAACTTTCAACCCTCCTGTGTCAGCATCCCAAGCAGCTGAGATTACAGGCACATGCAGTGACACCCACTTTTAGAACCAGGACTCTATTTTTCATATTGCAAACTTGAACAGAGGACACAAGTGGGGTATATTTATATTTAATAACTTCTACATGACTTCTAGGTATGTTGTCTAAATAATAAACCATTATTTCCTATGTGACATGCCTAATTTCAAATGCTTTTCAGCTGTTACTAATCCTCATTGTAATCAAGGGTAGTTATTATTATTGGTTCCATTTTTCCAAGATGCAGGATCGGAAAATTGAACTAAATGAACTTCACTGATGTTGTATCTAAGGACTCAAACTAACACTTGTATGATTCTTAAGGACCGCAGTTTACTGCTTCTAACCGTACTTCACTGTTGAGTCACTTCCTTGTCATTTTCTCACTTAGCCAACAGATATCGATTTCAGTCTCTTTGAGCTCTATGCGGAGCGCTGAAGGTATGAACACTCATCACAACACACAGGCTCTTCCTGTCCACTTACAGTACAGGAAGAGACAAGCAAGCCACCCACAGGGAAAGTCCACTGAGTACTGTTAGAGGAAGAACAACATTCTGAGGTGGCACATGAGAGAGACGCAAAACCTAGTAATAAAGAGCCCTTGAGGGCGTGATGTTGACAGTAACATATGATGAACGGGAGGTAGGTCAGAAATAAGCAGAAGCCAAATTTCAGAAACAGAAACAAGCCATGCATGGTAGCACATGCCTGTAATCCCAAGATTCTGGGAAACTAAGACAGGAGAATTATAAATTCAAACCCCCTGGGCAACTTAGCAACTGAGCAAAACTCTGTGTCAAAACATAAAAAGGCCTGGATATATAATCAGTGTGAAAGCCCTGTGTTTAATCCCCAGTACTGTGGTTTTACAAGGCACCTTTGGATTTCACATTCATGGGACGTTATTAAAGGACTTTCAGAAGCATACAGGAGATATGTCAGGTTTACATTTCAAAAATACCACTCTGGTTCCTGTACAGAGGACCCTAGATTTAGAACCAGCTTGACATACGAACAACTTGGGATGTGACTGGAATCTTATTTTAACTGATGACCAAAGTCTTGAGTTATGACCCAAATGTACCAGATGGTCTCTGATACAGATTTAAAGAGTTCTGGAAGGAACAGTACAACATCCTTTCCTGTAGGGGCTGAGAAGTCCTGGGCCAACGTCTCTCTTCGGGCCCTGAGATCTGCCTGTGTACAGTAGAGAGACTTTGAGGGCTATGTAGAAGAGCCTGAGTAACAAGCAGCCCTCGGGAACAGATGGAATTTGAAAGTCAAGGGTCCACTGTATATGGAAAGAAGTTGGAGAGAAGAAAGAATGAAGTCAACTGAAAGAGTAAATAGGTGCCAAAATGTACAATAGATATTGTGAAATTGAAAGGGAAAAAAAGTGCTTAAAAGGTAAAACAACTGGCAGAAGGGAAAGGAGAAAAGAAAAAAGGGAAAAGGTTATATGTATACATATATATATATTATACATATACACACACACATATATATATAGTGTGTGTATATATATATATACAAGATAAATAACTAATCTCTGTTAGTTCATCAAAAAGAACAGTTCGTGTTTTCATTGTTTAATCATTTGTTTCATGCCTAAATTTTGTAATCAGAACAAATATTTTTAAGACTAAAAATATGCAATATGTTAACTAATATTAATTTCCTATGATTATTTTTTGAAATTCTGTATCATTTTTATCTTGTTTGTTGTTAACATTAATAAAGAAAAAAGAGGAAGGGAGGAAGGAAGGAAGGAAGGAAGGAAGGAAGGAAGGAAGGAAGGAAGGAAGAAAGTCAGACTCAGTCAACCAATAAGAAGTCAAGATCGTTTTGGGGAAGGAAATGGATGATGGTCATAAGGGAGTGAAGTCACATTAAGCAGATAGAGTTTATGACTTGCTCATTGGTAGGACTTAGGAATGAAATCCAGCTTCTGGGTAAGGTCAGGAAGGGAGAGATGGAACCATTGACCAGGGAAGGGATCCCCAGACAGAGCAAGTCTGGCAGAGAATAGATGAGTATAGGCTCTGCAGACTGAGGCTGAAGTGCCCAAGGGACCTTAGGTGACACACTGGCCACCCCATGGGCCTATAGGACCCCACTTCTGCGAATCATGAGAAGATGCCCTGTGCCTACAAAGGCTCATTGCAGGACAAAAGCCTTCAGATTTCCTCTCTCCGCCACCAGCCAGGTCTCCTTTGCTTGTAGCACCTTCCTTCTGTGGCCAGGTTCCCAGTCCAGTCCACGTTCCCTTTGCACATGCCTAGCCCAACCACCCACAGCCAGAGGCCAATAGCCTCCTTTTGGGGACTACATGGGCCACAAAAAAAGTCAACACACCAGGCCAGGTCACATCGTCACTGTTCTCTTCTCATCCTATACAGAGACAGATCCCCAAAGACCAGATCCAAAGGATTTATAGAGTAAATATGTAAGGAACAACTGTAGGAACCCCAGATAGTCTGCTTGAGCATTAAAATAAGAAAGCTCTACTTATAAATACCATTTCTCTAAAAGTACCCTGCTTGCTAAATTTCAAAAATTGATTGAATAATACTAAGAAATGCAAGTAATTTTATCATTTAATGTTTTTAATATACAGAAAGAGACTATAAATTTGGAATCACCTAAAGTTGAGTTCTTCAAATCTAATAAATATATACGTATTTCCATTGTGATTTGTATTTACCAAATTCCAAGTGATTTGTATTTACCTGACCCAAACAACAGGGATACCTATGAGTTTCTCTTTTGACATAACCCACATTAGTCATCTGTTCCTATATTGTCTATGTCCTACTTTTTACCTCATCGTTTTTCCATGTAAGGAATATCATCTCCGCTTTACACATGAGGATAGTGAGACTAGTAAATCTTAAAGGCTGAGAGATTATGCACTTGTAGTGAAGGAACCACGATTTGGCGCTCCAAATCCAGTGCTTGAAGTTAAGAACTTCCCTTTCCCTTCATAGCATAAAACATTCAATATCTAAAACAATAGCAATCCAGATGCAGTAACACACATCTGTAATCCTAGCTACTTCGGAGGCCGAGGTGGGAGGATTGCAAGTTTGAGACTTTGTCTCAAAACAAAAAAATCAAAGGACTGGAGAGGTTGTTCAGGAATAAGACACCGCTGGGTTTGATCTCTGATAGTGTAATAAAAGAAAAGCAAAGCAATACCAAACATCAAAGGAAAGGTCACAGTAACCAAAGATGTAGGAAACAAAAACAGACAGTAAAAAAGCATGTGTGGTACCTTTCTCAGAAATATATACTTCATTGAGAAAAGACAAAATACTTTTAAATGCAAAAGTGTACTGAAAAGTGAGCCTTACATTTGGTGAAAATGTAGGAGGAACTGGAACACTTATACCCACCTGATGGGGTGATGGAGTAGTGCAACTGCTTTGGAAAATACATCAGAAGATTCTTTACAAGTTAAAGTATATACCAGATCTTCATTTCTAAGTATTTACCAAGATAAATAGAAGTATATGTCTATCCAAAGGCTTATACATGATTGGTCATAATGATTTTGTTCATAAAATTCAAAACTTGGATCAACTGAAATGTCCATCAACAAATGAGATGATAAACAAATTGTGATATAGCCATATAAGGATATATTTATTAGACGGCAATAAAGAGGACCAAAGTATTGATACATTCAATGACATACATGAATCTTAAAATACTTACACTAAATGAAAACATCCTGGCGAAAAAATAATACATACTGTCGGATTTCAGCTATTTCGAATTCTAGAAAATTATGACTTTGGGTGGGTGAGAGAGATACTTCAGTGGGAATAGATGGCAGAGAGCACTAGGAGAACTTTGGGACTAATGGACAAGTTCATGCTCTTGGTGGTGGTGACGGTGTTGGAGTGTCCTAAAAAATTTCCACGGCAAAGGAGAAAAACCAGAAATGGATTTTTGAATATTCTAGTGAAAGTAACCACGACTTAATAATCCAGTTAAGTCAATCAATGACTGTATTGGCCACATTTCGCATTGCTGAGACAAAACCACTTGGCACTCACAGCTTAAGGGAAGAAAGTTCGCTTTAGCTCACAGTTTGACAGACCTCAGTTTGACAGGCCTGAGTACAAAGCAAATGCATCATAGCATGGCACAAGGGGTGGCAAACGAAAGCCACGCCACTCTTGGCATCCATGAGGCAGAGCTGCCTAGAAAGAGAAAGGGGCCAAGAACCGGATACAGTACGATCCCTAAGGCTGTACTCCCATGACCACTTCCTGCAACTAGGTCCCACCTCCTAATGCCCTCTGCAGCTATGAATTCATAACCAGTTAATTCACTGATGAGTGTAATGCCCCAACAATCTAATCACCTCTTCAGGAGACTTCACCCAGTAGAACTGACAATCAAAACTAACCAGCATGACTATGTAGCCAAGAAATGCTACTTAGTTCTGCTACTGCATTGCATTAATTGCATTAATTTCTTGATTTTTTTTCTCTTGTCTTCTTAACTTTCCTTTTTGCTTAGTTTCAGCAGCACACTGATAAGAAATATATAAATAAATGAAAATATTTTTTAAAACTCAATTGCAAGTTTGATACCCTTTGAGACACTAAAATGTAAGTGCTGGTCCTATTTTCTTTCAGAGGGACCAGTGTGCACAGTGGAGAAATACTACATAAATTTGGATTTAAATATCAGTTTTGCCCTTGACTGCTTAACTTTTCCATTCTTCAGCTTTCTTACATGGGAATGATGGCTGTATTTCAGGGGTCACTGTAAAGATTAGAAATAACTCTACTGTGTTTTCTTTCAGTCTATGATTTGCTTGGTATTATATGTTGTACATCAACTCTTAGTGACCATGCACTGTCTTAACCACTTTTACTCATGTCCACTCCTACAGCCAAACACGTGGAGGGGCATCCCGATAAACCAGGGTGGATGGGCAGGTAAAGAAATATATCTGCCTTTCCATTTACCTTGGGCTGACCTTTTGACTCTGCTTTAATTGTAGTGCACCTGGTAGACATTTGGAACGTCATAGAAGCGCTGAGAGAAAATGCTTTGAACAACCTGGACCCAAACATAGAGCTTAATGTGGCCCGCTTAGAGGCTGTGCTCTCCACCATTTTTTACCAGCTCAACAAACGGATGCCAACCACTCACCAAATCCACGTGGAGCAGTCCATCAGCCTCCTGCTGAACTTCCTGCTTGCAGCCTTTGACCCGTAAGATCCCTCTTACTGTCAGTGACTACATGTTTGGTTTCAGTGACCTTCTGCACTTTCCTCGGTTATTTCCCCAAATATTTTCTAGAGCAGTCTCTTTTTTCTGCACCAGATACTTAACATCAGTAAGTTTCTCTGTGATGGATATACATTTTAAAGGCCGTGGGAAAGACTACAGAGTAAAACAGTGCCGCAGGAATGTAAGGACTGTGGTGTTTTATGAGCTGACCTTTATGTAACTCATCCCGCAGCTCTTAGCAGCTCTGGTCACTTGAGAGTATGTCAGGATGGCACACAGGTGGGGCGGCCTACTGAGACGTGAAGGGGAGAGGACGTTTTTCAGCCTCTTTTTGGAAAATTGTCTTAGAGAGTGTTTCTCAGGTATCGTAACAAAACCCTAGAGCAGGCAGGGGTGAAACTTAAAAGAGTTTCTTGACTGGTTCAGTCCAAGGAACCATGACTTGCGTTAAATGGACTGCTCAGCTACGTGCACTGTAAAACAATGCGATGCTGTCCGCAGACAACAGTTGAAACTCAGCCTCATTATCATATAATTTCCTTCACAGAATCAGAGAATTTCAGAGTTGGCTGGTATCTTAAAGACTGTTCATCCAAATCTCTCATTTTACAGATGAAAGGACAGAAGCACAAAGAGACTGTCACTTATCCAGGGCTTTGCACTATGGTAGTGGCCCTGTGGGGACTTAGGTGTTTCAGCTAAGCTTCTTTTCCAGGGTATATGTCAGCACCACGAAATGTGAAAACTCCCCTGAACCACACTACAGTATAAAATTTCCGGAGACTTTTGCCCATAGCCTCTAGTATGAAAGGAGCGTCTCCCCTCCACTTTCATGACATGTTTTGAGTATTAAAAAGGGAAATTGCTAAGCTGATATTTCAGCAATCACATCTCAAGACGGTGAGGATTTTGCTAAGTCTCCTTTTCTGGCCAATGTGAAGAGCAAAGAGATTTCCCACCCAGGCTAACACCATTATGCTTTCACCAGTGGCACCACCTATCACTTTACAACCTAGAATAGTAACAGAATTGTCCCTGCATGGTTTTCCAGCTTACACTGTTTCCACAATGTTTACATTATGAGAAATTCTCAAGTTGAAGTAAGAAACTTTAAAAGAACAGTCCAGTTCGATATATTCCTTGCTTTGTCTGTGAAAACGTCAGAATAATATGCTGTTCTCTGGCCTAATCACTATGGTAACGGGTGGTAGAGCAGGTAAAGAGGGTGTGATCCCACATGACAGGCAGCTGAATGGAACTAGCCATGGAATTTCTGTGACATTCCTGTTCTGCCTCCTTGACAAGACCATGGCAGCTTTTAAACTTATCGCTAAGGGTTGTGTGGGGCTTATTTGTTGTAAGTGTGTGTTAGCTCTCTATCACTGTGAGAAAATACCTGAGATAATTTATAAAGAAGACATTTTGACTTGTTATTTCAGAGGTTAAAATCCATGGTATCTTGGTACATTTTATTTTGGTACTGTGGTAAACAAATATGTCATAGTGGACACATAGCAGAGAAGATCCATTCACCCTTATGGTGGCTGGACAGCTGGAAAGGAGGGGAGACAGAGAGAGAGAGACAAAGAGAAGAAGAGAGGGAGAGGGATCGAGAGCAGGAGAGGGAGAGGGAGAGGGAGAGGGAGAGGGAAAGAAATATTCCCTTGAGGTTACCTTCAGTAGATCTAACTTCCTTCCATTAGAGGTCATCTCCTAAATGTTCCATCATCTTCCAGTAGCACCATGGGCTGGGGACCAAGCCCTTAGCTTTGAAGGACATTTAAGGTACAAAGTAACCAAATGCAACAAATGAAAATATTAAAAAAAATAATATCCTGCTAAGTTTTGGGATATTGCTGGAAGGTTATTAGGGAATCAACATAAGTATAAAGCAGGGACATATTAACAATCAAGAAGGGAGTGTTTTGTGAAATAGATGGTGATTAACATAGTGAGATGTTTTGCTTTTGTTCAGAAATATTGGTTAGATCATTTCAAAGAACAAAACCATAAATGTTCCTTAAATAGCTACTGATAATATAGCTGAATCATTTCAAGACTGGTGAGTGCTAAGTATAAGGATTATCCCAAGGTAAGGAGAAATTCACATAAATATTCAGAAAGAAATATTTGCTTATTATCTACTCTTCCTACAGGTGGGAAGTCTCCAGATGTTTATTACAGAAATCTTAATTGCCATCTGAACCCCTTAGACTGAGGATATCTTTGCTTTCTCCCCCTTGCCGTACCAAATATTTATATGTAGTTCTGCTGGCACCCATATTTTCCTTCTGCTAGCTTTGGAATTTTATTGTGGAATGGAAGCTACAGGAAGTAGAACTAACTGGAAATGTAACTTAGAAGTGAAATAAAAAGAGATACTTAAGAAAAAAAAAGAACGTTCAATACTATTTCTTATAATAGTAAACTTCTGTTTATCCAAATGAGCTCCAGTATGGAATCTGATGTCGCTTCCTACCACCCACCATGAAGCTCCAGTGTTTGAAACAACTTTCTATGCTTTGGCAGAGATAAATGAGCTGATGCTAGTAAAGCAAAAATGTGCTGCTGCTAATATAGAATTACTGAAACATTAGAAGATTGTCTCCCATTTGCTGTATTTTAATTGGACATATTTTAAAAACAGGAAAAATCCAAAATAAAAAAAATAAAGATGCTTTAAGAACCTGGACTCTAAAGAGGAGATGCTTTAAAAAGGAGAAAGAAAGCAAAAGAAGCAAAGGAAGCAAGTATAGTAATTTAAACTCATGAAGGCTAAGAACTTGAATTCAAAGAAACTTGCTCATTTTTTTGGCAGAACCTTAAAATTCACCAGATTCAACCCAGTGGACTCCAAAGCAATGATCAAAGTCCACTTCAGGTAGATGAATTCCTGGAAACCAGATTGACCTTCCCAGAAGCATAATTCCCCAAGAATAGCATTTCCCTCTCTCCCCCCAAAATATGAATCTCAGTTCTCATACAAAGACGTTTCCTACAGTCAAAGATTCCTAGCTACAAAGCTTCTGTAGTCTTTGAAAATCAGTATTGTAGAAGATACAGGACATAGATATATATGCAGGGTGACGTGCTTAGTGTTAGGGGGTAGCATCTGACCCCAGTGGTCTCTGCCCAGACGTGCCATGTTGTCACTGAAGAGAAAATCCCCGAGTCTAAAAGATACCTACTTTTCCTCACTTTCCATCCAAAGTGGTGATTTCCATGCAAGGGGCCACTCAAAGGAGCATTTATAGCCAACTGCTAAGCAGATGCTGTCTGAAGCTACAAGCAGGGCTCCTAGAGAGATGATGGATGTTCCTGGGAATGATGAGAAGAGGGTGTCAGAAGAAGAGAACAGGGCTGAGAAGGAAGAAGATACATCATCTTCCGATTCTCCCTCAGCCCTTGCACTCCTGGAATTGTCTTTCCCCTTCACTTCTTTGTCCCAAAATCCACTAAAAAACAGGCAGCAGCTTTATCTGTCAGCTCTTATCCATATCCTCACAGAAGAAAAAAACTCTTTGGAGTGTTCCAAGGATCTTTACTGTTGTTATTATTTTTTAGGAAATAGTAGCTCCAAAGAAAAACAGCATGGCAGAGAGTTACAGAATGAAAATGATTCTTAAAAGCCTATTGTGTTGCCTTTTTGAGAGGTGGAGCCATGTGACAGTTTATAACTAGGCATCCCTCCAAAGCCTCATGCATGCATAGGTGGGGTTTGGGGGAGGTTATTGGATCATGGGGCATGAACCTCATCAGTGGATTAACTATGATGTTGGGAGCTTAAGTCTAGTTGGAGGAGATAAGTCACTGGGGGGATGGCCTGGAAGGGTATGTCCCCCTCCATCCTCCCTTGATTATTGCATGCCTCCCACCATCATGCCATGAACTCTTCCTGCCCCGCCATGCCCCTATGCCATGCCACTCTGCCTTGGAGTCAGTCAAGACTGTGGACTGAAACCTCTACAGACTGTGAGCCAAAATAAACCTTTCCTCTTCAAAGTTGAGGGTGTCAGGTATTGCGTCTCAGCACACAATGACAAAGTAACTAAGACAAGTCACAAGAGGCGTTATTGCCTCTCCCAGTCAAGAGGACCATCCTTCCCCAAGTCCCATTGCTCCTTGTACAAGGTTCTTCTAGTCTCTTACACTGCATCTCCGCTCGTGTGTCTACTTCCCATAGACTACATTAGAGTGGGCTGTAATCTTCTTTTAATGCTCATCCCTTGAGACTAAACCCCGCACAAGCATGAACTGATGAGTGAAAATTAAAGTTGACCTTTCTTAGCTCTCATAAGACTAATTTAGTTCTTATTCAGAGAACAAGTTCTCCTTGATCTCCAATATATTACCACGACTAGCACGTCCTTGTCACTTCCATGCATACCCCCTATGTCAGGCATCCCTGATTACTAATGTAGGTAACATCACTGTCACAAACTTCAGTGTACCTCTCTTGCTTTCTCCTTACTTCCCAGGAAACACTAACGCCAACTTCGGTTTTGGCTTCCTCTTACTTCAGTTCATTAGTGCCTTTCTTCTCAGGACAGTTACTCATAAAGTGGGTATATGACAGAGGCTTGACTTTTAGCACATATCATTTCTGTACACATTCAGTCACTGAAACAAATCATAGGACAATGGTAAGTATTAAAGGGAAGAGTGATTTGCCTCTTTGCAGGGATCAACTTGCAATTTATGTCATTTCTTTAATAACAATAATAATAATAGTTGTAATAGTAGCTAAGAAGTACCCCATACTATGTGCCAACAGTCTTACTAATTTAGCCTTATGTTATATAATGATTCAGGTTGAGGAGGTGATGAAGCCAAAACAGAGAGGTTAAATAGCTTGTAGAGCATATAACTTCCTACTAGTTAAGGAATGAAGAACAAAAAAAGAACTGATTCAAATTCAACTCTCCCCAAGCTTTCTGTTTCATTCTTTAAATATGAGAATTCATGTGTTCTTTGCACCCAGACTCATGCAGAATATTAGTATTAAGCTCGCCTTCATAACCTTTCCAGTTTGTGATATTTAGATATATTTGACACTCTGTGTGAAAGAAATATTCGAACTCGACAAGTTTTATGTCGTAGCGTTAGTACCAGTCTTATAACAACTATGCAGAACGACGAACCCATTCTATGACAGCCGTGGTATTTTCCTCTCTGTGTGACTTGTCGCACCTTGCCAAGCCATCGGGAGAGCCATGCCCATTGCTGAGCCTGTGATACCAGGACAGCCAACACGGCACTAATTCATATGCGAGATATGCAATGATCCTGGAACTTTGCCAAAACCTTGCTGCCTTTTGAATTTTATAAATGGTTCTGATGTTTAGTGCAAGAAGAAAAACCAAGTCCATGGCCATTTTTCTGTGCACCAACAAAATGCACTGTTCACGCTTGAAACTATGTGGATGCATGACCCCAAAGAGAGAAGAGTTGCACACATTCAAATGCTCTTCTCTTTACTTCTGTTAGTCATATCAGCTATAAATATGTATTAAAACATACATAAACAGTAAAAACTGTTTACTTGACTTGATTTTTTTCTTTTAAAATTTACTTATTAGTTCATATATGCTCGCAATACTGAATACTTACATTCATCTTGGGAAACTGATACATCACACTTCATCATTTTAATCCCCCTTCCCACCCCTACCCACTCTGTCCCACCTTTCTGAGGTTCCCATCCATCTCCCTGTTTCCCCACATCTCTCTTTTAAAGTGATTTTTTTTTCTTAGCATATCCTAAATTCAAGGTGTCCACAGAACATCATCCTCTAGTAGCTAAAGTTTTGTTCTGGTGGAAAATAGTTTGTGTTCAAGATTTCTCTGCATGAAATGAAATCATCTTTCCAAAGAATTTTCACGGTTGCAAATAAATTGAGCATCCTTAATGTCACTTATCTTTTATCAGACTCATACTTTGGATGAGTGACAGGTAAGATTTTGAAAAGGCAAGGGAGAACCCAAGAGTATTAGCCCCTCCCAGGACCATGAGGAGTTCTTTGCCCAGATGTTGTGCTGACATTTTAGAAAGTCCAAAGCGACATCACGGCAAAGTGCAGGGTTTCTGTTTGCTAATAAGTCAATTTCACCATCCCCTGAAGTCAAGACTGTTATATAACTGTAACTCCACAGAATGTAAATATTATGTACTATAAACATGTGCTTATAAAAAATAATAAGGGCCACAAAGTTAATAGTTATAACTTAAACACTTTTATAGTTCTCAAACTAAATTTACATAATAAAACAGGAAGTTTTTTTTCTTTTGTGCATTTAATTACCATATTCTAGTTGCTGTGATAGGCTAGGCATAAATGATATGACAAGATAAAGGAACTGAGATGCCCTTTATTTGAAAAGAAAAAGTGTTACATTAAAATTCAACCCTTTCTGTCCATTAGATTGTGAGCAAATGAAGGATAGAGGCTATTTCTTACCTGCATATCACCTGGGATAATCCCAGTAAATATTTAATGAGAAAATAATTAGCAATTCTTTTTTGGGGGGCCAGGGTCTCACTGTACAGTTCAGGCTGGCCTTGAGTTCACTTTGTAGCCCAAGCTGGTCTCAAACTTGCAACAATCCTCTTGTCTCAGCCTCCCAAGTGCTGAGATTACAGGCCTGCATCACCACACCCAGCTAATGAGTGACTCTTATGAGCAAAATAATTTTCAGATAAAGAAATGTGTCATGAGAGAAGAGAGTTGTGGAAGAAGCACAGGGGAAGGAAGAAATTCTCAGTTAATTAAGCCACCAAAATGCACGAGAAAGTAGTTTGGGTGCCATGCTTCTGCTTAGCAAAAATGCTTATCAAATGTCTTTATGAAGTATGTAGAAGAGGAATTTCTGATTTCAGTACCCTCAAATGGAGAAATAACTTCAACCTGTTCAAGGACGCATTCGTCAGAATTCAGATTTCACTGATAACAATAGTTTTTAAAAATCTAATATAGTAGTTGTAAAAAATCAGTTTGTCTCTATATTTAGGGCACAGAAAACCCAGCCCAGAATAAAACAGTTACTTATGTTTGTTATGGTAATTCAAACTTTAAAGTAATCCATGTTTTTCTAGGGCAAAATTCTACAAGTAGCCATACATATTTTAGCCAAAGAGTGTTTTCCTCTTTCTGTTTTCATTCAGTTGTGCCCTAGGAAAAGTAAGTTTCCAGAGTGCAACAGCAAAGTACAAAGGCAAATATAAAATCTAAAGCAATATTAATTTACGAAGCAATATCAGTTTGTATTTTTGATAATTTGTTTAGATTAGCTGGGTTTTCTGAAATACGCTGTTAATTAAATACCAGTAAAACAATTTAAGTGGACATCTTTGGATATGAGGCTAGAACAGAAACGTTTGTACAAGCAAAAATCTCTAGGATAGTTGGCTTAAAACTAGAATACTTTCCATTGTGCCAAAACATAAGCGGGGGTGTGGGGTGACCAAAGTACGCATTATGTGTTGCGTTCTTTCTTTACACTGGAAGCAAAAAGAAAAGAAAAGAAAAAATACTATAAGTAAATTTGTACTATTTTATTTTTTAAACAAAATTATTGTTTTAATAAAAATGACATTGTATTCTTTTGTTTTTAAAATTAAAAAATTGTTTAAAATGGCATACTAATCATCATTTCTTTGCAAAGCTGTTACTGTATCTTTTACACTATCAAAGAGTCAGCTGCGCTTTCAGTTTTAATCGCACAGAAAGCTTCTGTGGTCCTGTCATTAGTCACTGACTCCTGGGTCTGTGATCCTAGTGTGATCCTCTCAATCGCCTCTGGCTCTGTCCTCTCGGAGGTGGCCACCAATCCATACTGTTTAAGAAACTGAAAGTGTGGGCCATAGCTTTTCTGTGAAAACAAGAAAGAACAGACTTACTCTCTGCTCTTTCTGGTGTCTCCTCAATTCGGGCTAGTCAGCTGGCAGCATTTGGGCCAATCTACGTCCTTTATCCCCAGCACACATCTGCAGCCCACTTCCTGACTTGTGGCTGCTCTGACAACTCCTGTAGGTGCAGCTCCCCCTTCCCCCATACTCCTGGGGGAGTGCTGTGTGTGAGGTACATTCAAAAATGCTTGAATGCTTGTATTTTTAAAAAATTATGGCAGTAAAAGACACATTGTTATTACTCTCCCTCAAAATATTCCCCCTTGCACTAAACACACTTATTCCATTATTCTTGCTACTTTTACCTTTCGTGGTCATTTTGGCCTTGGGAAAAAGTCAGAAGTGACATGGTGTTAGATCAAGTGAATAAAGTGAATGAGAACACATTGTAGTATTTCTAGTTGACAGAAATTGCCATTAAAAATTTGATCAATGAAACGTATTCAAAAATGTAGTGAATATTTAAATTTTAAAAATTATTACAGTGAAAGACACATGCCATTAACCCCCCATAAATACTCTTCCTCACTGTGAGTACACTTATTTCATTAATTTAAACATTCAACATATTTTTCAATTACCCCATATGTACCTACTCATTTGGAATAATATGCCACCTTCTTGCCCCTTTGTACAAGACCCATAGGACTTCCAGTTACCATCCTCTTGCATTTGTCTTTCCATTTCTCAAGACACCTAACAGATTTCACTGATTGTTTATAAATCAAGCTTACTACCAAGTAAATACATTTCTAGTAAAATGTCTCTATTTGGGGTGTAGCATTTTCTCTCTATTCCTTGCTTCCTATGTCAATGTCAATTCTTTTTTCACAACAAAATAGGGTTCCTAACCCCAAGAGTCTACTCAGCAGTGGCCTTTGGTATGGACCCTGGATAGATGCCTTAAAAATAGAATCTTTTCTTTACCTCTCCTTTTCTCCATCCTGTTATACCTACTGAAAATGTACTTTAAAAAAAAAAAAAAAAGCTCATTGTATTTGTTGTCACCTTTCTCCTTTGAAGAGTCAGTCATGTCACTAACTCTTTAAACCCTTAAGGATTTGCCCATTCCTGGAGTGAGCAAGGTCTGAACTTGCACAGTACAAGTGTGCTTACCAGGACCTAAATCTTCTCATACCCCTCCAGTCCTTCTTCCTGACAGGGTCACATTTGCAATCTGGCACAGTAGCTTGCATAACGATAGATCCAGTGGCCTAATTTCACCCTTGAGTTCCTGCAAAACTCTCATTCAGGTGCCCTCCATGCGGTGATTTATCTAGATTTATTGCGTCAATTTGGCAGAATAGCTCAGGTACAACCAATGTAGGGTTTAATATAATCAATCTTGCATTTCTAGGGAAAATACAGGACTGACAATCTGTCTATGATCTTCTTCACTAAAAGCTGAGGTTTAAGAACTCCCTCATGAGTATCATCATCTCTTCCTTTGGAGAACTCTCCATTCTTACATTATCTGTGCTCAGTCCTCTCCCCTGAGTTAAATTGCTCTCTCTGATTCATTGAAAGAAGGTTGTATTGCTCTTGAAGACTCACATATAATGCTCCCTCGCATTTTGAAAACTGCTTTCATGCTGTATTATTCCTAATCTTCCCTGCTTTCCAGACTCTTCTGTTCTCATTATTTGAAACATATTCCAACCTAAGAAAAGAAATCAGTTATTCCCTGATGTGAAATGTCTGATACCTCCAGTTATCATGCAATTGGGAATATACAGACATGAGATAATTTTGGCCAAGGTGGTTTTTACAAAACCATTGCATTTTTATAACAGCTATCTACTCTAAATTAAAAAAAAACCTTCATGAATAGATGCTCGAAATGTTAGGGACACCTATTTAATGATTAATATCCATTCATTATTAATATAACAAATTCATTTATCATTAATTCTGTGTTAAACAAAAGTGCTAAGCACTAGAAATGTAACTGATTTAGAAGAATCATTTCTGCCCCCAAGATTCTTGCAGGGTGGAGTCACATTGCAGACAAGAAAATAAACAAATCAAGGTCACTTCTAGTGACAAATGTCACATAATAGGTAAAAATGGAGGAGGGAGGGATGCTTATCTCTCCATCCAAGGCAGAAGCTGTTTTTAGAGCAAGGTGAATGATGGTATCGATCAGTATCTCCAAGAGCGGGTGGCAGAGTCCTAGACAGACTGTAGGGGAGGGAGAGGGGCCCCTAGACATAGAACTAAGTGACATCAATACAGCTGCAGAATCGGTGGCAACTGAGACTGGAAGAGACAGCTAGGTAAACCATGAGAAAAAATTAAAACTTCATCCTGTGGGAAAAAGAAGATGAAAATTTTAAATGTAGTTTAAAATATGGTCAAATTAATTTATAAGTGCGCAACCAGAAGGATCATTTTGGGGTTATTACCGTGTTAAAGCAATAGGCCATAGAAGCAGCAACCATGGAAATGGAGGGAAGGAACGGATTCCATAGACAGTGAAGAGAGATATTTGAGTCTTTGAAATGTTTGCTCAAGACAGTGGTGAATTAAAGAGAAGCAAGAAATCAAGGTGAGAATACATCTGTTCCAGTGTTCAGTTATGAATAACATGGAAGCTCTAACAACTAAAAGAGGGATGGAGGAGGAAAAGCCATTAGTATTAGGGTTGGTTTAAGTATGATGGAAGGACTCTTCAAAGATAATGAGCTCTGTTTTAAACATACTTGTTTTGCATGAGGTATCCAAGTAATGAGTTTTCACAAAGAATTACACAAGTGTGATGCTCAGGCTGAGAAATACATTGGGAGAATCACCAGCATCAGATTCAGTCAGTTTTGTGTCCTGCCTGGCTATATTCAAGGTGCTATCCTAAGAAACAAAACAACCAAAATGACTAATAAATGACTCCTTTCTGAAGCCTCTTAAGGAACAAAGAAGCCTACTAAGGAACGTATGTAAATCTTACTCATTTAAGTCATTTACTCTATGTACTAAAGCATTGGCAACACAGACTTTATTTACTTCTCAGCCACATTATTACTTTAAATAACTCTTTTGATCATTCTTAAGAGTAGCAATTATCAAACCAATGAATTACTAGTATGATACTCAGTCTGATTCCAAATATGTAAGAATAGAGTGGTAGGCTTAGTGCCACAGCACCTGTCTGGCAAGCATGAAGTCAAGTTCAATCCCCTGTACCAAAATAAACAAACAAATAAATAAATAACTCAGTGGTGCTTCAGTTCATGGACTTGATTCTTTCCATGATTCTGGTAGCAAACCAAGTTGGACCAGAACTGAACCAAATTTAATGATTAGGTTCAATGTTCATCTTATCAGGAAATTTTATTTCATTCTCATCCAGTTCGATTTGCAACCAGAATTATGGAAAGAATTGAGTTCGTAACCAAGGAACTACTATACAGTTTATTCCAACTAGAAAATAATTTAGCTGAAACATTATACTTCTTACAGTATGGCCTTTATGTCACATTTGGTGAAAAACAAGGTTTTTATGCTTCTAAATCAGTGAAAGTATTTGTGTCAAGTTAGGTAAAAGTAGAACTATTTAAACAGAGTTCTCGCTTTTTCCTCTTTAAAATACCAGCTTTCACTGAAAAGTAAATATGTCATGTAGTCACAGCTGCCTTACAGGTAGGAAATGATAGTTGAAATAAATGTGTGATGAAGAAGTCCCCA
Source organism: Dolichotis patagonum (assembly GCA_004027295.1). Lineage (NCBI taxonomy): Eukaryota > Metazoa > Chordata > Mammalia > Rodentia > Caviidae > Dolichotis > Dolichotis patagonum. Next base: position 109,248 of record PVJX010000257.1, on the reverse strand, counting down.
TAATTACCTTATCCTAAAATTCAGGGATTCTACGACAAGAAAGACACCTCTAAAGCTTGTTTAAATAAATTAGACTGGAATTATCCTGCACACAATTATTTTATGAAATCCAAAGTTAAAAGCATGTTCTGTTGTTTAAATTCATAGTTAGCTAGTGTAACTTCCTCTGGCAATCAGCCCAGTTTTGCAAGTGAGACATACAAAAAATAAACGAGAAGATTCTGATGTGTCTTGAGAAAAAAAGGGAACTTGAATAGACCGATTTTCAGAAATGCATGTTGAATTGTACTCAACCTTTTCTAAAATGAATGTGCTCACATAATGCATGCAGTCACGTAGCCTGTGATTTCTCCAGAATAGAAAATGTCAAACATCATTACTGGCTGTGCTCCAAATGACATCATGTTTGTTTGTGTTTTTTTTTTTCCTATTACTACTAAACAGGGAAGGCCATGGTAAAATTTCAGTATTTGCTGTCAAAATGGCATTAGCTACATTGTGTGGAGGGAAGATCATGGACAAATTAAGATGTAAGTTACTCTTCTTTGTGTCTCTTCTTGGTTTTCTGTGCTCTGTGGCACTGTTCCTGTCCCTCGGTCCTGGCGTGTCCTGCCACTCATTTATGTGTTTCCTCATTCTACAAGAATCATTTGAAATGTAGTCTTCTTTGATCTTTGGATTTTGTCATAGAAATGCTTTCATATTAAATAAATGTTAAATGAAATGAACATTTTCCTCTACTTATGGGCATTTAACACTTGATTATCACCAGCTGAATTCTTTCTGATGTCAGTGTAAGATATGCAGTCTTTCCAGTTCATCGCACTGTGATATATTACAGGTAGCTGATCAATTTAAAGATGTAAAAACCAAATAAGGCAAAAAAAAAAAAAAAACCAAATAAGGCAGCAATCCCCGTTAAGTGTTTTAGAACCTGATTCTGCTGGCACATTTCCACATTTTCTGAGCCTGTCCTATTCAAGTCATTGGGAACTCCATGGATTCCAAAGCAGATACTGCCAGAGAATCAGCATTAGAATTATATAGAGGTTGTATAGCCAAAGATCACTAAACAGCATTGAATGATTATGCATCTTTGTGAATGTGTTGTCACTAACTGAAGTGCAGTTTTTTAGCCAACAACGTAGTGATTTTTTTTTTATTTTTCTGATATGACTTAAAAAGCTAAAAAAGAACCTTATAAAATAAATTACATGTGTAAGATGGTGCTAGGATTTAAATCCTGACTCTTTTTTCGATGCCAGTGTTCCTCAAGTTTTAGTATGCTTTTTAAAATACAGACTTTTGGGTTGTGATGCAGGAGGCCTCAGGTAGAAATACAGAGTAAGAATTTTCCTTTTGAACTAGATTAAAATGATACTGATGTTAATGCTTAAAGATTTCCTTTAACTCTTCTTGCTGCCCTAAACCTTCTGAGTTTGGGTTATAACGCTGTGTTAAAAGGGCACTGCCATGGGAGCTGGGAGACTAATTTATTGAGTTACCCTACACTTTTTTTACTTCACTTCCTTAGTCCTCAGCTTTCTTCCACAATTTGAATTTGGGGGTTTTATTAATTACCTGTAGTGTCACTTCTAGCTGCAGCCACGTGTGACTCACAGCCATAAGTTTTTTGAGTGTTTTGTGTCGGTTTTGTCTTTTTGAGACAAGGTCTCACTCTGCAGTTTAGGTTGGCTTTGAATTCACTTTGTGGTTCAGGCTGACCTCTAACTCACAGCGATCCTCCTGTCTCAGCCTCTCAAGTGCTGGTATTACAGGTGTGCACCACCGTACCTGAATTTCATAAGTCTATTCTCCTTGGCTGCCTGTCAGTTTCAGAGTACACCTTTTGCTTCTAGAGCACCAAGAAAAAAAGGGAAGGAAAATATACAAAAACTCTGCCCCCCACCCAGACACACTTTCAGGGAGAGTTTTCTCGTTGGCCCAGTAAACAAGTAAAAGGAAACAGAATACAGGGCTCCAGATGATCCCCTGGTGTCCCTCATTCCCAGGGACTTCCTTCTGTGGAGGAGCCAAGTGCACCTGGATTCAGAGACATCCAGCCCGACCTCGTGAGGCTCAGGTTAGTCTCCATGTAGCCTGAAGGAGCTGGACGGTGAAAATTCTCTGCCTCGGTGCTTGGTTGAGAGATAATACAAGAAGGTGCTGGAATCAATGGCATTGAAAAGATCGGGGAGAAGGCTTTGTAGTAACCAGGAGGCATTTCTTTGAGGTTCAGACTAGCAAGAGAAAATTTAGCAAAATGAACCAAAGCAGCGAAAGAAACCCCTCAGGGCCTTGCCTGTTGACCTCACGTCACAATTAGCCATTTATGTTCCAGGCTAACAATAATAATAGTTTTTCAATATTATATTAATTGGTACCTGGATGAAAAGGTCCTATGTTAGAATAAGTTTGAGGAAAACTGATAAAACCAATTTTCTAATTTTTGGGACTCCAGCCCATGAATGTTCCATGTCAATCCTATACTCCTAAGAACCCAAGACTTCCCGTGTCTCCCCTCAGCTTTCTGCTATATCAAACGCCATCTTTCTCCAGAGGAACAGGGGATTGGCAGTTTCAGGAGTCTTATCTCACTCCAGCCCATCTCACTTCAAGTGTCATTGCCCAGGGTCACACCTCAGACCAGTCACTAACCCAGGGACTGTTGGGAGGAAAGGCCTAACAGACATCCTTTGATTGGAATCCACTTCACCTGTTGTGCTGGGAAGGCCCACTCTTTTTTCTCTTAGCTCAGGAAAACATTTGGGGCCAATAAATTCAGCAATTACCAAGCTCAGGCTGCTTTTAAACATGTTTTTGCCAGTCATAAGAACCATAGCAAGTGCCAGAATTCAAAGAAAACAGGATACCTACTGTATCGTTTTCTCCCCACCCCATCTGTCTCCCTCCAAAAAGGACAATCTGTGAGCAAAGCAGGCCTGCTGTCAGGCAGCCAGTCAGGACTCCCCAGTAGAGCAAAGGAAGCAACCATGTGCAAGTTCCACTGGAGACAACGAAGTTCTCCAGTCTGCATCGCCATGTCACAAATTCTGCAGAAAAGCAGGTTGTATGACGGTGGTGGATCATGCCCCTCTGTGAGAGCAGCAGACCTGGATCACAGTCTCTTGTGGCCCTCGAGCTCTGACTGAGGAAGCACTATTCATGTTGGCAACTGTAGAAAGAGCTTCATTGGCTTCCAAGTAACTTATCTGAAGCAATTTGACAGAAAACAATTATGCTGGAAACAATTCAGTTAGAAGACTCTCTCCAAAATGTTAATTAGTCAAAAATGATTATCTTTACTCACCAATATTTCTAGTTCCAATGAAAATTATTGGCTGAATGAGTAATCGTGAGCAAATACACCCATAGACAGCGATGGCTGACTTGGTAATTGGGGTTATGGGGATTTTCTTTAGTCTTCTTTTACCAGCTTTCATTTCAGCAATAGAGCAGACAAGGTCATAGCTTCCTACATTACTTTCATAATTAAGAAAGAGTACAGTGAAAGGACACAGAATTTTTTAGGGTTTGAAGGTTTTATTTTCTCTTCCATAAATTTTTCTGATTCATTTCAAGCCGGTATGCCAGCTGAGCTTGTTTGGCAGTTTTTCTTTCTGTGTACAGGGATAAAGGATGCTTAGTTTGTTCCCACCAGCCCCCTTTTTGTTGGAAAGCACAGAGCAAAAATAATCGGCTGAGAATAAATTAGAAATTTTTTTTAAAAAGCTAGGAGAAAACAACAGAAAATGGAATCTGATTTTTTTAATGGTTTAAAATATATAAAAAGTGATGACAATTCCATGTTGCATCGCAATTTCTAACACTCAGGCCACCATCAACTCATGTGCAGTGTTAGCTGTGTAATTCCAGAGACCATCACTGACCCAGAGTAGGAGGGGCGGGCCTGCAGCCTGAGATAACTGACTAATGCACTCCTGTTCTATTCAGTTGTTCTCCATGGATAAGAAACTACCATGTACACGGGGCAGATCACCTATTCATATTTCTGCCTTGGGGCTCTTTAACAGTCTTAAGGATCATAAAGAATTCTAAATCCAGTACTGTAAGCTTAGAACATCACGAACGGTTCTATATCTGTTAAAGAGAATTTGTTTGCTCTGGCTTGAAAGACTAGCACTATGGCAAATGTCTGTATTTATGGAGTCTCTAACACTGAGCTGCCAGGTCTTCCTCCAAGGGTACCTCTAGAGTAGTGTTTCAACCTCTCTGGCTTACTTTAGATTCCCTAGGAGCTACCTCTACATTCTCCAGACACAGTCCAAACACTCTTAGCAGAGCTTGCAAAGCCTTTCCTGTATCAGCCTCACCTCATACCACACCTTGAAGGCACCCCAGCTCCTGTCCAGGGGGGTCATTGCAGACCCTTGAGTGCACTGTGATTGCTCTTCTCTCCACCAGTCCTAATCCTGCTTTCCTGAGCCCACTCCACTCACCTGTGCCTGCCCAGTCCATCAGTGGCCTTTACACTTGGCCGTGACTCACTTCGTCCTCTGGAAGCTTTCTGTCAGTTTCTGCTCCATCCCACACACCCTTATTCACACCACAAGGTAAAGTCTATGATGTCCTGTCATGCACCCAGCAAGCATTTCTCTGCTACTGTAATGCCCAAAGGGCAAGAACTGCTCCCCACTTTTCAATATATTCAATTTATTATGGTTTCACACACTTAGTATATGCTAGGTTGCTTTTAATTGAAAGAATCAGTGTGTAAATTTTTCTAAAGTATCCATCTTTGCATGGTGCTATAGAAAATACAGAAGTAGTTTAGAATTTGACTTTAACTTTTTATAGGAAATCCCATCGGGGAAGCAAATCCTAAATATCTGAAGTTCATAACAGAAAAATGCAATGTGAAATTAACATGATGTCTTACATGCAAACTGTCACTCTAAGTGCTTTCCAAGTACTAAGTACTTCTATTAAATAATTTAATCCTTGAAATAGCCATTCATATATATAATATGTGTATATATGATAATAATAATAATCATCATCATATTACCAAAAGTCCAAAACTAAGCTACAAATACATAATTCTGTTAGGTACCTCAGAGTTCCTTCTTTTCTTTTTAAATATGTGGCCATTAATAGCCATTTCCCATTTATCACAGCAATCTAGCCCCAGTCAGCTGTTTCTTAACGGATCTTCATCACTGTAGGTGAAGTCATATTAGTTTCAAGTGTGTGGAAGGTCACTAGTGGCGCTCCTTCTCCTTTTGCTCTAGTCAGAGATGTTGTCCAAATTCTTCTGTGGGTCATTGAAAAAGCTAGGCTACTTTACAAAAGGTACCCTGATCTGGAAAATGAGAGCCTAGAAGACAGTTTGGGTGACCCTGTGATGACTTGCCCCCAAACTCACAAGCTGGCCACTCTCCATAGAAAGTCAATTTACTTTTCCTAAGTTGCTTTTTCTCCCTTTCAGTTGGAAGTCTTCAGCTTCTGTTTTTGGAATTACATAACAGTTTTTGCTGTTGCCAGCTTCTTTTTTGTTTTTTGACTAGTTCTAATGGTACATGTGGTAAAATTTCCTAAATAAATAACATTTTGAAGGTAGATGAGAACATCAATGTTTTTGTTCTGATAGAATTCTTTTTTTTAAATAGTCAAACATTTTATGTATTTATCATGTACAACATGTTTTGTTGTATAAATACATTGCAAAATGGTCGAATTACCTGATTAACATATGCATTACCTTACATGGTTCCTTTCCTTTTAATTTGCTTTTTTAAAAATATTTAATGTAATACAAGTAGATATTAATAAAGAAAATATAAAAGCACTTTTACTTCTATTAAAAAATAAAACATTTCATAAAAAAATTAGAGAGTGATTAAAATAATATGTATTATTATCTTAAAAGAATGTCCAAAATGTTACCCAGAATACAAGTCATAGACAAGAAAAAATTTTCTCTTGCAAAGAAATAAACAAATAAAGGATAAAACTTTTTTTCCATAAACACACAAACTTAAATATCATATGGTTTCTCTTATGAGAGAGAGAGGGCAAAATAGAAAGTAGATAAATAAGAACTACGAAGAACTTTAAGTAATTCCCCAAATTATCTATTCTGCTGTTTCAAAACCATTTCACACAGGTCTTGGGATAATCTGTAGTGAAAACTCAACATCTATTCTCTTTACTGTTTTCAAAAATACAGTATGCTGTCATTAGCTACAATCGCCATGCCATACAACACATCTTTTGGACATATGCCTCTTATCTAACTGTAGTTATCTTTTGACCAACATCTACCCCACCTCCATCACCTCACACCACCACCACCCCCACCCCCCTCCAGCCTACAGTAACTACCGTGCTCCACTCAACTTCTATGAGATCAGCATTTTCACATTTCACACAGGAGTATGATGATACTATATTTAGTTTCCTGGCTTATTTCAAACATAATATCCTCCAGGTTCATCCTTGCTGTTGCAAATGACAGGATATGCTTTTTATTATGGCTATATATCATATTTTCTTTAGCCATTCATCTGTCCATACTTAGATTGATTATATTTCTTAACTATTGTAAACAATACTACAATACACAGCAGTGCTGATGTCTCTTCAACATACGAGTTTCATTTCCTTTAGAAACATATGCAGTAATGAGATTGCTGAATCACATGGTAGTTCTATTTTCAATCTTTGCATTACCTCCACAGTGTTTTCCATAATGAGTCTACTAGTTTATATTCCCACCAACAGAGTAGAGAATTTCTTCAAATTTTCTGCACCACTTGCTAACCCTTTTTATAACAGCCATTCTTACTGGAGTGAGATAATATGAAATTGTGGTTCTGATTTGCATTTATCTGATGAGTAGTGATATTAGGGGTTTTTCATCACTTATTTACTTGTGTGACTTTTTTGGGGAAATATCTATGCATAAGTTTTGCCCATTTTTAATCAGGTTATTTGTTTTCTTGATATACAGTTGTTTGGGTTCCTTATATATTTTGTATATTAACCCCATGTACAATTTTTGTAGTCTCATAATTAATAAACTGTTTGAAGCATAGTATAAGTCCTTTGCAATTGGTGTATTTAAGAACATGATAGTTAATTTACAAACTCAAACCATAATCCAGTGAAAGACTACTCTATGTTTACCAACATTTGGTTACAGTGTACAAGTAATCTTCTCATACTACATTTTGGCCTTGGAAATTCTAAGCTAAAATGTATGAATGGAGTACATTGAACTTACAAGAGTTGATCCCTACACCTCCTTGGGCCTAGTAACAATCTGGCTAACATGGTGATAAATGAATAGCAAACCTTTCATTCTGACAGTGATTTCCAAAGAGAACATACCTTGGGAAATTATTCTATTAATATTCATTAAATGTATGCAGTAGTAGAAACTGAAGATCAGAGGTTCAGTGAAACCAGAGCGCTTTGGAGAATAATCCAAGACCCTGACTCTACCTCATTGATCATCCCCAAGGCCAGCTTTCCTTTTCACTACATGACTCAAAAGACCCTTTCCATAAATCAAATGCCTTCCACTCAGAGCACTATGATTAATAATATGTTTTCTGCTTCCCTGGGAAGTTAATGGCATTTTTGTTACATCTTTATCCTTGCTGTCTTCCATTTTTCTTGTATCATAAGCCAAAACCTAAATGTTTTGGTGATGACAAACATCTAGGCTAAACAGGTAGACACACACCCTCAACCCTCAGTTGGTGCTTCAAATGAGGTCAACATACATCTCACATATATAAAAATTACCCTTATTGAGCTATATATCAGTTGCTTTCTGACCTCAGAATAAAAATGTGACATTTTCTGCTCTCTCAGAATATACTTTTACCCAAATGACCAGTTTATGTTGTGTGCCATAATCACTGATGAGAAGACGCCAGAGAAAACAGCATGCCAGGAATATTTAAGCATAAAAATTAGCTTTTATAGTACTCTTTCATAAAAAGAATATGCTTATTCAGCCACACTTTTTGTTTTTAGTAGCAGACATGTTGACTAAAATAGAAGAGAATGTTCATGTGACGAATATGTATCTTCATCCTTTCCCTTTCATCAGATATTTTCTCGATGATTTCTGACTCCAGCGGAGTGATGGTTTATGGACGATACGACCAGTTCCTTCGGGAAGTTCTCAAATTACCCACAGCAGTTTTTGAAGGTCCTTCGTTTGGTTACACGGAACAGTCAGCTAGATCCTGTTTCTCCCAGCAGGTAACACTGTAAAGGAAATATCTCTCAAGCAGTTGCTACTGCCTTTTCTTCATGTCATTCCCAGCCACAGACACACAGGCAATTCTACAGGACAATATCCTGGAGTGTATCTCTAGCCTCTGACAAATGACCTTCGCGCGGGTTAACTAACCCAACACACCCATATCATAATAATCACTAGTGTTCACTGACCATGAGGCAAGCACCATGCTAATTTCTTTACTTTTGTTATGCAATTGCAACTTTACAACCTCATTATCATTATTATCACTGCACTTTCAAAAGTACTGAGCTGTCCTCACTCAGCCTCACATGAGACACATGCGTGGCCCTGTACCAGGTTAAACCAATGCTCAACAAAGGAGAAGAGAAAGGGGTCACCACAATGTGACCTGGGTGATCCAAAGCGTCAGCTGCCATGATGTGATGCCTTCAGGGCTATGAATGCTGTGTTTGTACTGGGCGTGGCATAAGGAAAGCTGCTCGGTTTTGAGGTGTCTCCATGATTGTCCCCCTCTGATCATGTAGAAGGAACTACAAGCCCACTCTCCAGCACAGTGTGTAGTGCGTTTGCTTATAATCTTCTGAAGGTTGTTTACAATCTTTTAAAAATTCAAACTAGCCAGATGTGCCCTCTAAAAGAATCTCATAAATATGAAATCAGTGCAAATGAAATAAAAAATAATGGTTAAAAAAAATTAGTGCATAGAAACCTCTGGAAAACCACATTGGTTGTCCCCCTAATTAATATCAATCTGTTTACTTGGAGGCATGGGAGGTCCAAACTGCTTCAGATATCCCTACGAATCACGAATTGAGACAGACTCACAAGCATATCTATACAACTAATAAACAGACATAGTTCATTTGATAAACCTCTGTTCCCAATTAAAACATTCTCTCCTTTCAGTAATTTCTCTCAGAGTTGGCATTTCTGTCTATCTAACCATACTCTGGTACTCATTGTCAATCCTCTCTACACCACTTCCTCTCTCCTTTTCCCAACTTCTAATGACCACTATTTCACTTTTTCCTTTTCTGAAATCAGCTATTTCAACTTCTACATGAGAATATGTGGTATTTGTCTTTCTAGGCCTGGCTTTCACTAACTGAACAAGAACTACAATAATCTTCCCATGTTAAAAATTGCCTTGTAAATACCTTCAAGACTGACCCATTATATCATCATTTAAATATCCTTAATGATAAAAAATTTCTGGCCAGGGGCTGGGGATTTAGCTCAGCAGCGTAAGTGCCTGCCTTGCAAGCACACAGTCGTGAGTTCAATCCCCAGTACAAAAAAAAATTTTTTTTCTGGCCAGGCGTGCTGGTGCACACCTGAAATCCCAGCACTTGAGAGGCTGAGGCAAGACAATTGCTGTGAGTTCAAGGCCAGCCTAGGCTACATAGTTGAGGACCAGCCTGAACTACGTGGTAAGCTCTTACCTCAAGAAGCAAACAGACAAAAAGATAAGAAATTTCTACATACATATTTTTTCATAATGACATTTTTTTTAACTATCCAGGAGTGATTTTTAGCCAATATAATGAATGATCAAGATGGAAAAGATCATTTGAAATACAAAAAGAAATAACACAAATAAAGAATAATAAGACCAATTTATGTCTTATTATTTTTATAAGAGCAGTTTAAAGGATCAACTTCCAAAAATGTCTGAAATACTTCATTGGAAAAAGTCCAGGTTATCCAAATGACAGTTTTGAAAGACAATATTGTTTTAAGCACATGAATCCTGATATCTTTTTAAAAATATCTCATTATCTATATTTTACATAATATATATTTAATAGTAATATCAATGGCAACCTTTAACTTAAACTGCTTAGTATTAAAAAAAGACTGAAATTATAAATTTCTGCTGGCAATAAGAGATCATGAAGGGTATTTATTTAGTGAATTATAAGGATTAGTGTAAACTACAAGCTTTAAAAATACAGTGTACCTCTTCTAGACTGATTTACTATTTTAAAATATTAAAATTTCATCCACTTTGATATGCTAGTTCAAAATGTGGAATATAGTAGTTGTATTATATATAAATATATAATTATTGTTCATGCTAGTACAAAACATATATTAACATAACTTTTTTTTTTACTTTTTAAAGAAATTTGATATAACACTCTTTTTTTCTCTATCAAAATGGACCACACTGAGGAAATAGAAGCAGACTGAATTGAGAGGAATGATGAATAAAGAAAATAGAGAAAAGAATTTAGGTGTTCTCTCCCAGCAGAATTGTCCCCAATCTAATATAGCAGAGTCATTAACATTGACCACTAAGTATTTATTATTTAAGCCAGAAGAGAATCTTGAAAGTTGTTCATAAATTCTATGAGGAGCTTCAGTTCCTCCTGTTGCCTCATTATGAGTGGTGCTCTCATAATTGTTATACCCCTGGTTATGCTATTGCTCAGTCTTGGTGGAAATAATCTGGTCTTTTATAGGTGTGGGCCTAAAAAACAATTCATGCTTTCAGTTCTGAACTACTTTAATAACAAATTTGGAAAGTTCCATTTCTTCATCTTGTAGACATTAATTGTATGGTTGTTTATTCAGCCTCTAATAATATTTACATAGTAAATAAGATTATTCTCCACCCTAAACTTTTGTGATTTTTTTTTTTTTGATGCAGAAAAAAGTCACATTAAATGGTTTCCTGGACACGCTCATGTCTGATCCTCCCCCACAGTGCTTGGTCTGGCTGCCTCTCCTGCATCGACTAGCAAACGTTGAAAATGGTGAGTAGTCACTATTGTGCAAAAGCAGTTTATTATATTATTGGAGCAGAGCCATCAACTCCACAGTTATCCATCACATGGCAGTGACTTAGGAATGCCTATTTAGTGGTTCCCAGTTTTGTTTGGATAGTTCTATTGTTTTGGATAGAACTATCCAAAATGATAAAGCCTTAAAAGACCATTGTAGCCGCGCTTCCACTAGGAGCATCATGGAAGCCGGCCAAAGGTCTCAGCTGCCTGGGACCGCGGCTGCTGGGCCCGCCCTTCCACTGAGACTAGTGGGTAAGCATGTCCTTCCATGGAGAACATCACGGAAGCCCACTGCAGGGCTGAGCTGCCAGGGACTGCCGCCGCTGGGCCTACCCTTCCTCCAAGAACATCAATGAAGCAAGTCACAGGCCTGAGCTGCCTAGGACCACCGCTGCTGGGCCTGCCTTCCACTGGGAACATCGGAACTTTGGACTACAGTGGACTACATTGCTGGCTGGATGAGAGACTCAGAAATCCCTCACCCAAACAGAAGACCTCAGCAGGCTCCAGCCAGTGTGGGGAGTTTGTCCCCTAAAATAGAGGTCTGCAGTGGGTAAAGAGGAGCAGAAGTGAAACTCCCTCCAATTGTAAGACCTTGGCGAATCTGGCAAGAGAGTGGGTAGCCCCCTCACCCACACAGAGAACATCAGACAGGTTGAGGAGTGTGCCAATAATGCCCCCCCAACTTAGAGAAAATTAAAAGAACTTATGAGACCCCCAGTGACACAGTAGGGCCTCAGCTGACACAAACACTATAGCCAGGGAGATCTAGTGACCTGCAACAACCTGAAGATATAACAACAGCAGGAACTAAGAGTTGCCCTACATCAATACTTCTGGGCTAGTTAGCCCAGAAAAAAATGTAAGACTGACCCAACAGGCCCTGTAGGAGGAATTCAGGAGACTGGATCTCCTCTTCATTGTGGTACTCAGAAATCTAACAAACATCAACCACACAGTAGAACCCTAAAACACACACTACAGAAAGTTGTGACTGTTGGGATAGAAAGACCAGATATTTACCCAAAAGGTGAAAATGACTAAACAAAAAGGCAAAATGCAATCCCAAACATCTAGTCCATCAGGGGCAAGTACAGGCGATAATGAAATAGAAGACTTTAAAAGTCATACACCAGAAATCTCTGAAAAGATAGCAAATGAAGTAAAGAAACAAATCCATGAGGCTATACAGGAACTCAAATTAGAAATAATGTCTTATGTAAAGACAAAAGTAACAATCTTAGTAAATGAGCTGCTCAACATAGCTAGAGAAGAAATAGATAAACTACAGGAGCATGGGAAATTGATTGAAACTTTGAATGAACAATGCAGAAAACAAGCAGAATCAGCGAAACAAATTCAAAGAAATATGCAAGAAAAACAATTGCACTGAAAGCCTGCAAAGCCGTTTAAATGAAGCTGAGGATAGAATTTCAGACCTTGAGGACAGGATTGCAGATAGTGATCGTGAAAGGGTAGAACTTATAAAGACAACAAAGCAGCATGAAATAACAACCCAGCAGTTTCAAGATGATGCCAGGAGAAACAGTGTCAGATTAATAGGCATCAGTGAGGAGGCAGGAGCCAATGCAAAGGATATAACTAAGCTGTTCACAGAAGTAATGGCAGAAAATTTCCCAAACATGGGGGAAAAAATCTGATATGCAAGTAAGTGAGGCATATAGAACACCAAACAGTCATAACCACCATAAATCTACACCCAGACATATAATAATTAAGATCTCAGACATACAGCATAAAAACAGAATACTAAAAGCTGTTAGAAAAAAGACACAACTCACCTATCAAGGAAAGCCTATTAGAATCACGGCAGACTTCTCAGCACAAACCTTCAGGTTAAGAGGAGCTTGGAGTGAAGTATTTCAAGCCCTAAAAGAAAACAACTTTCAACCCAGACTGATTTACCCAGCAAAACTGTCTTTCAGATTTAATGGAGAAACAAGATACTTCCATGACAAAGAACAACTGAAGAAATTGATGCCAACCAAACCAACCTTAGAAAGAGTGCTGAAGGACATCCTAGATAGAGATAAAAATGACCACAATCTCCAGAACAACAACAGAAAGAAATCATCAGACTGGACAAGAAATTAAACAAGGGAGAAAAGCAGGAAACTAACAATAGTAACACAACATGGCAAAGTCAAGCCAGTACATATCAGTGATATCCATAAATGTAAATGGGCTCAATTCACCTATCAAAAGAAACAGGCTGACAGAATGGATCAAGAAACAGGATCCCACAATATGCTGTATACAAGAAATGCAACTGACTCAAAAAGAAACTCATAGATTAAAAGTCAAAGGATGGAAAACAGTAGTCCATGCAACAGAACCCAGAAAAAAGCAGGAGTAACTATTCTATTTGCAGACAATGTAAACTTCAAACCTAAAATGATTAAAAGAGACAAAGAAGGTCACTACATACTCATAAGTGGAAAAATTCAAGAGGAAGAACTAACAATTATAAATATGTATATATGCACCAAACACAGGAGCACCCAACTATATAAGACAGATACTAAAGGACATGAAAAACCAAATACACAAGAACACATTTATTACAGGGGACTTTAACAGCCCATTGTCACAAAGAAATAGATCAACTAGACAAAAAGTCAGCAAAGAAATAATAGAACTGAATCATATCTGTGATCAATTGGACTTAGTAGATGTTTACAGAGTGTTCCACCCAACCACATCAGAATACACATTCTTCTCAGCTGCACATGGGACATTCTCCAAAATAGAACATATATTATCACATAAAACATTCTTAAGTAAATGCAAAGGTATTGAAATTATCCCATGCGTACTATCTGACCATAGCACACTGAAATTGGAAATTAATGGCAAAAGAAATTGCAAAACCTGCATAAACACATGGAAATTAAATAACAGCCTTTTGAATAACCAGTGGGCTACAGATGAAATTAAAGAAGAAACAAAGCAATACCTACAATTCAGTGAAAATGCAGAAACAACCTATTGTAATTTGTGGGATGCAATAAAAGCGGTCTTAAGAGGGAAATATATATCAATAAATTGTCATATCAAGAAAACAGAAAGAGCACAAATAAAATGCTCCATTCAAGCTTCTAGAAAAAGAAGAGCAAGTTAAACCCAAAGCTCATAGAAAAGAGGAAATTGTAAAGATTAGAGCAGAAATCAATGCAATTGAAAAACAATACAAATAATTTTTAATGCAATTAAAAAAACAATACAAAAAATTAATGAATCAAAAAGTTGGTTTTTTGAGAGAGTAAACAAAATTGACAAACCTCTAGCTAACCTTGTAAAGAAAAAGAAAGAAAAAACCCAAATTCATGCAATAAGGACTGAAAAGGGGGAAATTACTACAGATCCCATGGAAATGCAAAAGATCATAAATACCTACTTTGAAAATCTCTACTCACATAGAGAGGAAAACAGAGGAAATGGACAAATTTCTAGAAACATATGAACTACCAAAGCTCAACCAAGAAGATATAGCAATTTTGAATAACCCAATATCAGCTATTGAAATTGAAAATGTAATAAAAAAAAAACTTACCAACAAAGAAAAGCCCATGTCCTGCTGGATTCACAGCTGAATTCTACAAGAAATTTAGAGAAGATTTGATGCCAATACTCCTTAAACTCTTCAATGAAATTGAAAAGAAAGCAATCCTCCCTAAATCATTCCTGAAGGCAAGTATTACTCTCATACCAAAACCAGAGAAAGACCCAACAAGAAAGGAGAACTATAGGCCAGTCTCCCTAATGAACATAGATGCAAAGATTCGCAATAAAATACTGGCAAATAGAATGCAGCAAATCATCAAGATTATACATCATGACCAAGTGAGGTTCATTCCAGGAATACAGGGATGGTTTAACATACGCAAATCAATAAAAGTAATACACCACATCTCCAGAGCCAAAGACAACAACTACATGGTCATCTCAACAGACGCAGAAAAAGCTTTCGATAAAGTGCAACGTGTTCATGATAAAAACCCTTCAGAAACTCGGAATATGTGGTGTCTATCTCAACCTTATAAAGGCCATCTATGACAAACCAACAGCCAATATTATACTAAATGGACAAAAACAGAAAGCTTTCACTCTAAAATCAGGAACAAGACAAGGAAGTCCACTATTACCACTCCTTTTCAATATAGTTCTGGAAACACTAGCCAGGGCAATCAGACAAAAGTGAGAAATAAAAGGAATAAAGTTAGGAAAGGAAGAAGTTAAATTATCACTATTTGCAGATGACATGATACTCTATACCAAAAAAAGTACATTAAAAGACTACTAGAGGTAATAAACAAATTCAACAGTGTAGCTGGATACAAAGTTAATGCTCAAAAATCAATACCATTCTTATACACAAACAAGAAACTCACCGAGAGAGAAATTATGGAAATATCATCCTTCACAATAACATCTAAAAACATGAAATACTTAGGAATCAACCTAACTAAAAATGTAAAAGACCTGTTTGCTGAAAATTATACTATGCTAAAAAAGGATATTGAAGAGGATTTTTAGAAATGGAAGGATGTTCCTTGCTCTTGGCTAGGAAGAACCAGCATTGTGAAAATGGCCATACTCCCAAAACTGTTATACAGATTTAACGCAATCCCAATCAAAATACCATTGACATACCTCACAAATCTAGAGAAAACACTCCTAAAATTCATTTGGAAAGAGAAGAAACCTAGAATAGCAAAGGCAATTCTGGGCAATAAAGGCAAGGCAGGAGGCATCTTAATTCCTGACTTGAAACTGTACTACAAAGCCACAGTGATAAAATCAGCATGGTACTGGCAAAGAAATAGACCTGAGGATCAATGGACAGATTGGAAGACGCAAGTATAAGTGCAAAGATACTGATATTTGCCACCTGATATTTGACAAAGGGGCTAAACATGTTCACTGGACGAAGGATAGCCTCTTTAATAAATGGTGTTGGAAAAATTGGCTCTCCACATGCTGAAGACTGAAACTAGACCCATGCCTATCACCATGCACAAAACTATAGTCTAAGTGGATCAAAGACCTAAACATTAAAACAGAAATAATAAATGTACTAGAAGATAAGGTAGGTAGAAGTCTTAGAGACATAGGGGTAGGTAGAGAATTCATGAACAAAACGCAAACTGCACTGGAAACACTTCAGAGAATCAACAACTGGGATCTCATATTATTGAAAAGTTTGTGCTCTTCAAAACAAATCATCAACAGAGTGAAAAGAAAACCCAAAGAACGGGAAAGAATTTTAGCCAGAAACCCCTCAGACAAAGGACTTTTATCAAGAACATATAAAGAATTGAAAAATATCAAGCCCCCAAATTCAAAGACCCTCTCCAAAAATGGGCATCTGAGATGAACACACAGTTCTCAGATGAAGATATACAAATGGCAGATAAATACATGAAGAAATGTTCACCATCATTCACTGGTCATTCGAGAAATGCAAATTAAAACAACACTGAGAGTTCATCTCACTCCAGAAAGAATAGCTGCCATCAAGAAATCAACTGATAACAACTGTTGACAAGGCTGCGGGGGAAAAAGGAACACTGCTCCATTGTTAGTGAGAGTATAGACTGGTGCAACCACTATGGAAATAAATATGGAGAATTCTCAGAAGACTAGTATTGGAAACTCCATTCAACCCAGCTATTCCCCTCCTGGGTATTTTCCCAGAAAAACTGAAAAGGTCATATCACAGTGATATATGTGCACTCATGTTTATAGCAGCACAATTTGTAATAGCTAAATCTTGGAAACAACCAAGATGTCCATCAACTGCAGAGTGGATGAAAAAGATGTGGTATTTTTATGCAATGGAATATTACTCAGCTATGAAAATTGATGATCTTGAGGCCTTCATAGGGAAATGGAGACTACTTGAGACTATCCTCATATTTATAAATATCACATTGTGTCTCTAGTGTAAAATGTAATAAGAACTGTAGGAGTAATAAAACCCAAAATGCATAATTGCTACTGTAAAAAAGAGAAGAAAAGAAAGTGCTCTAAAGGATATAGCTGCATGTATGTTTAAGTGTGTAAGATAGATGACCATATTACTGTCTTTGTTAGATTGTTGAGCAGAACTGTTAACAGTCTCACTGTTTGAATGTGTACTTTGTATGCTTTAATTTTGTAACTTGAACAACTCTTTCCAAGATGACGGTACGTAATTTATCAAGTAGTGATTTCTTAGTGTTTTTTTTTTTTGTTTTTTTCTTTTTTCCCTTTGGAATTCTGTATTGTTGCTATCTTTTTCTCTGTTTTGTTTTCTTGGGTTTTTTTCTCTCTTTAAATAAAATTTTAAAAAATAAAAGACCACTGTGCTTCTAAGCACTTATTAAATATCCTTTCATAGCTCCAAGTCACAAATCAGGTGGGTATAACAGAAGAACCTCAGCAAGAATGTGACCCTTCCTAGTGTTTAGTTCAGGTCTGAATTCCTGTTATTAATATGAATAGTACAGTTTCTTCCCAGGAAATCAGTAGGAATAGATGAGATGGATAGCAAAAATATTAAATGAGGGCACCTTGCTAATCCTTAGTCACGAACCCCAAATTGTAAGCTTTCAAGAGTTGTATTTATGTCAAAGATGAGATGCTATGTTGCATTTTTAAATCAAATATCTCTAGGATAAAAGTATTTACTGTTGATATATCAAGATTTAAATATGAAATATAATTTAGGATGAGTGTTAAAGAAATTATTCAGTGTCTCTTATCTTCACATGTTCTTTGTTTATTGACTCACTGAACTCTGAAACTTCTTCAGTTGAATAGAACATAGTTTATCCCATGTATTTTACTGGAATCTGATTGTCTACATATGTCTTTAGTATATTTTGGAGCTAAAGTTAGGGCTTCATTTTAAATTCTTATTAAATTCTGAATAAGAATTCTGAAAATTGCAACTGTCTTTATAATCTCTTTTAGTTAAAAGTTACGAACTTATCCTCTTTTGCTAATGGACAAAATTTAAAGAATGAACTTACTAGGGGTTTGTTTTGCAATTAATAACAGTCACAGACTTTTTAATGCATCTTACCTATATGTAGAAGTAAAGAGCATTCAAGGTCCCTATTATGTTGCTAAGTTGTTTGTTTGTTTGTTTGTTTGTTGCAGTCCAAAGATTAGTCATTTTTCAGTCAAAATACTGGAATTTCATTCCCTTTGTCTCAGTACTTCCTACTGCAGATTGGTTTCTTGGGCACTTCTCCAAGAGCAGTTACTTTAGATTTAAGACCCACTGTATCTTCCCCAAGTACCAGAAAAGAAAATTTATTGTGTATTAGAAGACTATGCATCCAGAACTAGTTATGTCCATGTACACTTTGCTTCTTATTCTCACTTCTTATTTGCAGTATTTTTCCTGGCTGGTTAGTCAGAGAATAAGTTTATTAAAGGCAAGAATTTTTTCTGTTGTTGTTGTTGTTGTTTTAGTATCTTTAGTTCATAGCATGTACCTGGATTTTATCAGTTAATAGCTTTAAATCTCACATATTTTACCTTGCCAACTTTGTAATTCTAATTTCCTTCCCAAAATTTATTTATTGAACTATCTGAATGAGGACTATATACAGATATTTTACACATCTCTTGGGCCCTATCCACCTGCCTCAGAAAAGAAAGATTATCAATTAGATGAAGACAATATCACTAATTAAGTCAACCATTACTTAAAAAGTAACTCAGTTGCCTCATCCAGGTTTTCTGCTTGCCCCCATGTCCCTTTGTTTGTCTCCTGTCATTTTCCATTTATTTGATATTTGCTTTCTGCCCATGGGACAGTTAACTGTGTTCATCCATGTGCTTCTGAGTCTTCAGCGAGCTGTGCTGGTCTCCAGGAGACAGAGCTGTTTTGGGGAAAGGCAAAGCTGTTTGGGTAATTTATATCCTGTGAAAGTATATTCTGTAAGAGATGGGCGGAAGAAGAAGCAAATGGTATTACAAAGATTCATGTCATTAATAGGACCCTATTGCCCATCCTATTCCTCCAGCCCTACACGTGCTTGAAAAGGGTAGTGAGATTCCAGCAATAAACTTAACGCTTCTCCGAGCTAATATTAACTATTGTCTGAAGTCATGATACACAGTAGAAAGCGCAATTTCACTGGAGCTGGGTTTTTCCTTATTCTGGTTCATACAGTGATGCTCCTGTTATCTCTTCATTTACTTCCCCCTTAGTCTTCCATCCGGTTGAGTGTTCCTACTGCCACAGCGAGAGTATGATGGGATTTCGCTACCGATGCCAGCAGTGTCACAATTACCAGCTCTGTCAGGACTGCTTCTGGAGGGGGCATGCTGGTGGCTCCCATAGCAACCAGCACCAGATGAAAGAGTATACGTCATGGGTAAGGCGAGGTGTGGGCAATACTTGCAGTTGGAGTGTTGCCAGAATGAAAGGCACTAGCAAGGATGGTTATAGAATTAAGGAGCAAACTTACCTTCTCCCACACTAACAGCCCTTGCCCCTTCCCTGCCATCCCTCTTTTACTGCAATCTCTTTCTCATTCTGTCTGAACCAATATACTTTCCTGAGACGTAAAAATACAAGAAGGCTCAAACTGCATTACCTTTTGGATGTAGACAATTCAGTATTGCTTTAAATAACAACTGAACAGCAAGGATCTTCGGGAACATAGTCCTATTTTCACAGTAAGTTACAGATTTCTCCAAGTTTTGTTTTGTTTTGTTTTTGTGGAAATTGCTGAAAAATATAGTTATTTTTCCTAGACCCTTGAGTATTAAGAAATAAATATGAAAGTGAGGGTTTACTAATAGTGTTCCCTCTTACCTTTTTTTGCATAGGCTGGAGAGATTGTGGTATTAGCAAATCCTCTTTGCATGAATAGTGTGACTGACCAGTTTGGTAAAGGTGGCATGTGAGTGTCTGTGTGATAGATGCATTTACAGGAATACATGGCACTAAGATTAAGGGGGAAATTGTGCTTTCTCAGAGTGCTTCCTGTATGAACGGTTTGCAGTTTTCTAGCGTCTATCTTATTAAAATCAAAGAAAAGGTCTAGCAACATTGCTGCCATACAACATTCAAATATTATTCAAAGAATGGATTGGTTGTTGCAGGATATACCATCAGCCCTGCCAGTGCCTCTTGAAATAGTTCACAGGAAAATGCAAAAATTTAGAATTTTTTAAAAAATGAAATTTAGTATTTATTGAATTCTTTAGATATTCTAGATTCATAATTCAATTCAATCTGTAGTCTCTAATAAAGGGTTACTTACAGACTGTTGTTGTTTTTAAGTCTTCAGAATAAGTGTCTTAAATCAGAATGTTTGTTCTAGCAATCATGATGAGGTACTCTAATGGCCAACCATAATACAGGTACTATAATATAGTGTAACTACATTAATAATTCATCACTTGTCAGATGCTGACATGAAGTAACAGTTTTTCACTAATGCAGCATATCCTGAGCACTTTGTGTGGGGTCAGATGTGTGTTATCATGTGCTGAGGATAATTGTAAGAACATGAATCATGAATACAATTCAGTACAGAGGATGAGAGCAAACACTTTCTATTTTTTTATTGTCAAAATATTACCAGTTTTCAACCTTTTATCCCAGATTCTTCAGGGTTAATGTTTGAGGACTAATCATTTTGTAGTTGTTTTATGTGAATGTTAAAGCCATATAGGAATCCTCTTTCTTAGGACTGAGTACTGCAAAGTAGTACGGTAAGACACCGTCTTTACAAAGTTAGACCCAAGTCTGAAAAAGGACAGTGGGTCTGATGGTTTAAGGGTTCTAAAAATTACATCTCCTAACAGAATGGGAATTTATGAACAATGCTCCAGTTACTTAGCTTTTAAATAATAAGATGACAGTTGCTTCATTGACATATTACTAATTTTGAAGCAAAAAAAATGGAAAAGGTGTAAAAGAAAGAGACAAAATTATAATGACTGTCTTAGCTACATTCTCATTACTGAGACAAAATACTTGACACCCAAAGTTAAAGGAGGAAAATTTTATTTAGCTCATGGTTTGTAGAGATTTCAGTCCACAATTGGATGGCTCCCCAGCAGGTGGCATATGACAGAAGGGCAACTGTTCATGGTGGCAGAAGACAGCAAAAACAACTACAGAGACAAAAAGAGAGGGAAACAAGCCTCTTTCTGCCCCTTTTATCTTATCCAGTCTGCTGGAATTAGCGTGGTGCCGATCCAATCCGTGGGCTAATCCAGCAGTCAC
This sequence comes from Dolichotis patagonum, assembly GCA_004027295.1. Taxonomy (NCBI): domain Eukaryota; kingdom Metazoa; phylum Chordata; class Mammalia; order Rodentia; family Caviidae; genus Dolichotis; species Dolichotis patagonum. The sequence continues at coordinate 87,956 of PVJX010000257.1, read as the reverse complement.
CCAGCCTTAATCCCCGCACCCTTAATCCCATCATTGAACCATGAACCAATTACAAACTGGATTCAGCTACCTCTGAAAAGTCCCATCTAAAACTGCATAAGGCTTGGAGGCGGGCATCTAGACACAAACTGTAACGCTGACTCCTTATGGAAAGGGAAATTTTTGTTAGAGGTTCATTATCTAGATACAATATTTTGTGTTATAAATACTTACTGTATTTTTATAATTTTGATGGTATCATTTTAAGATAAACATCCCACTGGTCCAAATGAAAAAGAGGTAGCATTATGTTCTGGAAAGAACATGAATTTTAAATTTGAAAGACACAGCTTGAAGTTTCTGTTTTACTTCTCATTGGTTGTGTTCGACCAGGTAGAAGCATCTTTCATTTAATTTCCTGCAGAAACTTTCTGCTCAGCATTTTCCTTTCAGTCCTATTCTCTCCCATGATAGCTTTTCTTCTTAGGTGGGAGCAATCCTTGTAGAGTCAGGTTTCATCCTGTAATTCTGGTGATTTAAGTCCTTCGTTGTCTCCCTTTGCCTGCAAGATTAAGACATTCTCCTTGACATGCCACATAAGGACCTTGGTCATCTTGCTTCCCACGTTTTCCTCTCCAGAATAGGATCTCTTCTTCCTTCACCCTTTGCATTGGATTCGCTGTTCCCTCCATCTGTAATGACCTTCCTAGTCCCCTGAGCTTTTTTTAGATCTCCTGCTGGCCTATTAAGTGACCCCTCAGATATCCCAAGTACAATGACTGCTTCTATTTGTCACAGCATTTGCTGTCCTGAACAGCAGGACATAGGTACGCTGGTGGCTTATTTCAGCACTCTATTTCCAGCTTCCTGCAAACTTCTTGGCTTTGAGTAGATAATCCAAAAATCATTTCTCAGATGAATGGATGAATGAGTGAATGACTATTTTGAAAAGCAAATGATCTGATAAATTGTTACAGCCAAGTTAGCTGTTGTTACATCTATCCTTCTTTTCTTCCAGAAATCACCTGCTAAGAAGCTAACCAATGCTTTAAGCAAGTCTCTGAGTTGTGCATCCAGCAGGGAACCTTTGCACCCCATGTTCCCTGATCAGCCTGAGAAGCCACTCAACTTGGCCCACATCGTGTAAGTGTCCCTCCCATGTGACCCAGTAAGGTGCCTCTTTCTTCACGGATGCATGTCTGGAGCCATACAGAGCCTGTTTCATGTCAGTCGTTAAACACCAAGTCTTAAACTATATTTTTTTTAAAAAAAGAATCAAAGTCACGCTATTACATTTTTTTTCTTGTTGAACTGTACAGTACTTTGCCTGGCCATACATGTGTGCAGTGTTAACATAATTTACCAAGAGGTGGAAAATATCACAGACACTGTGTTTTAAAATATGGATGTTAGTGAAGTTTGTACACCTGGAAGTTAACAATCTGAGGAACGATCATGGTTTTTAAAAATTTAGGCATATTTTACCTTCCCCTCATATGTGCTTTGCGTCCCGTATTAAATGCCAGAAATTTCTTTGTTTTGGTTTTAGTTTGGGTTTTGGTTTATTCCAAGATACATAAATTCAGAAACATCCATGGTCTAGCAATGAGAAGGTTGAAAATGGGAACAAGTGGGAAACTTCATTAGAACAAAAAAGAATAATTCTCCCAAACAACTCAGACCTGAGCAACCAAGATAACAGGGGACTTAAGGGCAAGAAAGTGCCACTCCATTGGCATGAAATGATCTCAAAAGAAAAAAGACGCTCATTACCTGTTTCTACAAAGGTAGGAATGATGTAGTCACAGATTTCTTCCAGAAGCCTCTTAAGATACATGGTTCCACCTCCTTGTAGGCCACCTTTCGTTTCCCACAGTTCAGTGGCACCAGCTTTACCGAAAGGCCTATGTTTGCAGGTTGGCATTAACAGGTAGACTCATGTACCTAGGACTGGAACCACTTAGGAAAGCAGTAACTCTTTATCTGATGGGGATGAGCAAAATACCATCAAATCATTTGTGCTGCCTCATGGCTATGAGCTGCCTGTAAACACCTCAGGGCTTTGTGCTGTTTGCTTGTGAGTGATCTTTGAAGAACTACTGACCCCAGCAACACACACAGAATGGAGGCTCCTGTTTCTCAGGCAGCCTGATATTCATAAAACTGATATAAACCAGTTCTGTAGAATGTGGTTTATGTATTTTGGAAATTATGCTCCTAAAAATTTACCAGGAGTAAATAAATCTGGGGGAAAATCTCCTTTGTCAGAATTGTTCAGATTACAGTTGTACAGATTACCCATAAGAAGGTCCTGAAGACCTTCACCAAGTTGCTAGTGAAGAAACACAGCAAAATGACAGCAAGTCTGTGCTCTGTGCATTTTGTCCAGATCACTTCAGCCCCCTAAGAGGTTCAGCCATTGGATACGCTGAACACAGAGTGTGAGAGAACAAAGGGGAGCAGGCTGGTGCTAAGAACTGTGCAGTAGAATGAAATGAGCGCACTGTTGCCTGCTCTAGAAAGAGATAGGAAATGAGACCTGGTGAATTAAATCACTTTCACAGTGCCCCACACTGCACAAACCAAGGCCAGGGCTTTGTACACAGCAGATGCTCAGGATCAGTGTGTGTGTGTGTGTGTGTGTATGTGTGTGTGTGTTTGACTTAGCTCAGTACACTTTTTAAAATTCTAATTTTTAGGTCCAAATGATCTAATAGGTTATTCACTGAATTGACTGATGGCAATATTGACATGATAGGTTGTTTGGGAGGGTTGTTTCATTTGACTTTGCTTTGATTTGGAGGAGCTGGCTCTGAACCCAAAGACTCATGCAGTTGAACATGTACCCTACCACTGAGCTACAACTCCAGACCCTGAAACAGGTTCTATATTTGCGATCCAACAAGAAATTTTGTGATTTTATTAAAGATCTATACAAAACATGCCTTTTTCTGAGAAAATCTGAGAATGCCAGAAAAGTTTTTAAATCAAAATAAATGTCTGTACTCACTGATAAAATATTTTTGCAACATAGAGTTCTTAACTTTAAAACACAAATGTGTGAGATATTATTACAGTAATTCATGATCAATTCTGGATGCAGAATATATTAAAACAGAATTTTTTATCTTTAGCTATACAAAAATTCTCCCATACATATTTTCTAGCCAAATGCTATTGTGTTACATAGTTATGTATGTCTTTTGGGAAGTATTGTAAGACTTCCCAAAAGTATTCAATTTTAAACTATGCAGCTGGTTTATTCTAAACTATCATAAAAACATAAAGACTTTCAATGTTTAAATAAACAGAATAGGGCCGGAGATTTGGAGCAGCAATGTAAGCGCCTACCTGACAAGCATGAGGTCATGAGTTCAATTCCTGTTACCAAAAAAAAAAGTCTAAACAGAGTATGTCTTAATCTTCTTACACATACCCTTTTAATCTGCTATAATGAACATGTATTTGGAGTTAAAGGATATTCACACTTCTTCCAGAAGTATATACATTTAATTTTGATACATTTTATAAAAATATATGGAATTCCACAGCATGTCCTTTCATCATAAGCCATTCCATCACTTTTATAGAATGTCATACAATAGAAATAAGTAAAGATGAACAGTTGAATAAAACATATTTTATGTTTCAAGTTATTACTCCAAAATATGACTTACACATGATAGTCTAAAGCAGGAGAGATAGTATCATAGTACAAAAGTGTATAATATGAAGCTTTATTTGTTCAGTCTCTAACAAAGATTGTCTTCAAGTATGTTCCCTCATGCTTTACCAAATAATATATCAATCAATTTGTTAACAGTGGTACAAGTCGTATCTATCATTCCTTGAACACATGTTCACGTAGGTTTTCAAAAATATCCTAGTGTGTATCATATACACACGTAACTAAACTCACACACAAAGGTAAGACAAGAGTAGTGAGTGGGAGTATAAGCATCAGAAATACTGAGGGGAATAGTCTGTCATGCCCTGGGTGACTTGAAGTTTGATCTATTGATAAGTACAGAGCAGACTCAAAGCATTATTTTCATTACCATGAAAAAGTGTGATCACTTTGTAAATTAGTGCAAACTCTTTGAAGATACTATTTAGAAAAAAATCACATAATGCAACTATAATATAAAGAATAATCACACATCTTACACAATGCTGAAATATGTTTAATGTTACAAAACCCATGTATATGGAATTGGATGCTGAAAGTTATACAGTTTTCTTAAATGAACACATATTGCCGTGTTTGTGACTCTGTTAAAACTGATACTACTTCTCCAATATGACTACTCCTATCTTAAACAATAGTCACTATAGCATATGTAGGTATAAACTGAGACAAAATACATGTCTTATGCTTGATCAATACATAAAGAATTAATGAGAAAATATTTTCATTACTTAAGTCTCTAGTTCCAACTTTTAAATGATGAAAATGACAAAGTTATGGCAGATTCTGTCTTTAAAACAATATCATATAGGAAGCCTTAGATATAGTAAAAAAAAAAAAAAGATTGAATCAATAGAGCTTTTAACAGGTTGGAGTACTGTTGTCTGACACACACATACATGCATATGGAAATGAACCCTAAGACACAGAAAATGCCACTCCTTTACTGTAGCAAAAAATTTAACTCATGTACAGTAAATAGGTGCTGCCAGTCATGAATTTATTCCTTAAATAGAAACAAGCAGGTGGTGACATTTTGGTATCTCAGCATTTGTTCTTCGCTATATATTGCTTGTAAGTGTTGCCATGATTAACAGTCTCTATTCTCTTCAATTTTTCGCTGCCAAAAGTGATACTTGGTAAGTAATTCCATAGTCCCCTATGTACCTATAAAGACTTATATGTGGTTATGAGACAGAATAAGTGAGCAAACTGAGACTAGTTTAAAATTAATTTTCCCTTGAACTGAACTCTTTTCAGTTTATAAGAATACTGATTTTATTAAAAATTTCCTCTGCTAAGATCCGGAAAGCTTTGCACGAGGCCTCTGTGACTCATGCTATCTTGTGGAGCTGTTTCTTTTCCACCAGGGTAAATATGTTTAACATTTTATTGTGACTATTTTTGGATAAGGCAACTTGCCATTTGGTTATGGAGAATAGGAGCATCAGTTTCTCTGAAAGCCACCATTTGGTGACAAGCTTTTCTGTGTCCTGTGTTCAGTATTTTTATGGTAAACCTTAAATGTGAATCACTTGCTAAGAAATGTCAATTTCAGCTTTCTGGTGACCAACTTTAATAAAGTAAATTTATCAAGCTAGTTAAATAGCATTTCACATTCACTCGTTTTCTCCTTTTCTAGTGACAGAACAAGATGGGAGAGGTTGTGGGTTTTTTTTTTTAAGTGACAAAAGAAAACCAAAAGTTCATTTCCCTTTCAACATTTTGCAAAGCTACAATGAAAGTGTTTCATTTGGCTTACTGTCATAAAGCCTGATGAATCTAACCTCACAATTACAGACAATGTAATGTCACGGCCAGGGTCTGGGAACCTAGGAGTCTCCTGTGACATGACCCCCTTTCCTCGGGTTCATGCCCTCACCCCGGCAAGAAATGCAAGAGTAGGGCAAGGCTGACTCAAGCTGAAGATCTCCCAAGTGCAAAGTGGAGGTCAGGCCCTCACTGATAAAGTCAGAAACCAAAGTAGTGTGGAGCAGAGGTTTATTCATAAGCTGGCGAAGGCAGAGACAAAGCTGCTGTGTGTCAAGCAACATGGCAGGGAGGAGTTCAAGTGAACTTCTTGCTCTGCTCATACTTACAGGGACTCTAAACTAGTCACGCTCTTAGCCTTCGTTGCTGGATAAACTGATGGTGGGGTGAACTGCTATTAGGGTAAGCTGTTAGGGTTTGAGGACTTTCAAGTGAATGTAAGTGAGTCTCTGAAGATAACTGTCCTATACCTGCAAAGGTTTCTCACAGGAAAATTTCTAGTAAGCAGTTGGTTCTTTTTATAACCATCTGTCATGTCAGCCATGCCGCATTAGCCATTTCATACTCTATGCCACCCATCTCCCTTCTACTTGACCCTACACTAACATTTGTATAAAATTAGCATCTTTCTGTTAAAAATGTCCAGTTCATTGCATAACTAGTTTTAAACTAGCATCATGTTGCTCACTATACAAAGATACATCTTAGATAAATAATGCAAAACACTAAGTTGTCTTCAGAAATTCATTTTTAATGCATCTAGAGTAGATGAAATGGTCAATCTGCTGTTTTGATCTCATGCAGTACATACTGGGTCTTTCACAGTGTTGGAATATAATTTAGCACCAGCTACAAGAAAAACGTTTCAACAGATGTTTGCATACAGCACTGGCATTTTAAAACCCACAGAGCATCAGGACCACTTCAATAAATGCATTGCAAGCATCCAGCCTACATTTCACCCACACTCTCTTCATTATGAAATCTAAGACTAATTATGGTTCCCTGAGTTAAAAAAAATAGATCTGGCTTCTCATCAAACCAACACAAAAATGATTCTTTTAGCTACTATAATCAATGACTTATCTTCACAAAATACTATATTATTAAATGAAAAAGTATGGTGAAGTCTCATCCTCCACCTTCTGAACGCTAAATCAGATCTTACTAGTCAGTATCTTTCACTGAACCTCAAATAAGACTAAAAACTACTGGAGACAGGGTAGGGTTCTTGGCTCTATCTGAACTAATTTATGACAGGGAGTTACCAGATGAAGCAACCATAGGACCAAGGAATACAGACCAAAGCAATTGGTTATGAACATGGACAATTCTGAGGAAAATATTGAACACTATTTCCTTCACTCGCCACACAAAAAGGTTAAATTCATGTAATGCCTTACACTATATACCTTATCATATGGAGCAGCTAAATGACAGAAATACCAGGTCCTTCTGCTGCTTCACTGCATCTTCACTAGGAGCAAAGAGCAAATAAGGCAAGATGTGATTTTGTAGCCTCAGTGCGTCCAAAGCAGGCATATCAGATAAGACCATCATCGTGACCTTCACTGAAGGAAATTTCTAGGGACTCAGGAATCCTAGACTGTGTAGACTGTGGTAATCATGTTTTCAGAGCTTCACTCTTAAAGAGGAGTAGAAGTAAGCTTTCTTCGAAATCCTTGATCCGTTGAAGAGCATGACTCAATGACACACCGAAGCTCAAAATTTTTGCTCACAGATAAATACTCTCAGGTTATCCAAAGATCTTCCATCTAGTGTTTAATGAGACTCTAGTTTCTCAAGGGAATGTAAGCTTTGTGCAGTGGCAGTGTTGTAGCCAATGAGGTCTGTCGAAGGCACAGTTCTTCTCAAGGAAATGTAAATTTATAACACTTAAATAATTTAACTGAAATATGTTAATCATAGGTAAGATAAAAGTGATATTCCATCTCCTTTCCTCTTTTATCTGTGGGTTTTCTTGGCTCTAACTTTCCATACACACTGTGCTTCGTTTCAGGCCCCCCAGACCTGTAACCAGCATGAATGATACCCTGTTCTCCCACTCCGTTCCCTCCTCAGGAAGTCCTTTTATTACCAGAAGGTGAGTTCTAATCCCACTTCGGTAATGAATCTTGATTCTTTAACAAGAAAAATATTGTATTGTAATTCCATAGCAGGAGATTATAATTAGAAACTAGATTGTAAATACTCATCACAAGTTTTCAAGTTCACTCATTTGGGTACATCTGGAGTGGCTTTGGAAGTTTATATCACTCCTGGAAATCTGCATTTATAAACTCCCCAAAGTAAGAATTTGGGTTATGTTTCACATTTAGAACTGAAACACCTGCATTCTGTCTCACTGGGCAAAGTCATAGACATGTACCTGGAGTGGGCTGTTGAAGCCAGGCAATTAGAATTTCAAGCTGTATTATTATACAGAGTCTTAAATATATTATTATTTAAGTCTCCAGATATAAAAGAATACTATTCCCAGTGAACCTTAGAATTCCTGGGACTAGAAGGTAAGACTGAATTTAGAAATATAGTTTCCATATAAATAATTTTATAGATAATCACAAGAATGTCAAAAAATGGTGGCTATGTGGCTCATCTTTGTACACAAGATCCCCTTTGTGAACAAAGAACAGAAGTAGATCCTTCTCCGACAGTTATATTCGAAACACAGGACTCAAGAGGTGCTCTGAGTCATTCAATGAAATAGTATGAATCAAGCACCAAAGAATTTTTTATAAATACATGGAGAAGGCTTATAGGAAAGGAAGAACAAGGGTAAGGAAAATTAGAGGGAGTGATTAGGATGTTAGATCTCAAGCAGCTTTCAATAGAAGAAAAAACAGCCTCATATTTTACAAAATGCAAATATTCCATGCTTTTCCGGGGGAGGTTTTTAAATGCCTATTTACTGTGGTGTCATGGTACATTTCACTGAAGACTTGAAGACAGTGAGACTCAACACACTGCTCATTTTTGCCTGCTTTTCTGTATTTGCCAATCAGTAAGAATCTGAGATGAAGATGTTCCTCTGGGTTGTCAGAAGCAGAATAAAGGGAATGTGGCGGCACATGGTGTTTCCAATGCATAAATTAAATCTGTACCCAGTTGGAAATGAGGAGGCAGTGCTACCGAAGAACATCCTCAGGGAAACACTCTGACTTAGGCCCTCAAGAACTTACTGTTAGTACTTCTCTTCAGAACTATACAAAACTCAATCGTCTTTCCCAAAAGGAAATCATAAACTCTAGAGGCCTGTGCGTCTATCTATGGGAAGCATGATGTGATGTTTAAAGTTGTGCTTTTATTAGGAAGCTCTGCATTCTGCAAATGCCTAGCAGAGGTAGACCCCATCCTTACTGAAGGTCGTTTTATATCATTTCAGCTCGGACGGTGCTTATGGTGGATGCGTCTAGATGGATAACATGACTTCCTCTACCCTAAAATATTCCTCTAATGTTCTGAGCTGTTCTGCTTCCTCCAGGGTGCATGGTACCCAAACTATAATAATTTTCCATTTTTTCCATTCTCAGTCCTTTTGGCATGTTTTCTGTGAACCACAGACGTGTTGTTTAAAGCTTGCAGTTCTTCCTGTCACCACAGAGATTGGACTCTGGGTTCTGTTTTGAGGGTGCTGTTCAATAAAGTTGTGTACACTGAATGTTCTTTTGCTCTGAGTGGGCTTTGCTCTGTTCGTGGGAGATTTTTAATGAGGTCTCCTTGTTTGCATCCCTCAGGTTACCTGAGGGCATAAGTGCAGCTAGCCCTGGGGCGGAAGAGCATTTGCTCATAAAGATGTGTGTAAATCAGCTTGCCCACAGTGCACGGTCAGTATTACAGTCCCCTGGAACCACTAATCTTAGTAGTAGCTCCATAGATAGATGGCTCATTGGTCTACTCTAGCACTAAAATCCTCTTGCATGTCTTAGTGGAGATGGAGGTCTTCGGGGCTTTATTGAGATTCTACTGAAAATTTCAACCTGGATTTCTGGGATTTCGCCTCTCCTTCTCACTTTTTTTATAATTTCATAACTTCATACCAGTACAAAGGAGGTGCATATTTGTAAAGAGTACTGAGCTGGGTCTTTTTTGGAAACAAGTTTCTGATTTTGCATAATTTGCAAGACCCTAGATGGTGACTTCTAAGACCCTTGAATTATAGAACCTCTTGAAAAGATCCTTAGTGCAGAATCAGTGAGACTAGGACCTTACTGCAATGAAAGGCTAGAAAACCAAAGAAGCCTTAAGACCTTTCTGTCCCACCAGGCCAGGACCATACACAGCCTTTAAGTAGGACAGCCTGATTTCAATTTTAAACTCAGTTTCTTACTATCAAGACTTAATTTCTGTCACTTGCTAATGCTGCTGGTGATCTACTTCTGCTTTCTTTACTACTTTGACACTCTAAATTTGATGGAAATGCATCAGTCCAGACAAAGGAATAAGTAGAAAGTCCTATTCTTTCTAAAACTAAAACTGAATTAAAGAAATATGAACAAGAGTTCTATCTACATCTCCAATGCCCCTTTTAAAATAAAACAAAACCTAAACAGGCCAAGAATAGATCCTATCAGCATTACAGCAACATAAGAAAGCACATGCTTACTATGTGGATATTTTACTCAGCTTAGTGTCAGTCTTCTGTTTGATGACTTGGAAATCACAGATCTTAGAAAGACAAAGCAGAGAAAGGACAATTGAAATTGACACTGAGAAATTCTCACAGCAAACTCCTGGCATTAGGCCCCAGAGTCCTTTACAAGCCTACTACTTTGATCTTCAAAAGCATTCTTTTGACATCCTGGTTTTTACCTCACACTGATTTATGAGTCTGTGCCTCTGGTTACCACCACCATCTGTAATATCCCCTTATATCCTTTTCCAGCTATATACTTGGTTCACTTTTCCATTACCTAAAAGGAGGGATTCTCAAAGGCACTCTTCCTTAGTCCTTTGAAGTCTTCTTGTCTCTGTATGTCTTTGTCAGTGAGGAGTGTGGTGCATTTGCGTACATATTCACATGTGTATACCCTGTGCTGGCTGGCAGTTAGGTAAGATGCAGGCTACATGGCATAATTCATAGACCAATTTACTTCATTCATTTTCTTGACCATAAGCCATATCCCTAAACCCAGAGTTTTTACTTGTAAGTTTATGGGTAAGAATCATTGAATCAATGGAAATCTATCATTTCTAGACAAAGAAGTTAAATATGGCATGTCAGCAATATTATCTAAGCTTATAAAAGATAGCATAGACTTACTGCAAATACTATTGCAAGGACTGTCCACCTAAGCCCTCAAAAGGCCCTTCTCCTCTTCAGTGTCCACAGCATTATGCTTCTGAGGATCTACTGTCTTTGTTGGCATCGTGCCTTCTTTGTAAAAATCTCACTTATCTTCCCAAAATACTTGCCTAATTTATATGAGAGAGTAACTAGTCCTTTCATCTGTTAAGTGAGCTTCTTTAATTATGGCCGATCTTCTTCACTTGCCATAATAAGAATGCTGAAGGTTTGGACAGCTACTTTCTTTGCCTCCAATTTTAGAAACATTGCTTAGAGGTTTCATAGCTAAGTTCATTGTTGCAAACTCTGAAGTAGTAACCTCTGACAGAAAGAATCATTTTGCTGTTATATGTAAAACTTAGCAGATCCTGTTTCTCTATCAAATATTAGAAAATTTCTTAGAATTTACGTAATGTGTTGAATATAGCCTACTACATGCGCACTTTTCTGTTTTGTTAAAGTAGAATGTATTACTACAGACACTGCTCTAGGTTCCATGGTACTTAAGGGAAGGACTCACCCCAAGCAGTTCCCAGATCTTAATTCTTCCCAGTGGAGCAACATTTGTGAGTTATTTTTGTTGGTTGACTTGTTAGTCATTTGGTTGACTGATTTAAGTTTTCAACCAAAGAAAGGTTAATTTATTGTGTCTTTTCAAACATTTTTCAATATTTTTCAAACATTTTTACTTAAACATTCTTTACCTAACAACTCACTTTAAATCTGGCTTTAAGTGTTGAAACTAAATTTTAAACACTTGTGATTTGGTTATCAAAAGTGACTAGAAATAAAATTAAGACACTGAATCTACCTTTTGCTCCCAAAGTTTCCTAATAGTTAATGTTTTCTCTAAGATTAAAGCCCATCTGACTTCAGTCATAAAAATAGATACATTTATCAGAAGCATTTTTGAGAACAACCCAACAGAAGTAGAAGTGTTTTTTGAAAAATACATTTCAGATTTAAGAAAAGATTCAGGCAATATTTGCATGTAATTCTGTTACATTAGAACAAACACCCCAGATCAACATCTGACACCACCCTAAGGATTTCCTCAGCTTTTTTCACATGGCCTGGCATGCTGTGCAAAATTACATGAAATCTGAAAAGTCATCCATGTGGATAATTTTTTTATTTCACATAGCTGTATAGATCCATTTTTATGTTAGGCTTTTTTTCAAACTTGAATTAACCTAGTATTCATGCCCAATTCTAACAATTTCCTATACTAATCTGTTAGTGACTCACAGTTAAAACCATAGTCACCCTTCTTCTTCATTTCATTAACCTTTCTACTCTAGCTAGAATGCTTTAGTCAGTTTTTGCCCATATCCTGTACCCAAAAATACAATTGGCATGGCTTGCTAACATTGGGAAATAATATAGTAAATACAGTGAGTCAAATATGACCTGAGAACTTTTATTTCTTCCATAGTACCTGCTCAAAACGGTTCAGCCTTTATACCAATCTGAATAGATGGGTAACTAATTTTCTTTATGAAGCACTATCCTATTTTTATGTGTGTTTGCCAATCTGCATATAACAAGTATTTTATATTTCAGATCTAAGCTATTGAGCCTTAGACAAAAAAAGAGAAAGTGTTTTGGAAAATTATCCCTAGATAAGACTGATTTGTGGATTCTTCTACTGTATTTAAATTAGCTTGATGGAATTATCACTAGACAAGGTAAATTATAGCGAGATGCAGAATTTTAATTCACAATTGAAAGTTACTTAAGCTAGGAGCCAACTTTACAAATTATTCTTCACAAGTCCATATACCACACAAATTAATCAATTATTTAACAATTAATAGAAATAAAAGTGTCTTAATTTCCCATGGTTGAAGTATTGCTTTCCTTTTCATCATTGTGATATTAACTACTCCACATTACATAATTTGTTGCCATACTATTCGTATTTCCTAACACTGAATCAAAGTCTTTTATATTGTGCTTAATAAAAGAAAAATTGTTGACCAGGGCCAATATAATGACCAACAGAAGCAGAAGTGGTTTTTTGAAAAATGCATTTCAAATTTAATCAAAGATGCAAGTAATTTTTGCATGTAATTCTCTTACATTAGAACAAACACCCCAAAAATGTTTCCACTAAAGTAAAAATTCTGGAATCAGCTGTCATCCTTCAAAACAAGAGTGAGTTTTTAAAAAATAAATATCACACATTTTGAAATTGCCTTATCTCCTCGGAACTCATTGTATCATTATATATGTGTATGCATAAAAATTTGGATGAAACTTGCTTATTATTAGATATATTGTTTTTTTTAAGGAATAGGTGAAGAAGTAGAGAATTTTGGGGGGAAAACTGACTAAAGGAATTGTGCCTACCTTTGGGCTTTTGGCATAGCACACAAAATTCAACATTTACTGTTCTATCTCCAGGGCATCTGACAATGAAAATATGTTTTCAGGGGGGTGTATTTATACCTTGGCAAAGCCTTGATGAAAAGAAAGTGATAAATGTAGAAATACAATTTAAGTGTGATAGTCTTGCTTGGAAAGATGTATCCACCGCATGAAGGGGAGCCCTAAGAATTCTCCAGTTTCAGAGTTTAAAGGGAAGAATCTGTTTTTATTTTCTGAGCTTTAGCTAATGTTGTATGAAAGGCAGTGTTGATTCTGACACACTGATAAGCTGGAAGCACTCATCCCAGAGCAGGGAAGTCAGTTCTATGTATCTGGCCCTTAAGCCCTCTGAGATATCACATTCATTTCTCCCAAGCTACAAAAAAAGGTTTGTAAATCAAAGTTATTCTATAGAATGGTGTGAGAATACATCCCTTTGAACACATCATAATAAACTACATATTGTCACTGTCGTCATAACAATACCAGAGAAAAAGTTGCTCACTTTTCTTTCCTTCTCCAAAATCTTTCGGAGCTGCAGATGAAATTCTAGTGGAAAGGACAATGTATGAAAAATCTTTAAAAATCCATGTTTAAAGTGCAACCTGCCTCCCAGCCAACCCTCTAAAGTCTTTGGTACCATGTCATTTTGAGAGTGACTATTTTTTGCTTTTGTCAGGAACTTAGCTACCTCTATGAATGGTCATGTCCCTGGCTATCCAGAAGCAAAAGATAAGAAGAATTTGAAGTTAGTGCAAGGAAATACAGAAAATATGTTAAGAGTGAATGTGAAAAATCAGAAATATTCCTGGCACTAGAAATCAAGATCCATAGCAAACCAAAATAATTTATTTCCACAAGTTCATAAATGTGTATGATATAGCTTTATATTTTCTAAGAACTGATTTTTCTAAGAATTTGTGTGCAAAGAAAAGGAAAATAAAAGGATTTAAATGATTCCATGAAACCAACACTGGCAAAGGTCTATGCAAAGAAAATAACAGAAGGGAAAGTGATATGTGTACAGCCATTTGAGGGAGGAAGGGACCTAGAGGAAAGAAGGAGGAAAGAGAAGAGAAGAGGCAAATAAGCTAAATGGAGGAGAAGAGCCCCAAGAATTGAAGGGAATAAAAAATTAGGCACCCAAGGAAATCTAGCCAATTTCCTGCTTCTTGAGACCTGTTGCTATGTGACACTGATGTCAGCCAGCCTCCGTGCCTGTGGAGTGACAGAGTAACGGAAACAGTTTTATTGACCCATATGGTTCCTCCCTAAAAGCATCACTAGGGTAATTTGTAGTAAATGCACTCACTCTTGGTTTTTTGTGTGTGTTTCTTTTCCCTGTTGCTTTGCCGTACCCACTACCATCCTGCACAGTGAACCCAGGGCCTTTCCACTGAGCTACTTCCTCAGCCCTGTTTTACCTTTCACTTTGAGACAGGATCTCACTAAGTTGCCAAATTGTCCAGGCTAGGCTCAAACTCACAACCCTCCTACCTCGGTTGTTCAGGATGCTGGAATTACAGGCATGCGCCACTGTGCTTCTGTCTTTTCATCTTTCATATTCAGCATCCATGGATTTACCTGTGAAATCATCAGGCTTTTGGTTTAACAAAAATTTCCTGGAATTTGAAAATGAAGCAAGTATAACAAGGCATGGAAATTATTTAGTTTGGGAGGAAAAATCATCAATATATTTCAGAAAGTATGAGTGGTTTCCTAGGCATCTAAAATCAATTATGCAATAACTACATCTACCTTAGGTTAAGATTTTTTTAAAAAAAAAGTAGTAGGTAAGGATCTTGGGCAGCAAGGAGACTGCTGTTACTGGAGAGGTGAACATAGATAGACTAGTTACAGTAGACAGAGTTTGAAGTGCTGGGATAATAGAAAACATCAACATTAAATGGGTAAAGTGGTTATTGATTCTGATGGCCAGATTTTGAAGTCTTAGAAGATAAAGATCAATATACTGAAAATAATTTAGTGTATCAGGAAATTAAATCCTCCTAGAACATTAATCTAATTTATTGCTTTCAAATTGTGGTATTCCATTGCTGGGCATGTTGATTACAGTTAACAATGCACTGTATATTTTAAAAATGCTGAAAGAGTAGATTTTAAATGTTATCATCATGAAAGCAAATTTGTGAGATGATGAATATGCTAATTAACTTGATTTAATAATTCCATAATGTATACATTCATCAAAACATTACACATACACCATATTGTAATCTATTTTTAAGTCAATTTTATGTGTAGTTAGTACTCTTTACATACAATAAATCTTTCTGTAATAGATGTCTTTGTAAAGGGCTGAATGAAAATGTCATATGTTCAACAAACATGATTGCCTATTTTATCCTAGACATTTTCCTTATAAATAAAATCTGATATAAATTTACCAGAGACTTCACTATTTAAGGAATCTTTAGTATATCATATTACAAAACAACAACTCTAATTATAACATGCACAGCTCCAACGTAATATTCATTCATAAATTTGCTTTTAGTATTTCAGCCTGAGTCACACTACCTCGTAGCACAAACTTAAAATTCTATTTATAAATTTTATAAGATTTTAACTATTTTATAGGCCTACAAAGATACACAGATAATATCTAAATATGTATATGACTTAAAGTTTCTTGGATATTGTAGCAAAACATCATAATTTAGATCTCAGTAGTTAAACACTTGTTATTTAAAGTGAATGTTTCATTTTTGTGTATTTTATAAAGGGGTGGGACAGTTTTAAGTTCACTAATGTGTAGGGCAAATTCTTAACATGCAAAGGAGAAAATTCTTAAAAAAAATAACCAATTCAATTAAAACTATAATTTAATACCATGTCTCCCAGCGAAGCCTATTCGTCACAGTAGATCCTGGGTAACTTGGACATGGCCACACATAATTAATCATCACTTATATTTCTACTGTATTTTAATAAAAACCATATTTAAACCTTAAAATTATCATTTAAATTACTAACTCAAATTTATATTCCTCATAATGAATCTAAAATGTGAAGAATCGTTTTAGTGATAGAACTCTATTCACTAATTATGCACTAATATTGACATAAGAAATATGATTATAATTATAGGGCCCCAAAGTGTATTTCCTTGTTTCTCTGAAAGCTTTCTTTATAGTGTCACAGCCAAGTTCAGGTGACTTGCACGTAGAGTAGAAAACATTTCCAATGCAGCAGCCATTGGTAGGTAATTTTCAAGTCTCTATTCAACACAATTGGAGATACAGGGAAGGCTGAGAAATAAACTTCTTAAGCAGGATCTAAAAACTGATAGGACTTGGTGACCTACTGGACTGTTTACACAATACCCTGTGCTGTATGGTGAAAGAGTTTTCATGATGTCTAGACCTATGCACCATGGATGCTTGCTCATTAAACAAATAGCAGGAATCGAATCTGGGGTTAAATGAGCTTGTGGAATTGTAGCCATGGTTCTCAGGCCAAGTTTTTACCTTTCTGGATTCTGTGGAAATCTGAAAGGATCCTGCGCATTTCAAAATAATAAGAGATCTTGCCACATAGAGTTTGGAAGTAGGCTTGGGAGTTTCTGTTGCCAGTTTCTATTCTCAAATCCATTGCCGTATTTAAGCTCTTCTTGGCTTTCCCATCTTATTAACTAGCTCTCCTCCCAAGGACAGTGAAGTAGAGCAGAACAAAATGCTGGCTAGGGCTGCTCCAGCTTTTCTGAAGGGCAAAGGGTAAGTTAAAACCAGAGTGTACTGGAGCCCTGAATTAACTAAACTAAAAACATAGTTGCTTTCATGGAAACTACCACGTGTGAAAAACTACCTCTGATTTAGTAATTACCATAACCCAATTAACAGCACCACGTAGTTATTTCAGGTGGACACATTTGTGTTGGTATTCACTTTCCCTAATTTCCTTTTCCTTTTTCTTTTTCTTTTAAATGACTAATCTCATGATTTGAGTTTCCTAGATACTTAATCTTTGCTTGCAACCTTTTGTAGTACAGATGAATTCTACGACCTCAGGGCATGAAGAATGCAAATTCGTTTTCAAAAAGTTTTTCAGCCTAAACAGAAGTCTTTATGTTTAAAGCTGGTGAAATGAAGTTGTGGATTTTATTGCTTGGTTTTTGCTTGTGTTTTTCTAGAGCTTCACTTGTACTTTCTTTATTGGTTTGGTTTTCTACATGCATTTTCTTCCATAAACTCACTCCTACCTTCTCTACTTCTTTCTGGCCACCTTCTTACCACCTTTCTCTCCTCCTACCCCATTTTAGGATACAGTACAGCCTAAATGTGGCAGACAGGCTAGCTGATGAACATGTGCTCATCGGGTTGTATGTCAACATGCTCCGGAACAACCCATCATGGTTAGTGCAGGTTTGGCTGCTTGACTATCCTTAGAGAAATGATGTGAATTGGTGACAAGCAGTCCTGGCAAGGGACAAAATCCCTGCATGCAAAAGGTGTGTCACTGGGATGTTTTTTACCTAATTGAAATAGAAAGTCTTTTGGGATGTTAGTTCAAATACTTCCCGTTAATATACCATAGAATTCATATTCTTTCTTATATTTTAAGTTAAAAAAAAACCTTTGTAAATGGAAATATTAGTATTTAGGTACATGCAGGACTCTGAGTCCCAACAGTCCATTCTCTAAAATGTATCATGTCAAATTACTGCAGGATTATGAGGCAAGAATTTGTCTTATTCCAAGGATATGTATGTCTCTGTTGATATAGGAATCAATGCTTTGTTTCACTTAAAATAGAAGTTTAAAAGAGGAATAGTAATGTGATGGGATCATAAAATGTAAATCATTTCTCTAACAATGACAACCATGGGAGAATTTGTCTTTCAACAATTCTGTTACTTACGAATATGTCTGAGTCACCATTCTGGTAAAGCCTGCTTTCAAGTCCTTGAACATGTAAAGTTCGCTCTCAGATGTGTGAAGTTCAGCAATTTAAAAAGACATTCATAAATGATAAAGGTATTCACAAAATTTTTCTGTATTTTAATTTTGACATACCATCTTGGTTAATTTTCTTGATGCTGAGACAAATTACCCAACACTACAAGTTGAAGGAGGAAGAGTTTATTTTGGCTCATGGTTTATAGAGGCTTCAGTCCATAGTCAACTGGCTCCAAAGCAGGGTGGCAAGTTAGAGAAGAAAAAGTTCATGGCAGGAAGAAGGCAGCAAAAGCAACAAGCAATGAGCAATGCCCACCGCAGCCCTTTTTCTATCCCTTATATTCTATACAGGTTACCCACCCTTAGCACAGATAGCATTATACACAAGATGGGGCACCCTTAACTCTAGCATCACACCATCAACCAATTCAAGCATCACCTCCTTAATCCCAGCATTACACTCTAGATCCAGCCACCTCTGAAAAGCTCTACCTATGATTGCATGAGGCTTTGGGCAGATATCTAGACACATGTTATAACATTCTGCCCTTGGCCCCCAAAAGACTCAGGCACATATGAGTCTGCATAAGGCATTATGCATAAGGCATTTAGTCCATCTCTAAGAGTTTCCAAAGCTCTAATGATTTCAGCATTGCTGAAAAGTCCAAGTCCAAAGTCTCCTGTGAGATTTAAGGCTGCACAAATGAAAAGAAAGTTAAAAACTTCCAACATACAGTGGCACAAGTTAGACATTTCCATTTTAAAAGGTACAAATAGAGGGACAGAAAGGAATGAGACCAAAGTAAGTCCAAAATCCAACAGGGAAAACATTAAGTTCTGTAGTTTCACATCTAGCATCCAAGGAAATCGGTGGTAAAATATGAACTGCAAAGGGCTTGGCTGGCTCCACCCCTATAGCACTGAAGGTGGTTGTAGCTCCACAGCTTCTCTCTTCAGCCAGCTTTGCTCATTCCTCACAGCTTTACTCAGATGATCCATATTCCTGGTTTCTTCAACCTTCTGAGTCCTCTGCTGCACCTTTGGCATCACACGCACAGCTTCACACACTGCCCTCTCAGGGGCACACACCCTGGCCTCTCACACCTTCTTCTGAAATCTAGATGGAATCCTTCCTAACCCCAACTCTTGCATTTTAAATGCATCTAAAGCCACCATGTGGATGATGCCAAGGTCTACTACCAGCTGGAGCAGAAGCCAGGTTTCTTTCTGTTGGCTGTAGGGATCAAGTGGATAGATTACTGAGAACTCTGAACCCAATCCTGAGGGACTACCATTCTGGAACATGGTATTCTGGGGCTCTCTACTCAAAACAAATTCTTTCACCTTTGCAACCCCAAGGCTACAAAAGCTGGATTCCTCTTGTTTCTTGTGATATCCTCAGGCCATCTTTTCCATTGTCTTCTCTCTTCATAGCAACCAAGTTGTAATCTGCTCTATCTTTATACTCTACATCTTTACTGGAGCTTCCTTTCCGATCAAACTCAAAATGTTTTAAATATTCTGCTCAGTTCCTTGCTCTGATTCTTAACATAAATCTGGCTAAATGCCCCAACAGTAGCTATGCCAATACCTGAGCATTAGACTGCCTTAAAATTAGATTAATTAGTCTTCTGTTCTTAAGCTCAGCCTCAGGAAAATTGCCTGGACAAGAGCAAAATGCAAATAGATTGTCTAGTGTAGCATAACACACATGAACTAGAATCCCTCCAATGCACTTCTTCCCTGCAGCCTGGTCTTTATCAGCAGAATTTCTATCTGCCTTAACTCGTCTTCTGAGCACTGTACAGAATCTCCCATCAAGCACAGTCTAAGGCATTCCAGGGCTGCTGCATCAGGTAACATCTTCAAACCTTTCCAAACTCATTCCACAAGACTGTTCTAAAGGCTCTTGAACCACATGGCCAGCAAATGTCACAGCAGCAGCTCACTCCTGGTACCAAATTCAATCTTTGTTGGTTTCTCATTATGGAGACAAAGTACCCACACCCAAAGTTAAAGAAGGAAAGGTTTATTTTGGTTCATGGTTTGTAGAGGTTTCAGTTCATAGTTGTCTGGCTCCAAAGCAGGATGGCATGCCATAGGGCATCACAGAGGAAAAAGAGTTCATGGTGGGCAGAAAGCAGCAAATGCAACAAGCAACAATCAGCACCCACAGCAGGTCTCTTTCTGTGTCTCATATTCTGTCTCTAAGGGTGGATATTTTTATACTCAAGGTGCAATACCCTTAATCCTAGCATCACACCATGAATCAAACCAAGTATCATAGCCTTAATTCCAGCTTCACACACTCTAGATCCAGCCACCTGTCAAAAGCTCCATCTATGACACATGATGTTTTGGGGTGAAATCTAGATATAAGCCATAGCACATAGGTTATTGGCTAAAGTTGCTTGATTTTAATAATGAATGCGCATTTGCCATTTGAATAAAAATTTTCGCGAATCAAACTATGTTACACCACTGCTGAACAAGTGAATCTTTGGAAATATTTTAACTTCAATTTTCTCTAAAATAAAGGCCTATGAATTTTCTAAAGTTGTATCTGTTAAGTGAGACAGTGCATTAAATCCCCACTAAAGTGGTTTACACTGTTTCCATAAGGTTCCTTTCTTCTTCTAGTTCATAAATGTATTCTTCAAACATGTGATCACCATTGCTTGGTGCCCACTGCCTCACCACTTTAGCGTTATTAGACATTTTGTTTCTAGAACTCTTTTTTCCTTGACCATTTCCAAAGTTATCACATTGCTGACATTTCTGACACCCTCAACCTATTTTTGCAAGATTAGTAGGTAAGACAATAGTTAGATTTGGTGAATTATTTCATATTAGTAGTTTTAATAGATCTATGTAATAAATATGCTAATTTCTGCTTTTAAAATGTATAACCAGCACATTAGTTTAATTGTATCCTAGTTTTACTCCTTGAAATAAAAATGTTCTCTTTAGCTGACCTAAGCCTGTCACTTTGTTCAGATTTCCTAAGCTTCTAGATTTAATAATTTCTACCATATCTCTACTCACTCTCTTAAAACTACAAGATTACTTTAATCTTATTCCCCAAAAATTTACTGTATGGTAGGTGAGAACTAAATTCTGAATTACAAAAGATAGTATAGATAATCTTCAGAAGTACAATCAGTGCAGATTTTTCCGAAGGCAGTGATGATGGCACTGTGTCCTCTCTCCTGTAACTCCAAGCACATCCTAGCCATTTCTCACACTCTTCTTTGACCTTTTATTAATTTAGGTTGGAACAAAGAAATCTCCAAAGAGAACAGCTCAGAATTTTTCACTACCAGCCATTTTCCCCACTCAAGTGATTAATCACATTGACTTGATGGTCACTTAAGACCATAAAATAGTCTCAACAGAGACACCTTGCATCTGCCTGATAAAAGCTAAAAAGGGATTTGTATTTTAAAAACAAAGCAGGGTGCAAGACTAATAAATAAGGTGAACTCCATCTGAATAGCTGCCTCCATATCCTTTATAGCTTTTTTTCTGTCCTTCCAAAGTTCCAACTTCTTTAAATTTTTCATTTTATCTTTGCTTTCATTTTTTAATTAGATCCTAACAATTTCACATACCTATCTTGATTATATAAACAATACAATAATCTCTCACTTTTCTATTATAATTATAGTTATGATGTGTTTACATTCAATTATGATAAGATATATAACAATAGTAATAATCATAATTACTCTTTTTAAAGTATTTGCCTTGTGCTAAGTTCTGTATCAAAACTTTATATACATGATTTTTCCTAGTCCTTAGAATAATCCTGAGGAGTTAATATGCTCATTCTCATTTAATAGATAAGTAAAGGTATCATTTTAGTCACTTACCTAGTCTTCCTACAGTTACACAACTACTAGGCAATGAGCAGTATTTAACCATTATCCAACCAACTTTATAACTACTATAAACCCTAAGCTAACACATGCCTTCCAGACAGCGTTCATGGATTACTCCTCCACTCTGCAGTCTTCATGTACTTACTTCATGTATTTACTCACTTAATGAATTACTGAAACTTTATTATTGTTCTTTTTTTAGCACTGAGGGTTGAATCCCAGGGCTTCCTTTACCACTGAGCTAGAATATCAGCTTTTTTATTTCCTTTTTACAAATATTTTGAGTACATAGTATTAAAAAGAAAGGTGGTTACTAATCAGTTACCTTATAAATTTAGCTCTATCAATTTGATTCATTTTAATTATACCTTCAAAAAGGCAAAAATTTTGTCTTTGGTCTCTTTTATCTCATCAAAGAATCAGGAATAGGGAAGAATAAATTCTACATTTATGAAGTACTTCAAAAATGACAAGAGCCCTTGCCCACGTCTGGAAGTTTGGATAGTATTATTTCCATTTCACCAATAGGAAAACACAAGCTCTGAGACACTGAGGACTTATCCCAGGTCATAGTCTGTCTAGTGAGGTCTTACTCACAGGTCTTAATGACATGAGATCATGTCATTTTTTCACTTCACTCCTTTTTCTCCTTGACTGTGCACCCCTCAAGAGATGCTCAGCAAACAGGCATCCCCAAAAGCTCAGCCAGGCTCCCCTGAAAGCTTTGGTCTTAATATTCAGTCATGTTCCTGACTGACTGTACATGGGACTCTTCTAGCCTCTATTAATTACTTAACACAGTGGGAAACTGTCTTATTTTAAATTGTCTACTGCCAAATTAAAGAGACACTTAAGCTGTTGCTGGTTCTGATGTCAAAAAAGCTAACCAAATAAGCGACAGCTCAGGAGAGAACGTCTGCTGCCTTTGTAATTAAAAATAAAAAGCCTTTGTGGTTTTTAAGCACCTACTTCAGTGAAGCAGAAGTCTCAAAATCTAATACAGTGAAGGTTTTTTTTTGCTGCCCTCCCTGAGAGTTGATCAAAGGCCTGCACTTACTGTGATCCATAAAGATCTGTGGCAGGCAGACTGAACGATGAGAAACAACCTCAGAAGTTGTACCTATAACCACAATTTATCCTCCATGCACACCACTCAGAAGCTTCTAGCATATTTCTCTTAACTTTGTAAGAGAGGGAGAGGAAGCAGCTAAAGGCACCCTTCTGAATTCTGATTAACTGCGGTCACTTGGTGAAACTGCTGACCTCTAGGTCAGGTTAAAATTGTCCTGCTTTTGTTTTTCTACAATACAAAAAATTACACATTTATGTTGTTAACACATTCCTTGCTGAGGGGTTTGATAATGCAACTAGTTTGAATTACTCCACAATGTTTTATGTTTGTGGAGGAAATACATATCAACTTCATTCTAAGAATTTCTGCTTTGAGATTTTATATATGAACCCTAAATTTTGATAGCATTCTTGATTAACATGGTTTACTATATTCTGACAGTACTTAGCATACACCGCAAACCACTCGCTGTGGTCTGTGAGCCTGTGTGTGATCTAGCTCTTACCTGCTCCCCTCTCAGCCTCCCTCCTCCTAGGGTTGTCCCCATTCAGTCATAATGTTGGTCACATCAATCTTTGATGTCAATCTTTAAGCCAAGCCAAGCCTTTCCCTGTCTGCAAACCATGATCCTAGCTCCTCCCTCTGCCCAGAACTTCCTTCCTCACTTGTCTTGTTTCTCCTTCCGTATGCTCATGCACAGACTCCTCTCTGGCTTTTAGTCTTAAAGACACCACCTCACGTAGGTCTCCCATATTAGTCTCAATGCTGGCATGCTATGAATTTCCTTCTCTCACGAGTGGCTAGATCGGTAGGTGGTTTAACATCCACCTTGCCCCAGTCCGGCTGTGGTGGGCCTTTGACAAACAAACCCACGTGAGCCATTTGTAACACTGAAAGCTCTAAAAGGTTTGCCATCGCTGCCCTAGTCTATGGGACAGGGACTCTCTGCAGCTAGTTCATTACCATATCCCTGGCACCTCACATAGTGCCTGACGCTCAGTAGGTGCTGACAAGTATCTGTTGCTGTTGCAGAACATTGAAACACCCTGGGGATAAAATTCCCTCTTACCCTAAGTGAAATTCTTAGGAATTCTCAGAAACTTTTTTTTACTAATGAAATAAATATTTCTACTGTTTTAAAAAATCACCTATATAAAATATCCCTTAGTACTCTCTGGTTTAGGAGTACAAAATAGGTGGAAAAAGAAAGTTATATTAAGTTTTATGTAAACAGAGGTGGTAAATGTAGACCAAGCCATTCACTGACATGTCAAAACTCACTATAGAGGTTTTAAAAATAAATCACAAACTAAAAGTGATATTGTTTTAAAGTACACTTTTCTCTAGTTCACAAAGACTGCCAGAGCAAATTGTCACAGAATGAGAATCTTTAAAAACAGTTGTATTTGCTCACAGTCGTAGAGGCTGGAACTCTGAAACCAAGGGCCAGCAGCATTGGCTTCTCCTGATGCTTCTTTCCTTGGCTGAGATCGACCACTTGCCCACAGTGCCCTAATGTAACCTCTCCCTGGGCCTGTGTATGCCTGGTGTCTCTTCCTAAAAGGATACCAATCATATTAGATTAGAGACCCACTTTTCTGATTTCATGTCATCTTAATTATGCTTTGAAGACCCCATTTCCAAAAATACATTCTAAAATACTAATACCCTGTTGGGACATCAGCATGTGAACATGGAGCAAGACACAACTGAGTCTGTAACACACTTCACTGTTGAATCCACTGAGCTGTATGTCATTAGTATTTTTAATGTGTAGGCTAACATTTGATGGAATGTATGACCTTGATGATAATATACTGAATTGTTAAAGTCAAGATCTTGATAAAAGAATTTAGAAAAATCCCTAACGCAGTCATTATAGTGATGTTTGTATTATCCATGAAGACGGCAATTTCATAATTTTCTGTCTTTTGCAAGGAAAAGGGTCACAATGTTAAACTTTAAACCCATCTCCCTCTGCATTCTTTCATGCTATAGTAATACTGCGCGGACCCCGGTAGCACTTTACTCGTTTCTACATCAACTTTCTTGTGCTCACTTACTCATAATTGCCTGAGCAGTGTTCTATTTCCATGGCATTTTTCTCTCAGCCACCTGCAAAAGACAGGAAATAATCTGAAACAGAAATCCTCCACTTAGGTGTTAACTAATACTGCCTTCTTAGGCAATAAGCCTACCACAAGTGACCTGCCTTATAACAGAATGTACATGAGATGAAAGGGACTTAAGATTAATCTCTAGTGATAAAATTCCTGTCCTCATCAAAACAAATAGAAAAATATTAGGGGGGACACAGAAGCATTTCTGGTACCTTCTGGATGACCCTAGAAGTCAGAACAGTCCTACAGAGAAACTAAAGAAATGTGACCAACCTCTGAGTTCTTTGCTAAATCATAATTTAATAAGCCTTTCCTTAGCGGGGCCCTCTTGAGTTTCCCAGAATGCCACTTGAGGTCACTAGCAGCAGACATTGACCATGCATTTAAGGGAGAAGATGGGGAGCTTAAAAAATAATTGATTGCTCTACTTGGAAATATAGTCAACGCAGCAGCCACTTTTGAATTCATCATACACTTATAGCAAGATTACTGACTATAAAATCCTGAAACTAATAGCTAGAGCAAGAGAAACTGTTAGAACCGGTATTTATTTTAATGGTTTAGAGATTCCTGGTCATTCATTTTCCACTATTTCTAATGGAAGTCTTGAAATAATTGAATTCATCACAAGAGTGCCTCATCCCCCCCCTTTCTATAATTTGAACACACTGGAAAGGCACATGTGGACTCATAAATTGTTGGTGTTCACAAAAGGGTAATATATCACCCTGGCTTCATTCACGCTATGTTGGGGGAAGAAAGGCATGGACTATGAGTTATCGCTTACTAGACAGCGTCCCATATCTTCACATCTCACATTGCCAGGAGGTTTTTTTAACATAGCCTTCATATTATTTATCCTGACATGTCATTCATGATAAAAGATACTTTCACCATGAAGATTTTTTATCAAGTTTTAAAAAATTATTTATTTATCAAAACCCTCACAAATGTTTCTGACAAAGTCACTTTCAAGCAAAAAGATCTTCATCCTGAGCTTACAGCAGCAGCCCTGCTGACTGCACAAACCGCTGAATAAGGCGTATGGTACAGGCAGAAATGAAAGACACCTTAAAATCAAGCTAAGTTGTCTCTCTGGATGGTTGTCTTATGTTTGAAGCAAAGACAGTGTAACTTCCTCCTTCTATTGAAGCTATGATAAGAAACTTGGTTATTTTTAACCACTGCAGAATGCAGACATTGTTTTATAAAGATAAACATCTGCTTTAAGCTTCAGTTTTCCAGAAGTAATTCTGCATTTTGCTATTAAAATTTCCCTATTCTAAGCCTAAATTGGTGTGTTACAATTTTGATCTATTTTGGAGGTAATATTACCCATGACTGGAGCCCTACTTCCTAGAATTTTGTTTTGAGAGAATGTTTATAAAATATCACACATGCTATGTAAATATCAGTTAAGTACTCATGAAAAGTGATCTCTTTTATGTATTTTACATCTGGGCTTTGCTTCATGCATTTGGGTTTCCCACTGCATTTTCAAGATCTTCTAGATTCTTTTGACTCAAAGTTTTCTCCTTGGACAAGTAGAATCAATATCTTTTGAAAGCTCATCAGAAATGAAGATTCTCAAGTCTCAACCAGCCCCATTGCTTCCCTTTCATAAAATTATAAAATTCTTAAGTAATATTCAGACTTTTTCATAAAATTCTTAAGTAACATTCAGATCTTTTCATAAAATTCATAAGTAATACTTAAAGCTTGAAAAAAAACTGCTCTGGTAGATAGTTGATGATATTTTGAAAGAGATGAGAACTTTTAATAAATCAAACAGGTTACTTAAGAGGCAAAATAATAATATAGTACTAACATTTTTGAGCATTTACTGTATTTTAGGCATTATGATACTTTGATACTTTTTACATGTATTATCTCACTTAGGCAAAAAGGAAGAGGAGTCTCTTTTTGGAAGCTAGATCTGTGAATTGGTAAACAGAAGACTTCAGTCATATTACAGTTATCTATTGTGCCCTAGAGAAAAGGAATAAACCCAGAGTGAAAGCATTCAGGATTAAAATAGGTACAGCTTACAAATGTGACAGGTATAGACAGGCATAAAGATAATGGAGACAGAAAACTCTGAATACCCACAAAATCAAATACTGTAAGTAATGGATTCACCCAACTATGGAAAAATAGAAGAACTGTCTGGAAGTGACATAGCCAACATTCCAGAAGCATGAAACTATTTCCATTAATCTTATTTTTTTTAAGTTTTATTTAAAAAGAAAAGAAAACAAAACAGAAAAAAGGGCAGCAACAATACAAAGTTCCAAGAAAAAAAATAAAAGAACAAAAAATACTAAGAAATCATTACTTGATAACTTATATACTGTCATCTTGGAAACAGTTGTTCAAGTTACAAAGTTAAAACATACAAAGTACACATTCAAACAATGAGACTGTTAATAGCAGTAAGAAAACCCAAAATGTATAATTGCTACTGTAAAAAAGAGGGGAAAAGAAAGTGCTCTAAAGGATATAATTGCATGTATGTTTAAGTGTGTAAGATGAATGACCGTATTACTGTTTTTGTTAGATCATGGAGCAGAAGCATTCATCTTATTTAGAACAAAGGTTAAAATACTGTGGTGTATGCTTGTTATGTATGTAATATACATGTACATAATTATACTTATTGTATAGATTTGAGCCTTTGAAATGAGTAATTCTTCTAATCTTTATATAGGCATATGAATATCTTTATTCTTTAGTGCATACTCATGAGTTGTTTTTTATTTTCCTGTATGAACAAAAGTTTAAGAGCCAGTGAAGAACAAAATAAATATGATTGAGGATGAGGGGAGTTAGTTTTAATCTTGTTTCTCACCTGATATACAGCATAAAAGACTGATAAGGAAACTAAAACCAATTAATAATCTGCAAACAAGATTCATAGAACTTTTTTAAATGGCATTTAAAGCTTAAATGAAGGGCTTCAGAAGACCAAGTTTCCTGAAATGGGAAAGTTGATAATATTTCTACTTGCACTGGACTCAGACCAACCTTGTTCTAGTGTAAACAATTTCTACATTTATTTATTTTTTATTTTTAGTGTCATTGGATGACACCCCCTTCTTTAGGAATAAATATGGAAGGCAGGTTCTTGGAAGGTAATAGGATAGATAAGAATTGTATTAGTTATCTATTGCTGTATAACATTTTACCCCAAAGCTTCACAGATTAAAGCAACAAACATTTATTGCCTTACTGTTTTGTGGAGCAATGTAGGTTTGGTTTGGTGAGATACCTCTAGCTCAAAGATTTTCACGAGGATTCAATCAAGCTGTTGACTCCAGCCCTAAAGTCATCTGAAGGTTCTGCCAGTGGGGATCCATTCACATGGTTTTCAGTGACACACAGACCTACCACAGAACTGCTATATAACATGACAGCTAACTTCCCACAAGGCAAACACCTAAGAAGGCACAAGAGAAAGAAAGTCCAGCATGAGAGCCATGGTCTTTTTAACCTGGATTTGGAAGTGATATTCCATATTCTATTCATTGAAAGTAAGTCAGTACATCCAGTCTACTCTAAAGAAGAGGAATTACTGGGGCTCAGCAGCACAAGTGCCTGCCTGGCAGGTGTGAAGCTGTGAGTTCAATCCCTGGTACCAAAAGAAAAGAGGAATTACTGTATATGAGGATGTGAATACCAGCAAGTAGAAATCATTGGAAGCTAAATGCAATTGGTTTTTGCTTTTCTGCTTGCTTCCATATTTTCTAACATTGATTCTGGACATGCCTTACTTGTACAATAAGGAAATGAAAATATTAAAGGCAATTACATTTAAAATAGGTTATTTGTATGCCAGAAATGCTGATCAGAAAAGTCACTTCTTTTTGGAGGTCTCTTAGTAAGATGATTAAACTGACAGAACACAGAATTTATTATTGACCTTCCTGGCCACGGATATAGATCATGTCATGAATCCAAGCTGGAGATCATTAACCTACCAGGATTTCATATGGCTTGCAAATTTTTGGCATTAAAAAACTGAAATGGCAAAACCCCCAGCAATGATATGCATATATCAATCTCTCCTGTTGCCTAAGTGTCCTTTCTTGGTTCTCAACAGTATGCTTGAGAGTTCAAACCGGCTGGATGAAGAACACAGGCTGATCGCCAGGTACGCAGCAAGACTGGCAGCAGAATCCTCCTCGTCTGTAAGTACTTTGAGTGCAAGGATTCACCTGTTGGCGTGTCACATCCTTGAATTTCATCTGCCATGTCCACTGTTATCTTGATAGCTGAGACTAATGTGTCTACTGCTATATTTGTGGCATCTCAGTAGTGAATTCCCAGCTTGAAAGTAGCACACTTGAGGAGTAGATCTACAGAAGTGTGACACTGCAATTGAAGTGGAAGCTCCATACGCCAACTGTACCCAGTTTTGTTCCCATATGATGACCTGATGAAAGGGGTGACAGCTGGTTGTGATTTCTCAATAGGTTTAAATCAGATATGTTTAGCAAAGATACTAGATCTAGGGTGGAATAAACACTAGTGAGTGTGAGCCGTGATTGATGCACCACAAAAGACAATGAGTCAAACACAGGGGTGCAAATGGGAAGCTGTTCCCTCCCCTCTCACCCGGGATGTCACCTTTATGGAAGCCCCCGTGCCAGGCGTTTAACTAGTGATTCCCAGTGGGAACCATGACCCGTGGCTCTCTGACATCAGTGACTGTAACGATAGAAAGTACCATGATCTGGATGGAAAGGGCTCAGTCAGGCTAAAATTGTACTGTATGGCCTGAAAATCTGTTTTCCTCTCTCTATGTCTTTTCTAGTGCTCTCTATGCTATCAGCCAAAAAGGTTAAATGTAATTACATGTCCAAAACATGGACACAGCAAAAATTAATATCTCTCCTTTCCTTCCTTTTCTTTCTCTGCCTCTATCTTTTGTCTGGCTTAATCTGCCTATTTTCCTTTTCTTCTGTATTCTAAGTCTCTCATTGTTCCTCCTTTTATTATTTTCCCAATAATACCTATTATATAGAACTAACCTACCATTTATTATTTCTTATATCTATTGACTACTTGAAATTCTGAGTTCTGATTTTGAAAAGCAAATAAATTAAATGCTATATATTTTTACTATTCAAAGAAAGATATTGTTTCTTATTATTTATGACTTGATACTGTTTTTCCCCCTGGGTTGGCTACTATTTATTGATTTCAAAATAAAATAGAAAAGGATCTTTAACCCTTGGTAGATCAGTATGCCACTCGAGCCAAATCTGATTCATTTTTATACAATATAAGCTGAGAATAATTTTTACATATTTATTATTGAAATCAAAAGAAGAATCATATTATGTGACAAGAGAAATTTATATTATTCAAATTTAAGCATCCATAAATAAAACTTTATTAGAATACCATCACCTCATTTGTTTACAAATTATGTACAGCTATTTCCCTGCTACAGTAACAGAGCTGAATAACTGTTGCTTCTGTTTGATCTGCTTACATACTTTCATTTTTTAGTTCCATTTCCAGAATAAAAAATCATGGCTTAGGGTATTCTAATTATAATATTGGTGGGCCCACTCATTGCACAATTTTTGGGTAATTCTTGATTGATTAATATAAAGACCAAAGCTCTGCCTGAAATCAAGTCTTTTTTGCTACACAGAATGTACACAAGAAAGAGAAATTTGTCTTGTGAAATTACAAGGAAAACCTGGATCACAGTCAAAGCTGCTGTGTGCCAAACTTAGCTATTGAAAACCAGTTAGCATGTAGAATACAGGACTTCAAAATTCTTCATCGGCAACAGGAGTTCTTTATTTGTCAAAAATAAATACAAAATAAAAATCACAGAAGAGCACTTTTGAAAGTCAAACCTTTACCAATCTGATTCTTTGCTATGGCTAGGTATCTAGACATTAAAAATCAGGCTGAGTTTCTCCATGAATTTTGGCTTAGATACCAGGTGACATTTTTAAAAGTTTTACATTCCTTGGTTTAAAAAATGTAATTTTTAAAACAACAAAAAATAACTTTGAATTTCTAACATGTACTGTAGAGCAAAAAACAGAAAAAAGCAATACATAGTGAGGTGTACCTAATCTGATCTCATTTTATAAAGCAATGCCAAATAAGCCCTTGAATAAATACAAATATACAAATATTATATGATATGGTTTATATTTATATGAAAATAGAGAAAGCTGTTTTCCCCATATACATCAGTTATTAAAGCTAGTTTCATGACTGAGGATAGTGGGTTGCTATTTATGTAGAGGAAGCAAATAAATATGAATTTATTAGAGTAAAATTAGACATTGAATAAAGAAGTGCATAAAATTATGTTGAACAAAAGAAAGATAGTCATCTTAACTGATATTTAAAACTATGAAATTTTTAATCAGAAATTTATTTTTAATTTTTCTTTTTAAAAATGGAATATAATGGTTCATATTTATGGGGTACAGGATGATATTTTTAATACATGTATACAACATATAATAATTAGATTGGAGTAATTTGCCTACCCATCATCTCAAACATTTATCATTTGTATGTAGTGGAAAGAATCAAAATCCTCTCCTCTAGTTATTTTGAAATATACAATAAAAATGATGGAAGGAACAGGGAGGGAGGGGCTATTACAGGATAAAAATGAAACAGAAGAAGAATTAAAATGTATTATGACATGTCCTAGCTCCCCATGATAACTGCAATCATTATGTACTGCAAACATATACTAGTAATTTTTTTAAATGATTGAACAGTAATTCTACAGAAAGAGTCATCCCAACAGTAAAACAGTTTTAAACTCACCTACACTGAGAGAATAAGTGCAATGGGAATAGCACTGCAAGAATGAAATAGCTTCCCAAAGCCTTCAAGTCGTAAAGCAGAAAGGCAGTTTTTCCCATGTGTTGTGTGATTGCTTCCCAGAGAATTCTGTTGTTTTCCATTGCATAGCTATGTTCTAGATCTGCAGGGAAAAGAAAAACAGTTCTTCTGAAAGAGACAGCAGTTTCATTTTATGTATTTTCCCTCTTTTATTTTGCTGGCAATAGTTTGCTTTTCCTTGTTTGGGTATCTAATGACTCCTATCTTCCCAAACACATGTACGTTCACGTTCTCAATGTTAAATCATGTAAACTGCGTATTTTACAGCAGCCGACTCAGCAGAGAAGTGCTCCTGACATCTCCTTCACCATTGATGCAAATAAGCAACAAAGGCAGCTGATTGCAGAACTAGAAAACAAGAACAGGTAAGGCTTTGTAGATGTGTTGGCTTTTTTCATCAGTGTGTGTTCATCAGGAACCTAACCTTGTGTTTTGTGACCTCTCAGGTTTTCACCCTATATACATGTTTACAAGAAGACATCTGGAGTCATCGATGTGGACTGTTGATCCTAACTCCTTAAATCTACAAAAGCTCCATTTAACAAAAAAACTGTGCACATGACTGTCCTCTATACAGGCTTGTTCCCCCCCCCCACCTTTTTTGGCATATTTACTAGGACAAGTAAGTCCTTTCTAGACACTAGGCAGTGTTCCTCCACCTACCCAAGACAGGCAGGAGGCTTACCTGAGAGGGCTTTTATAAGGACCCCTAACAAAAGAGGCATTTGGAGCAGTGACACCATCACCCAGTGGTTCAACCCAAACATCTCCACATTCTCTCCATCAGCAGGTCTTTTCTCTGTTCATAGATTAATTCTGTTTCCATAACGTATCCAAAACCTGTCTACCTCACCTCTGCCACCAACTCCCAATCCAACCTGTCATTTTCAACACAAATCATATCATGTTATTTATGAAAAATCATACAATGATTTTCCAGTATGCTTTGATTCAAATCCACTCTTATCACCATGATCTGCAAGGTCCAACCTCTCCTGATGACTGCCTGCCTGTGAGTCACAGCTCTAATTCCTCATCACACTCCACCTCACGTGGCTTCATCCTGTCCTGCACCCTTTGCACTGGTCAGTCTTTTCAACCCAGAAAGCTCTTCCTGTAGGATGGTTCCTCATCCACCAAGTTTCAGTTTAGTGTCACCTCCTAAAGACCTCACATCTACTCTTGCCTGCTACTTCCTACGCAACAACTATTAGGTCCTGTATGTATGTGTGTGTGTCTGCTACCTATCACTATCTGAAATTATGCTATGTAGGTGTTTGCTTCCTTATTTATTGCTTGTCTTCCCTGACTTAAAATGGGAATTCTTTAAGAACAGAGGCCATTCAATTCTGGATCCCAGAACCATGCCTGTAATATTGCAGATACTCATTAAGTGTATGCTGAAGGAGAAAAATAATGAATAGCTGAGCAGGTCTCAAATTCAGTCTTGAATAAGCCCATCATAAGAATACATTTTATGTTATATATTTCTAGGAATGGCACCAGTGTCTTAATGTTTGATCCCATTCTTAAACACTGATATTGTTTTCAAGATTATAACAATAAAGGAAAAGAGTATGATTAATTATTTCATTCTTGCAGAGACTGACTTGAGAACTTTGGGATAAATTATCAAAACATTCTTTAAGATTAAATTAAAAGGAAAGTATCAACTCTGTTGGCACATTTGCATATTTGTCTAGTAAAATGACTTTTGGCTTCATTGTCCTAAGGCCTGGTTCCAGTGACTAGTAGAGCACAAATTAAAAGTAAAATACCTTAATAAACGTGACACCATGACTTCATAGTCTCTAAAACTACCATTCTATGCTGATTCCCTAAAATACAGTGTCATATGTGATCCACTACAATTTGCCTAGTAGTAAGCAGCAAGAATTAAGAAGGCAGAAAGTGGAAACATAGTGAAGAATTAGCTCAAAAACAGCTATGCAAATTGAAATTTGTTCTGGATAGTGGCAAATCTGTGAAACTGCTGATTCTATTTTATAGAATGTTTATTATAGCTGCTGAGTGAAAATAATTATGCTAAGTCAAGAAAGGTGTTGAGAGAAGGGAGCGATTCCAAATGAGCAAAGACATTTAAAATCTAGTAGGAGAAACAATACAAAGAAAGAAAAGGGCAGTTCCAGAGCCAGTGTGAAATGGGAGCAGAGTGAGCTAGCCTGAGCATTTTCAAAGAATGATGTAAAAGAACCACTGGGGACTCTCAGGTCCCTAGAGTGACTTTATGGCTATTAATGGTTATAGGAAGTAGGAAAATAGAGGTGCCAATTTTCTAATGTTGTCTTGAAGTTTAACATCAGTTCCAGTACCAGGAAAAGCATGACAAGAGAACAAAAGAAAAGAAAATTTGGCCCGCTTTAAATTCTTGATTTAACCCACAGTTTCAACTCCTTTAAACACCCTACCAAATATTAGGATTGAAATGTAGACAGTAAGTACATCAATGAGTGTCTTGTAATAGTCAACTGAAAGAGCTGAAGAAGGGAGAAAGATGAGGAAAAATCCATCATCTTATCCAGAACTAGAGTTCTATGCCGGCTGGAGGTCTGATTGAACTATGCCCAAGGCGAGGCCACTTACTGGAGAAGGAGTTGGCTTTCTGGATAGCCCTTGCATTTAGAACTTCTCGCAGAAATCATCCCACACCCTCTTCTCCAACCCTTCATCTCTTTTGTCTAAAATATACTACTGTGCTTCCATGTACTGTGTCTCTAACCAGCAAGGAACTGTCCAGTGGGGAAAGGTCCAAAGCTCGGATTAATAACATACAACTCTAGCTTCCAGGTGGCAGAAGAAACCGGGGTTTTTGATTTGAGGTATTGGGGAGACAATAATGACAATCACACAGTTATAACGCACTTGTACAACTGCATATTGTTTCACTGCACCTTCAGCACAAGTCTTGGAGGTACACAGGGTGACTGTTATCATCAGTGTCCAGATTAAAATTAGAAGTCCAAGTGTCGTTTCTACTCTTTTCCCCCAAATGAGTCACTTCACCACTGCGCTCTAGGTTGTATCAGATTAACTTTATAGAGAAAATGGGGTTTCTCCTCAAATATTCCTCCTCAAGTACTTCAAGATAGTAAAATTAGACAGTGAAGGACAGAATTACATGTATAATTACACATAGACTTTCTGGAAAATGATGAACACACTTGTTAGGCTAATACCCAGTGTGTTGAGACAAAAAGTAAAAGGGAATCATCAATACACAAGACTTTACACTAGGCCAGAGAATTTTACCCTTTCATAATGCACAGAAGTAGTCAGGTAAGTGACAGAATGTCTGCATATTTATGGTAAAATAAGCAGCTTATTAAATACGCAATCATCCTTAAAGCATTGACTAGAAGCTGATGGGAAGTGATAAGGACCTATGTTAAAGAAATGATGGCAGAAATAGCACTAAGCAAAACAAAACAGGAAATGGTGGACAAAAGAATAAATAT
Organism: Dolichotis patagonum; assembly: GCA_004027295.1. NCBI lineage: Eukaryota > Metazoa > Chordata > Mammalia > Rodentia > Caviidae > Dolichotis > Dolichotis patagonum. The sequence goes on along the minus strand of PVJX010000257.1, from coordinate 52,485 downwards.
TTCTGGAATGTTACTTTTTGAAAGTCTCTGTTACTCCCTTCTAAACTTTCAAATAGGGATTCCAGATTTTTTACCAATAATCTTCACACAACCCACATCCTCCTAGTGACCCTCTTTTCTTTCACTTTGTTGTTCTTTCCTTTCTCATATCCATCTGTCCTGATATCAACTGAAGTCAGGTGCTGAGGATGGGAAGAAGGTAGTATAGTATGTCATAGCCCAGTGCATAAGCGAGGAGCTCTGTTCACCTCATGTCAGGAAGGAAGTGAAAAATGAGAGAGGGAACAGAGAGACTGTTACACCCTTCAAAGGCAAGCCTCCAGTGACCTAACTTATTTCCACCAGGCCACACCTCCTAGAAGTCCCATTACCTCCTATTAGCACTACAGGCTGGCTACTAAGCCTTTAACATGTGGGCCTTTGGGGGACACATCAGGTCCAAACTATAGCAACATGTCATTGATAATCTTTAGAAGACAGTGTTTCTCTGTAACCCTCTTCAGGCGCCAGGCGGGGCTAGTGTTAGTAACAGGACTCTTCAGATTACATTGTATTAGTCACAGCCTGCCGAGGCGGCACTAGTCAAAGCAAGTCCCAAAAGCTGAGGCAGCCCATGCACAGCATGTTGAGCTACCTATCCTGAGTCAAATCACTTACTTGTTACTGAACTTGAGCAAGTGTTTTAACTGACACATGCCTTGATTTCCCCACTCATGACACAGAGACAGCAGTAGTACCTACATGTCATAAAACTGTTACAGAAATAAATAAAAGAAGATGAATGAAGACAGCACAGTTCTACCAACATACGTTATGTAACTTTTCATTAGTTTTTTATTACCACAAGTGCTTCTGTCATTTTCTTTCCTGGGATAAGTGACTCTATCACGTTCTCTGCCACCTACTAGGAGAAATGCCTGGAGACGTAAAATTTCAGGGTGTTAGCACTAGAGAAAATTGTGGGAACCACTGTTCTCTTTTTCAAGTTGAGCTCTCTGGTAACCAGGAACCCTGCAGAAGCATCCAAGGAGCAGCATAGGGGGTCCCCTTTCTTTAAGTGCAGAAGCTCCATCTTCACTGCCTGATTCAGGAGATGGGTTTCCATAGATCATTTCTTTTAAAGAAAGATTTCCACCCTGGAACATTAAAAAGTCCCCCCCAAAAAAGACTGGAAACCACCCATTTATAGTCCAACCGTCTCCCTTATAACTGTGGAAGGTGTAATATGGTAATTATGCTTCTGATTCCACTGGGTTTGTGAAGCAGGCATCTGTAAATCAGCATTTCCAATGCAATACCACCATACTCCCTTCTTTTTATTATTGTGGAGTATACAATAAATTACTGCCAACTATATTTGTCCTCCTAATGTGCTATAGAGAACACCAAGAACTTACCTCTTACTAAATGTATTTTGGTACCAGTTATTCCAACTGAGAATTTAAAGGTTCCCAACCCAAAGAAATGCTAATTGTCCTGATTTGATCATTAGAAGTTGTGTACATATATCAGCTTACCATATGGTATGCCATAAAGATGTGCAGTCATTGAGTGTCAAGGAAAGGCATTTCAGTGAAGAGCCATCTCCCTTGCTCACCCAGTTTACCTCCTATTCTCATGCTTTGTTCTGTTTTGTGCATTTTCTTGAGTAGGATACTAATACCCACAACCCCCAAGAATATGTGACTTATAACCTTGCTTAATGGCTTCTCATTCACTTAGGGATAATGTGCCTTTTGCTGGTCACATATCATTTATGGCCAGCTTGATGTTCAGCCAAATGCAGGGTGGCCCAGGGTGCCACATCAATAATAGGCTGACATGTCTCACCCTGTGACAGAGGTCACAGCATAGCATTCTATGTCACAGACTCAATTACAGTGAATCCTTTTAAAAGCACTTTCTTTTTAAGGATGCCTTCATTGAGATCCAGTGATAAGGCTGAAAAATGACAGGAAAAAAGAGAAAAAACTTTTGCCTAACTGAGGATTTCTCAGATAAATTCAGTGAGAAGAATTTCATTCTGGGTGAGAGAATGAGGTTATTTAGTATTGTGAAATGAGCACCATTTATTCTTATTTTCCCCTTAAGCACCTCTTGGTAGCTGTGGGTACTTTGTGGTGTCTGGATGTAATCATAAATAATAGGAAAATACATTTTTGTCTCTCAAGCATTGTACTCATCAAAGTTGAACACATTACCACAGCACTACATGACACTGGAGGATGAAAAGGTCCGGATGTTAATACTCAGTGACATCCTTCAGAGCCTTTGTGGTTCGGATAGGCTGGAGATGAAGTGACCTGTCCCTCACCCACAGCACCCGGCCACCTACAGCAGCAGACTCAGAAGCACAGAGTCTGTTGGTTAGTGAAAGTCGGTTCTGTTTTGACACACAAGATACTGCCTTCTCTCCCTGCTCTGGGCACCAGACTTGCTCAGATGCTAGTGTCCTGGAAGTTAGCTGACCCTAATTTCTCACCTTTCTCCTCTCTCCCAAGAGAAATCTTACAGGAGATCCAGAGGCTACGGCTAGAGCATGAGCAAGCTTCTCAGCCCACACCAGAAAAGGCACAGCAAAACCCCACCCTGCTGGCAGAGCTCCGGCTCCTCAGGTAAGAAGAGGTGACCAGGTCATCTCAGGAATATAACAGACATTTGAGGTCTTCAACTTGGGATAAATGTGTCCAGACAAGAAACAGTCCTTAGCCACTGTAGCTGCTGATATTTGTTTGGTTTTTAATAACATACACCTAATTGCTGAGATTTGGTCAATTTGAAGAGAATTTTATATTTTATTAGACATACAGAAGAGGAAATGGTATTCTTTAGATCAGAAACAATATCTCTCATTGGAAAAAACTACTCTCCCTTAAAGACTATTTATTTCTAGATACTTATAAACCACTTATCTATGCTGAGCATTTTCAAGATGGGAAATTTCACAAATATCCTGATTAAGACACCCTGTTCAGGGTATATTTCAGGCTTGCACAGAGCTCCCAAGCAGTGGCTCTTCACAAAGTGGCTTGGCCCCCTTGGTTCGCAAGGCATCTATCCGTGAACTAAGCCATAGGAGCACCCTACTGTAGCCGTCACAAAAGTCTCCATTACAGCCTTCCTAGCTGCCTCCTACCAACAGGAGAAATTCTTTCACCTGGGGGTAGGAGAGCATGAGAACACATCGGGACCTTGCTGTTCATGAATGCATAGTTTTATTTTTATCTCAAAATCTCTATGATCTTTCTAAATGGATATGTCTTCTTTTTTTACTTTAGCCAAATACATTAGGAAACTTGTATTTGCAGCCCAGGTGTGGTTATATAATAAGTATTTCTGTGTGCTACTTTGACACTTACTATACATTAAGCTCTACATGGCTGTGCTATGTAATTGCTATAACAGACCTGGCAGATAAATGCTATTACTATAATACTCTTTTTATAAATAAGGAAACTGAGATTTAGAGAAGTTTTTTAAAAACTTACAGGCCTTATAACCTTCTACCTTTAAGTACTTATGAGTATATTTTCTAAGAAAAAAAAATCTCATATAACCATGGTGCCATCTTCAAATTCGGGAAATTAGTATAGATATGTACTATTATCTCATGTAAAACTTATATGAAAATATTACCATTCATCCCAACACTAGTCTAAAAGAAAGTAGATTTTAACGCACATACCAAAATAGAAATAATCCAACAGAACTTCCGACTGAAAGGCTAAATCATTATTTAGTCTAAATATCATTATTTAGTCTTTATTTTGTCATACCTCCTTGGTGTGGTGGAACCTATACCACATATTTGTTAGTGGATCCACTTTTGACAAGCACTAATAGGAAAGAATGAATACAGTAAAGGCATTGCTAAATAATTTTAATTGAATTCAGTGTCATTTTTAAGAGATTACTGCTATAAAATAAATACACACTATGGTTTTTAAGACTGTTTTAAAGTTGACTAAATCAATGCTAGTTAACCTTTTCTAATATATTTTAAATACCTTTGTTAGTATTTCTTATTTACAGTATTAAGATTTGGCTTTGACCTATTGCTCAAAGTGTTCCTGTGACCAAAAGGTCAAAAATTATACAGCAGCACTAAGAATAAAACTGGAAATATTCAAGAAATATTATCCACTTTTATCCCAAGTCTACTGTGAATGTACTTGGAACACCATGAGTTGAAGAAAAATAACTAAGGATTTGTCATTGAGCAATATTTTTGAATGGGGCAAGACTTACAAAATTAGTATGCTTCAGCCCAAGGAGACAAACACTAAAATAAGATACCACTGAAACCTTTAAATTATGATGCTCCTCATCCTCTGGATTCAGAAAAGAGGCAGTTGTAAAGGAAATTAAAGGAAAAATTGGCACAAGAGTAAGCTCTAAGTAGCAAAAATATAAATATATTCAGAAAGGATTTAGATATTTAAAAATTTTAAATTTGTAATTCATCATAGAGAGAGCCTATATGAAACCAAACTAGAATTGTCTCATTTATACCCCTGACCTGTCCCCTATAACCATCTTTCAATAGAATGAGGCATGGGCCTAACTCAGTGTGGCGTTTTTATTTCGTCAGCTTTTCATTTCATGGTCCCTGTTCCAGCACCACTTAATGTGGTGTCTGATCCACTGAGACTAGCTGTATTCATTCATGCGTTAATGCACAAATGCCAAGGCAGCCACACATTCTGGAGTGTAAGTTCCAATATTTCCACTTCAAACAAAAGCCTATGGGGCAAGTAAAACATGTATACATCACATATTTGCTAATGAGGATAAAATAATGGACATGAAGTTCATTTGGAAGTGTACATCACTTCAGAAATGTAGCCTATTAATATTCTTCTCCACACTATTTCACTTCTTTCCCCTTTTAAAGATATTTTTGGTGCTCCTTAAAGTCAATATAAATGGTAGAGTGCACATGGTTTTTACTGGTTTCCATCCTTGCTGACAGTTTAATAGAGGTTTAGCAAAATGAAATAAAATTAAACAAACACAAACCTCATATATTACTTTCAGTTGTAAAACAATTATGTAGGCACTCCTTTAATCTGACTTTATGAAATCAAACCCAAACCAAATAATTAACATGGATTATAAGTATATACATCTAATGTTTCAATAAGGTATTATATTACATAATGAAGATAGAACAAATTAAAAACATGTATTTCCACACCAGGCTTCATATACTAAAATAAAGCACATTTTCCATGAATTTACAAAGCTGCCTTAGATCTGGAGGATTTGGAGGACTGTCCCTTGATGGGAACAATGTTTGTTTGCTACCGCAAGGGAAGCCAAAGACATAGAACAGGGCCTGCTGTATAATAAATATTTCATTAAATTATTAATTAATTCAGAGTAGAAGGATGGGGATGTTAGAAATAATTTTAATTCTATTTAAATTTATTAAAACTTCTAGCAAATAAAATTACACTTCAAGAGGCAATTGTCCATTCATTTGAAGACAGTTACTTGCCTGGCAACCATATCAAAAAGTTGGAGATGCCTCTTTTCAGAAAGTCCACTAGTTCTGAAAAACTGAGAAATGTGATTATCTCAGTGAGTTGAATGCTATCTCTGATGACAACTGCTTCTTTCTTAGACAACGCAAAGATGAGCTGGAACAGAGGATGTCTGCTCTCCAGGAGAGCCGGAGAGAGCTAATGGTGCAGTTAGAAGGTCTCATGAAGCTCCTAAAGGTAAGACATTTCAAATGAATATTTCTCAAAGCTCAACTATGCCATTTATAAATTTTTCTGCATATAATATAAGAGGGCTTTACCAGTACTGTAACTATATGTGATTTCCCCCAAAATGTTGCAAACTGACATATGGAACTAATTCTTGGACCCATGAAACAGTAGCAGCCAATCACAGAGCTCCTTCTGATCATTTCCAGGCACACATTGCTAATGACCTTCATGGAGCAACCTCTTGAACTATTTCTAGTTCTTGACCGCCATGTCTTGAAAATTATAAAGCTATATTTAGAAATGTCTTAAGTGAGATCGCTTTCAATGGTTCTTATTAAATTGAACAGAGACTGATGTCCAATTCAGAAAGTTAAGAAATAGCCACTAAACCATCTTAAAGTTTTATTAAGAAGAGTGAGTTTTGTTAATTTAGGTATTTTGTCCCATTTGTATGGCTATATAACAAGTCACATGACTTACACTGATTTCAAATGTAAACTTTAAATGTGCATGTTTCCTTACTCTTTTATAGGTAGACTATTTAATAAGGTGATCTACAGAAATGCTTTATAGAGTGCTATAATCTGTTATTCACATTGGAAGTGGCATTCCTCCTTCAGTAAAGTCTTATTTCCTTCATCAGTACCACTAGATCACTTTGCAAAGCAAAGTAGATGAATTATGGTCACTTGTCCACAGTTGGCCAGATAGAATTACCACCGCTCTGGGGTCATCCTGCCCAAGATGAGCAGGCAGGAATTAGAACTGCCACACAGGCAGGAATTAAAACTGCTAGAATGAAGGGAATGTCCTGAGGCAGCTCACTGTGAGAGATGTCCCGATTTCTCATCTATAGACACCCCATACAGTATCCCAGCACCCCGTCTCTAGTCCTCTCTGTATCATCCTTCCTTCTTTTTTCCTTCCCTTCTTTTTTTCCTTCTTCCATCTTTGCTTCTTTTTTTTTCTTCATTGTTATTTCCTTTTAGTTTTTCTTTAGCAAATAATTTTTGAATCCTCTGTTTTCAGGCACTACACTTGTAACATTTCTTTCTGTTTTCTGTTTTATTCCTTTATCATCTGTTTTTGCATCAGTGTCCATTTGGGGAATGCTTTATCACTACTTTTACATTTCAGTTCATTAAACACATAAAATATAGTATTCAAGCAGTTTTGTATTATTTGTAGTAAGATAAAACTATACAGTGGATAACCTGCTGCTGTTTCTGGCTTATGGTCTCATTTGATCAAACAGAAAAGCTTCTTTCTGCTTCCCTTTCCAAATATGCCAGATGAAGAGGACTGACTCCATCTTACTCTTCACTGAATAACAGGAGATGTTGGGAAATACCCCCTACTGGTGTGCCTATAGATTCTGTCACTGTAGTGTTGGTATAGTAGTCTATTGACCACCTACTGTCTTGGTACCAGTCTGGGCCAACAGGGCACAGCTTTTGTACCAAGATGTCCAAACACTAGAACAGAGAGAGATCATGTTGACAGATGGTTGGAAACATGGAGGAAAATAATGGGCCTGTAATTGCAAGTATCTGCTTGACCTGGAAATACTATCACTGATATGGCAGAGCCCTGGACCTACCTTCAAACCCATGTTGACATTTCCTCCATCTTGCCTTCCTTCACATTGTGTAGATACTCTTCTGGGAACCCTGGGTAATCTAACTGTTATTGATTCAATCTTTCTGTAGGAAGAAGAACTGAAGCAGGGAGTAAGTTATGTCCCCTACTGCAGGTCTTAACTAACAGTGGAGGGGCCTGCCGTCCTGCTGTTTTTCTCATTGCTTTTGCCTCTAATGTATGTTCATGCTTCCATTTGGAAAGGAAAAAAATAATACTAATTTGCTTCTTTTTCAATGTAGTGCTTGAATGGAGATGATAAAATTTAGAATTTTTTATAACTATCACTGCTGTCTGCACCAAAAGAAATATGACATCTTTTAGAAGAGGGAACAAACTGTAATTTGATGGAAACATTTTAGATTCCCCAAGTGTATACATTAAAATCAGTTTTACACTTTTCTGGGTTGTTGATCAGAACCCTTCTTGTCACAAAGAGACAAGAGCTATCCAGAGGTTAGTATTATCGTAAAACCTACAATACGCAAAAGCAAATCTTCATGTCCTCTTCATGAATATTCAGTTCAGTTTCTGTTTTACTGGAAACTGTGTGGAAAGCCTTTTTATAAGAACCAGGCAAAGGATTTTTGTAAGAACCTCCTATTATCAAATAACTATGAGGCCATCTCTTTCCTTCTGCTTGTCAGAATGTGCTCAGTTGTGAGAAAGACTGTAGCAAGTACCTATCTACTTCCCATCTTTTTGGTTCTTCCCTAAAGCAGAATCCCAGATGTTGCTTTCAGCCTTTCTCATCACCAAAACCTTTCTGCTCTGGGAGTTTCCAAGGTCATTACGTATATTTTTTCCCCCAGAGTTAGGGACATTGTGATTCTCTACCCATGACCTACATTGAAGCCCTGTGTCTAGCCCAAATGGACAGATTCAGAAGCCAACAAAGAGAGCAGCATACTCAAAATAATAATAATATTAATATTAATAATAATAATGGTAATATAGAGGCAAAAAAGCAGCTTTACTGTTCAATGCATGTACCAAACTGTGTATGACGGTATCGCCCACTTGCAAGCATTATTAAAAAGTTTCACAGCATTTCCATGGATCAGTTAGACCCGCAGGCTGTCCGACTCCAACATACCTTTTAATTCTTCTGTATGCTCTTTTCTATTATACATTGTGTGTGTTTGTGTGTAACAAAGAATGTTTGCAAAATGCTGAACACATTTTACCTTCATTTCCATCATCTGTAAAAAAAGGAAACGTGTCAAACTAATCTGTAATGTCAGACAATAAAGACAATGTACTACATTATTTTGTACTTTGTGGAAAAAATTACTGAACTTAAGTCAAATTTTAATGGACAGTCCCACTGGGGCAGACACACAACCTGACAGCCTAAGTGGGAATGGCTACTGTGCTTCCAACACACTTAGATCATGGTAGAGAAAATACCTTTCTCGTGATACGTCCCTTTGCAAATGGTCTCTTTCCTGTCTCTTACTTGTCATGTGCATAGAAAAAGAAAACACTGCTCAAATACAACCTTCCTCCTCCTAGTGGAAGGAGAGGGAAATCATCCTTACTTGGTCAGCCTTACTTTAGTCATTTCCCTTAGGGGTCTTTTCCCTGAGATTTCCCAGCACATTCTTTAAAAATCTCCCTTTGAGCAAGAAATTCATAAATAGAGGCACAGAGCCTTAACCAGGCAGTGCCCAGAAGGTGACATCACAGCTGTCACCTTTCAGGCCTTCTCTGCTAGCTGATCCTCTCTCTTCCCAGCTCTGGTATCTAGCAGGGTTACCCTGCAGTGGGTACCACAGCGTTGGGATTTACTGGCCCTTAGCCAGTACCCTCAGATATCAGATACAGATTGTCTAGGCAGAAAGTTTGCCTGCTTTACTGGTATCCCTTTACTTTTACACTCAAGCCTCTCTTCAAAAAGGACCAAAGGCAGCTTGCAATAAAATATATGACCAGTGTCTGCTTAAAATGGAAATAGAAAAATATAAAACTAAGGAAAAGAAAATATAAACACACTTATCATAAGGAACAAGGATGTTCCTCTGAGCTTTCTGGCAATGAAGAAAAAAAAGAAAATATGATCAGTGGTTCTATTGGTATAGAAATACCACTTCTCAGAAGAGCAACTTTCTGCACCACAAAATATGAAAGAAAAATCTTCACTTGGAGCTTTATAGAAGTACTGAATAATAAAATGGAAAAACACAGTCATAGATTTCATGGGGCTGTATCTCATACTGACCTTCAGTCTAAATTAAAGACAGAGCCCTATAAATTCCAGCCCTGTAGAGGCAGTTCTATAAAGAAATAAGTAAGTACCATCCATATCTATAGACTGCTCACAGTATAACATGATCTAAGGAGAGAATTTAGAGGTTTTAGACCAGAATCTGCTTCTAAATTCTGTTTTTATTTATGAGCCTTTCCCCTCCAGGGACATTCTCTTTGTAAAATCAAACTTTTAAAACCCCCCAAAAACAAAATGTGCTTGATTTAATAACCTCTATTTGCTTTATCTTAAGTCTGTGTGGTTTAATGTAGTGTTTTATTATACTGGTATATATAATTCCTACTTATATTGTTTCTTGTATAAATGCATGAATTTATCCCCCATTGAGGACAGAACATGATTTTTTTTAAAATAGTGCCTGTAATATAAGATGATGATTATGGTATCACAAGCAATAAATTCTTTTTTGACAAAACTTGAACTGAAGTTATCCTACCCTCTTTCTTCTTTGTGTATCTTTAAGATTTATTGAAGGAGCCATAAAAAGAACACTCATAAAAAGTTTAATAATGAAGGCAGCTGGGGTGTAATTGCAGTAACAGTATGTTCCAGTGTTTCTGGTATCTTTCCAGTTCCAAATCTTATGACCAATCTAAAACAAAGCATCTTGATCTTAGTTTAAGAAGTATGATCTCTATAATAATTTTCTTATAATGATTACTTGGTTTAGGTCAGTATTACAGCAGGCCCTGCTTTTCACTCACAGCTGTAAGATCTTGAGTAAGTAAATTTACTTCTTAATAACTCATTTCAAACATACTGGTAATGCCTGGCTCGTAGGGTTACTATACACATTTAACAAGATAATGGTCATAAAAGCACTCTGTAAAAATACAATATGGATGTCAGATATAAGTATGAATATGCATACTTAGATACACACAAATGGACCCATAGTTTATACGCACACACTTCTTCATTACAATTAACTAATAGTATCTCCAACAGAAGAAATTTGAGCAAGACTTTTAATGGGTTCTGATTTTTTTAATTACTTTTAATAGTAGTAAACAATAATTTTATTTTAGAAAAAGTAACAGGTATGAGCCTAGACATGCTAAGAATATCTAAAGACTATTGCTGACACCTGTTCCTGAGTAGGCATTTTTACACAACTAACATGATAAAAAGCCTCAAGCATCATGCATTCTGTACGATGTGCAACAAGACACTGACAGTCTTTTTTTAAAAAATACCTGGAATTGAACTCAGAACCTTGCACTTGCCATATAGGCGCTGTGCCACTGAGCTATATGCCTGGCCTAACACTGACAGTTTTTCTGAAAGTTTTTATTTATGAAATGCATTCTTCTATGATACAGTTGTACAAAATACATGGTTTAATGAAGGATGACAATCAAGTTTGTATTTATTAACAGGAATTTTTTGTGAATTTACAGTAAGAATTCATTTTGAAAACTACGTTTCAAATATTTTGATCAAATTCTTCCCTATTTGGGAGAGGAATATCATTGGTATTCTGTTATATAGTATAATCATTTTAATTTGATGGAGGGAGTTAATCATCATCCCAAATTCCATCTCTTGGTTCAATCTCTTCTCTGCATTTAACTGTACGGTCCAATTAACTTGAGATTGTAGTCATTCAGGTTCCTTCTTCTTCCAAACACACTATGGACCAGGCCAAAGAGGAACGATTTGGCCAGCCTGAGTTCTACCTTCCATTATTTCCCTTGCTCGTTCTCTTTGATAGGTTTTCTGTGGAGTCCTGAACTAGTCAGAAGTGAGGGAAGAAATAATTCACTTTATAATCAACTGCAGTATAAAGACTAACACTTAGTTTTGTAAAAATATGCCCTCTTAGAGTATCTCTACCTTCTGATTTTTTAAATTGGGGATTAATTCTAGAGAAATAAAAATAACTCCTCTGCTTAAAATCTTCAAAGTTGACCCTCTTTTGGAGCTCAGGATCAGCTCCATAGTAAAAGTCCCAGCTTGGCTCCTCCTTTCTCTGCCTCACTGTTTCCTACTCTCCACAGGGAACCTGGAGCATCAGTCACAGTCATCCCCGGCCACCCCTCCCGTACCCCTCACTCTTTCTGTGCTTTGCTCAGACTATTCCAAAACCTGGATGCCTTTCATTGTCCCCCCCTGGAAATCTCTGCCATTGAGACTCAAGTCAAATAACAGAGTGCTGGTAACTGCATGACCAGTACACTCTGTATACAGCAATCCCTTTACGAAACCAAAGTGTAGAAATTCTCATTAGTACCGTAACCGTCAGTGACCTGTGTAAGAAGAAATGTGCTACACACTACTTCGCTTCCCCTGCCCAGGCTGTTAGGCACAGCCAGGCACGACCAGGTTTCACTTGTAGACAAAACTAAAAAGGCAGCTTTGGATGGAGGGTGATGCTCTGCATTAGGATAGCCTGGTTCATTGTTTCGACCTTTACCCTTTTCCTTAAAGCATCCCTCTTTTCTAGAGCTGAGTAGAAATCAAAATACTTCCTGAAAAAAATCAGAAAATTTATGGTTCTTTTCAAACTTTTTAAAAATTGATGCAACAGCAGGTTGAGTGAACCCAGAGGATGGCGTGCAGAAATTAATTTTTCATTTATTCTCTAGGAAGAGAGCTATTTTAAATTTGGCAAGTGTGATATATGTTTTCCTTCTTCCATAAATCAACTCTCTCCTTGGGAATTTTAGATCTATTTATTGATCTGCATGGACCACGGTCCCTTAAGTCTTTGTTCCATTAATCATTGAGTAATTTCCAAGGAATGATGCTCACAGAGATGATTCTTTCTAACTCAAGCCAGAGGCAACCATTTATAGGGCATATCACCTATGAAAATGAAACAGTGATGTCACCACCAGTCTACCCAAATGCAAAGGACCATCTTCCCTGTTTTAATGGCCTTCCAGGAATGGAACAGAAAGGAAGACCAGAAAAGGCATGTTACACAGTTGGTGCTAGGAAGGCACTGTGTTTCAAATTGGGTAGTGTACCAACAAGGAAAGAAGGGTCCATGAACTCCCAGGAAACCAGCATCTATGCCCAGTAACCTGGGTAAAGACTGACTATGCCTTGAGAGTTGCCAGTTTTGGAAAAGACACAACCAACTCATTTCTTCCACACAAAACCTTCTATTTAAATTTTTCAAATAATCAGACTGCATGAAGTGGCCCCAATTAGCAATTCATTTGGGAGATGGCAGCTAGTCATCATTATTTACACACAAGTGTAATTTAGAGCCAGTCAGTTATTTTTCTCATAACACATAACCACAGTCAATTATTTTTCTCTAAACCCAGAACCACTAATGGGAGTTTAGGAAACAGGAAATAGAAAGGAATAGAAATAATTGGTCTTGAGGTACAGATAGAGATAGGGGTTGATATGCTGTGGACACACACTGCTAAACAGAAGTTCACAGAAGGGAGAAGGGAAGGGTCACATATATAGCTCTCTTTACAGATGCTTCCCCAAGGGAGCTCATGAGTGGCCTTGTGCTGGAGAACCTGGCCTAACAAGTACACACAGGGCTGGTGTCAATACAGCAAAATATTGAAGTACTATCCATAACCACATTATCTAAAATCAGTGGATCCAGATATGTTCTAGAATTCAGAATATTGCAGATCTTTGAAAGGTGATAGGACACAGATATCTTATCAACAGCCTCATTTTCCATTGGCTCAAATTCATTATGAAACAACCTGTGTTTGCCAGAGCTTTTCAAATTTCAAAGTTTCAGCTTAGACATTGTGGACCTGTACTTCTGTACTGGATGACAAACCCAATGGCTCTCCCTTCACACCGGCACCCGAACCTCTCCCATGACCCAGTGCCTGAAAGACATTGCCTGGCCCAGCAGCCTACTGAGAACAGGCCCTGGGCCTCTTCAGCCTCAGGTTGGCTAAACCTTTCTAAACTTTGTGCAACAGAGATGGACATATTTACATCCTAAGAAGCATCTGTGATGTTGTGGGAAAACCCTGGATTTGTAGTCAAAAGGCTAAGGATCCCTTTTATCTGCTAGTCACTCACTCAGGGACTCTGAGTAACCCAGTTATCTCCTCTGAATTTCAGTGTGTTAATCTATAAAATGTAAATAATAATATATTTTATGGTTCAGAAGATTAAATGAAGTATTTGGGGTTAAAGCACTTTATACACTATGAATTGCTATCCCAGTATATCATGATTTCTACTGCCATTAGGAAAATGAAACAAAACAGTGTGTGTAAAATTTCTTTATACACTAAATTACGTACACAACTGGAATTGTACTGTTATTGCGAACTTCCCTGTCATGCAAGAGGATCTGGTTTCACAGAGTTGTGTGGAAAACTTAGGCTGTACAGCCACAAGAAGCAAACTTCTACAATCACCACTGTGTCCCACTTCCTACTGTGACTGGCCCCTGGCAAAGAGAACAGATAAGAAAAAAACAGGAGCCCTGCTGAGGGGTCTGCCTTGAAAAGCATGCACAGGACATGCAGCCAGGTTAGGGAAGCCACCTCCCATCAGTCTCCTTGAAGGGGCACATCTGTAGTCATAGACCAACAAGGTTCCTGTATCCCATATCCCTCAAAATGCCTGGGTGCAGCACCAGCCCTGCTACTCAGGCTGCATCTCCAGAGAGCAATTCTTTTCATTCTGTAAACGTTGGGATCCACAACTGCACATTTAGAATAATGATGCCTGCTTCATAGAGTCATGGAGAGTAATCACTGAGAATGTATGCAAAGCCCTTTGAACATCATAACGCACAACTCAAATGTGAAGTTAACTGTTATGGCATGGCCAGCTGGGGACACAATGGTAGCTCAGATGCAGAGTTTCTAAGTAATGGGGCTGAGCTACCAACCTTTGGTGGAAAACCACACCCTTCCTTGTGCTGGCTGAGGAAAGCAGGCTGCAAAGCATCACACGCAGCCACGTTCTCTTCCCTGGGCCTGGACAGATCATTGCAAGGTACTGTTGAGAATGAAAGAATGGACTCTTCAGCCCTTTGGGCGTCACAAGTGTTCTTTTCTGTGCTCTGTTCTGTTCTGTTTGTTTTTAATTCTGGGTTTTCCTCAATTTATAGATTTGACAATTCTATGTGAATTTGAGCCCTGGAGAGCTAACAGCATGGGATTGCACAGAATTGATGTTGTATGCTTTAACTTCAAACAGCTGAACTCAAAGCAAAGAACTAAATAGAACATTCTAGAGTGCTGCTCTTAGAGTGCATGTCTAGGAATTTAAATGGGTTTGAATCTCTGGACCTTGCTATAGAAGAGTTTTCACTGTAACTGGCCAGACCCAACACTGGGATGACACTGACCTGAACCCCTAAAATTTGTTGTGTATGCATGAAAGTCTCCATGCATTTTCTTCCATGCATGTTTGATTGTATTCCCTTGCCTACTAATTCTTAAAACAGGAAGATTGTTTCCAAGGGACCTCTTTTAGAGACAAAGCATTAAAATTCAAGGTGTGACAATCTCATAAAGATCCCATTCTAACGATGGTAATACAAGGTTAAGAAGTTTTTAGTTGGGGCTGGGGATTTAGTTCAGCAGCATAAGCACCTGCCTGGCAAGCACAAGGTCATAAGTTTGATCCCCTGTACAAAAAAACAAAAAGATGTTTTTAGTTGTTTTCTACACTTGTCTTTAGTCCTTTTCAAATCCTACTATTATTACTCTCCAGCTAGAAATAGTATTTTGTCATAGATGAAGAGAAAAAGTAACTAAAAATGAGAAATCAAAATCTGTGCAAATGAAAACCATAATGAACATCACCTTACTCCAGTAAGAATGGCTATTATCAAAAAGACAAAAGAGAGCACGTACTGGCAAGGATGTAGAGAACACAGTGTTTCAGAATGCTGCTGATAGGAATGCAAATTCTTGCAGTCATTATAGAAAATAGCATAGAAGTTCCTGACAGAATTAAAGATAGAACTTCCATATGCTCCAGCACTCTCAGTACTAGGTATTTATTCAAAGGAAATGAAATCAGTATGTTGAAGAAACACCAAACTCTCAGGTTCATTGCAGCACTATTCATAGTAGCTAAGAGATAGAAAGTATATACAAGTTGATGAATGAATGAGTGAATGAATGAAAAAGCAGAACAAGGAAAAGAGATGACTTATCTTACAAGGAAAAAAGAATGGGTGGTATTTATGCACAATGGATACGATTCCATCATGAAGAGTGAAATCCTGTCTTTTACAACAGCATGGATAGAACTGGAGGTCATTGTGTTAAGTGAGAGAAGACAGGCACAGAAAGACATGTACCACATGGTCTTATTCATATGTGGAATTACAATAGTTAATCTCATAGAAGTTGAGAGTATAATTGGAAGTTACCAGAGACCAAGGAGAATAGGGAGATACTGAGTTTTATAGTTACAGTTCTAACTAGAGAAAAATAAAAAGTTCTGTCATGCTATCATGCAGCAGAATTGCTATAGATAGCAATTATGTACTTCATATGTTAAAAAGCTATAAAAAGGGCTTTAAATGTTTTTACCATAAATAAATGGTAATTAAAGGTAGATATGCTCAGCCTGGTTTAAACATTTCATGATGTATATCTGCATCAAAACATTACTTGCTATCACATTAATATGTACAGTTTTTCTGTGTATCAGTTAAAAATAAATTTAATTAATGAAAGAAAAAGCCAAGATCAAATCCCTGAGCCACAGAGCAATTTGACAAAATCAGCTGTAACTGTAAAATGCAGATTAAATAATTTATACCTTATTTGATTCTTATTTTGAGACCAAATAGGCACAATATTACAAGATATGGTTTCTGCTATAACTTATCCTCTAAAGATGATGCCAGGATAGACAAGTTGAAAAACTTAGGAAGCAAATATACCACATCCATTCCAAACCATCCTCTAGTTTGTATTTAAAATGTTCTCTTTAATACCTTTTCATCATACATAGAACTTCCTTCATGGAGAAAATAGACACGTAATGTAATTATCTGTTTAGCAACAGCTTTGTTATATTGCCAGACATCTTTTAAATTGTAGGACAATGCTATACTAATATTCTTAGCTTTCAATATTTAACCCAGACTTCAGATTATACATAATAGGGCCCTAAATCATCTGTGCCTGCAATTTAGGTTAGGATTGCCATCTCGGTTCCCTGAGAATTCCTCATGCTTTGGAATTTTTGTCACTGTTTTTAACATCGGACCTAGGCAGTGGGAAGGCATATGGCATTGTCTTGGGAAACAAATTAACAACTTGCCTTGTCTCTGCAGACCCAGGGGGCAGGCTCCCCTCGCTCCTCCCCCAGCCACACCATCAGCAGGCCCATCCCCATGCCCATCCGCTCGGCCTCTGCCTGCTCCACCCCAACGCACGCGCCTCAGGACTCTCTCACTGGGGTAGGGGGAGATGTGCAAGAGGCGTTTGCACAAAGTAAGTGCTTTTGTTGTTGTTCTCCTTGGCTTTTAGTGGCAAATAAGTCACCAGGGTCCACTGGATGGTGGAGATTCGTCAGAGCTACAGCTGGCCCAAGGCTGGGCTGCAGGTTGTCTGAAGCATCTTACAAATTCCCTGTGTGGATCTGCTCCTCGATTCACCATTCGATCTTCCTGCCCCGTTTCTTAATAAGTCTTTGTTCTTTGAGTTACAGGAAATATTTTAATGAGTCTCCCAGCATCCATGGCTTCTCTTAAAGCAAAGTCAAGATTGAGATTAAATAATTCCAGCTCCCTTAGCTCTAAGGTGATAGAGAAAGACATGCAATAATTCTTTAGATCCCCTGGTAAGATGCCCTACTGCCTCTGTAAAACGAGGCTACAAAGTTAGATCTCCACAGTCAGTAAAAGAAGCCCAGAGGGGCCTGGAGATAACAACCATTATTCTTCATGGGCAGGAATAAGACGTGCCTCGAAGCAAGTGATTGGACCCTTTTCTTACAATCACTTGTTAAATTTAGAGTATAAGAAAAAAAAATGCTCCTGTACACTCTTTCAACCAAGCGTTCTCATACGCAGAAGTAACCCCTATTAAGAGTTTGGCTCTTCTCAACTTTTTGTGTGTATACAAAGAGATATCTTTGTATATATTGATAGATACGTACTCTTTTTTTCCCACATAAACCATGTCCTGCATTGCATTTTGATCTGCAGTTTGTGTTTCTTAGAATTAAAACTGTGTTGTGGACATCTTTCCACGTCCTCACATAAAGATCAAAGGGAAAGAAAGACATGTTTCAGTTTTAATTTTAAGACAAAAGGCAACATAAAATCAAAGGACAAAAAAAAATCAAATATAAGGAAACCATTTCCAACACATGTGATAGTCAATTTTCATAATTTCAGCTATATATAAAGCATGTAGAGATCAGTAAGTAAATGACACTCCCCCATAACAAAAATGGAAATATAAATTCCCCATAAATATATGAAAAGCTGCCCAACCTCACAAATAATTGCTGGAACACAAATTTTCTTTTTCCTAGTGGATTTTTAGAATTTTTTTAACCCTGTTAATACCCAGGAACAGTAAGACTCAGAAAACAGACACTCTCATTCATAGTGTATGAGGTAAAACCTTAACACACTATAATGAGAGACAGTAACAGACTTTCTACTCTGTATGGAAGTAAAGTTCTCATATTAGGTCTTTTTATTCTAAGCACCGAATTTAATTCAAGAACAGTTTAACTGGCAAAATAACTTTCTTCTTAAAAGTTTTAGAAGACAAAATATCCTTTCTCCCAATTGTGTTTTAAAATCTACAGATTCTGTATTTTAAATCAACTTGTGCTTTCTATTATAATTAATGGATTTGTCTAGCTACCTTGATTTCTTTAATATATTTATTACTTTCCTTAGTTAGTATTGCTTTCTGAGAAATGGCGATGAAATGTAGCCCTGAGGTAGCCCTTGGCTCATAAAATGCTCATGCTACATAATTGCATTAGTCACTCAGGTATTTGAAATCTGGAACCTTTGTTTCCAAATGTATTTTGCTAATTAGCCCTCTGTTCCAGCTTCATTTTGCCCCACTCACAGGCCAGTCCACAAATACCCATGTAACTCTTAGTGTGCCTGAAATGTAAGAACAATTTTTTTCCACCATAGACTATGTTCCTACATAATCTAATCTGAATTCCAGTTCAGGGTACCAGACATGTATGCGCCCATGTCTTGGGAGTAGGAGCGAGATTCCTCACCCATTTCCCACACTCAAGAAGCGTATAGTTCATAGGCCGCCTATTCCCCGGAGCTCTCTGTCCTGCTAGGAAGAGTTCTAGAGGCTCTGAGAAGAGACCAAGCCTGTGCTGAAAGAGACCACAATCCAGTGCTTAGCTACAGCACAATAGCTAGAGCAGTAACAGTAGACAGGATGTGCAGGTCCCCTGGAAAACTGAGACCCATCATCTGTGTATTCCTAGGAAAGATGTTTGCACATGCTGGTTTACCTGCCACTCTCCCAGTTTGTGCCAGGTCAGCCGGTCATATTAATGTCAGTCCTTTTCCCTTTCAACATTGTCCCACTTTGGACAATTAATTACATGAACCACCACTACTAGCCATGTCCTCTTTCATTAAGAGCCACCACCCTAAGTGCAGTAGTTCTGTTATTGTCATTGTTGTTTTTGTTTTTAAGCCAAGAACCAAAGGACTTTTGTTGAAATAAGTTGTCAGTGGAAATGACAAACAACATAAAAACTTGGGTGAAGGAATAGCTTAGATTTCTTAGATTTTTTTTTCTTTACTGAAGGTTCAAGAAGAAATCTAAGGAATGATTTGCTAGTGGCAGCAGACTCCATCACTAACACCATGTCTTCTCTGGTGAAAGAGCTGAATTCAGGTGAGTCCTTGTTCTCCTCTCACCTGTCTACTCATCTTAGAGGGACTCATCCACCTGTCCCTATTACACGCCTGCCCATTGTCAAATATAAAAGGTCTATGTGATAATTTAAAGGTCTATGTAATAATTTGTTGGTATAGTCAGACATTTGGTAATGTTTATATTTTGCTTATTATAAGACTATTAATATTATACTCAATGCAGAAAATTTGGGAAATGCAGAAAAGAATAAAGAAAAATATTAAAATTGACACATACATTTGAAACTATGCTCAACTATAGCAGAGTAAGAGATATGGTGTTAGCTACTGTTGATGTCCAGTTGTCTTAAGTAAAGTACTGTGTTGCCTATGTTGTCCTGTTCTGATCTGCTCTGTACTGTCCCCTTTTGTTTTATTCTCTTTCAAATTAATAAAAAAATTTAAAAAAAAATAAAATTGACACATACTTTAGATTCCAAAGATAACCACAGTTAACATGTATCATAATCCATAGCAAAGTGATGCTGGACTTATTTCAAAGGGTCAAGTATTTTATTGACCTACTAGACTGTATTGGGGGTGATAATCTTTGAATGAAGCTAAAATGACACTTACCTTTTCAATATTACCAAAGAAAAATCTGCCCAAAAGTGAATATCATAAAATTGCAGAACAGTCTTTAGCTTCCTAATATCACATAAAGTTTTTAAAACTTTTAACAGCATGAACATACAAATGAATGTTTTAATGGGCATTGATGCATCTCCACCTATTTCTTAAAGCAAATCTAGCAAGATATTTGTTAGACTGGACTACGGTCTGATAGCTGAGATTAAAAATATAAGAAATAAAACCTCAGTATTTTTTTTAAATCCTGAGCTTAAATTTCTAATAAGAATTAAAGTAATTGAAAATTGTTGTTTCTATTTAAGATTACCAAATAGGCTAAAGCAACATGATTAATAAACATTCCACCATTCTAACAAACGATAAATGATGGGGAATGTCTCATGTACGATAGTTTATACTCATAATTCTTTAAAATAGAGATTGCAATATTTTGGGGTTGTATTTTCTAATATTAATTAATATAAGTAATATAACAATTTTAATGTGGACTTTTTGCAGAAAAAACACTTTTAAAAAGCCAAGTCAGTAAAACAAAAAAATTCCTTGTGAGAGTTTTGAGATAAAAAAAGAAAATGTGTGCCAAATTATAGTGATTTGTGTATCAATTCTCATTTTGAAAAATATTGATTTGACTAATGTACAGTAAATGGCTAATGTTTCATACAGCATGTGTTATGTTAAGCCCAGTCCTTTATTTGAAGGTCATAAACCATCTAACCAGTCACTCTTTATTTCTTCAATTGTACCACTAGAGGCGGGGAGTGAAACAGAGAGTAATGTGGATTCCGAATTTGCACGGACTCAGTTTGAAGATCTGGTTCCATCACCCACCTCTGAAAAGGCTTTTCTAGCACAGATCCATGCACGAAAACCCGGGTACATTCACGGGGGCGCTACCACAAGCACCATGCACGGTGACATGTGAGTATCTGCAGAGTGTCCGCAGCAGAACAATCAGTAGGGAACAATGCAAGCCACAGCACGGCTGTTTAATTCTTTACTTGAGAAGGTAATGATGCGGTTTCCCTTTCTGCCGAAAGAGGCAGGAGGGCGGATACATTTAAATTAGACTCCCGGACTCTTTCCCACCCCACCCTTATGCTTACCAGGGAGTATCAGTAAAAGAAACCAGTCTCTGCTTATTGCAGCGACGCTTCTCAATTTATGATGAAGTTATACCCTGATAAACCCCTCACAAACTGAAAATATCACAAGCTGAAAATGCATGTAATACAACTAACTATGGAACAGCCTGGTTGAGCAACGCAGAGCACTGCAGAGGCAGCTCAGGCATGCGCACTCCTGACCCGCGGGGTAACCGGAAACTACTGCGGCCCAGCATCAAGAGGCAACACCCACTGCGGGTCAGAAGCCTGCTGAATGATCCAAATTCAAAATGCAAAGTATGGGTGCTCCTGAGAGCACACTGCTTTTGCATCATTGTAAAGTTGTCAGTCAAACCCTAGTAAGTCAGGAGTCATCTGTAATGGGAGAAGAAGGAAGGAAGGAAGGAAGGAAGGAAGGAAGGAAGGAAGGAAGGAAGGAAGGAAGGAAGGGCTTCTGCATTTCTAGGGCTCACAAGTAAATTCAAGAAATCAGTCATTCTGTCTTTTGAACTTTGCACTTATCCCATGATATTGGACAGGTGTTTGCTCACAATGGATGTAAACAACAAATATTTGGATTGAATTAAGTAGATATTTAAAATTCCATTTTAAAGAGATACCTGACCCTCCGCAGAAGACTTAATTTGTGAAGATTTACATGCTAGTAAATTTCTGTAGCTTGATTCAAGCCTGCAGAATCAGTGACATTCCCATTACATTTATCTGTGGCCTTCAAAGTAGTTAGCAGAGGAAATAAAGTCTAAAAAGCAAAAGCAAAGCTTGGAGAGAGCTACAGAGCCCAATTTGGGAAGGAATAAAGAAGGGAAGGAAGTGAACTCTTTGGAGCATGAGTTTCAGGAAGTTATGAGAATCACAGCTAAAGGCTGACCCATAGGCTGAGAAAGGGAATTGGAAAACACTAAAAGATGACAGGGTGACACTTAATGTGAAAAGTACTTCAGACTACTCTACAAAAATAAACTGGCTACTTTACAGACGTGAGGAAGAAACTAACCAGAGGCCTTTCTGTGTTAGCCGTCAATCCAACTAGCAAGCAAAAGACAAGCAATAAGGGAGAGTTATAAAGAAACCTAGTTTGAAAGCCAGATGTGAGGCAGCAGCGTGTCCAATCAGAACAGAATTGTTAAGATGTAATTTAGAATGGCTGCGTACAGCTGCTTCTAATTTTAGTTTGCTTTCTTTTCCTTCCCTCTATATTTTAGAATTGTTTGATTTGTTTGTTATTCCAAATCAAAAATTGTCATGTGTTTTGTCTGGTAAATACATATCTCCTTGGGTTTATATGGTTAAGCATTCACATGGTATCTACCTAAAATTTCTTTGTCTCAGTCCTAAAATGTAAAACTTATTCAAGACCACTACGACCACCAGTCTGCTGAGCCTGGTTTACCCCAGAGCAAGACCAGTTGCTCCAAGTGTTTGGGGAGTTGGGAAAGGGAGGTTGGCAGAGGCCTCACGGACCCATTTAGTCAGCCCTCAATGAGAACACGTCACACAGATATAAAAAAGCATGAATGATGCATTTAAGTTCGAACTCAGAAACAGTTACATGAAATGAAAATTTTAGGGAATATTTTAATATCTGTACTGTCAATCATGTAGAAACTGCATTTTACCTGAAAATATTAAGTCCTATGATTTAGGAACTAAATTTTTGTTCAGTCCCATGAAGCACCTTATACATACTAGGCTGAAAAGATGGAGATAGAGTCTTGTAATAATGAATGAGGTCGTTCTTACATATTATATAGTGAAATTAGGCCATTTAGGTGGACTTTGCAAGTTCAGAGCTAGTATAAAATTTTAAAGTAGTTAGTTCAATCCCTGCTACCAAAAAAAAAAAAATTCAAAGTCAAAGCTGTAGGGTAGAGGATTAGCCTTCTTAGCACCAATTTGCTGATGATCCAAGACTTAATTCCATTTAAAAAATGAATCCAGTATGTATAACACAAAGAAAGTTAAATTAATCTGGATATGCTAGCCCACCTATGTGATCCTAGCATTCTGGGAGACTGAGGTAGGAGGATCATAAATTGAAGCCCAGCCTAACTGGGCAACTTAGAGACTCAACAAGACTAGTCTCAAAATACAGATGATAGACAATTGATAGATCGATCGATAGATCGATAGATAGATAGATAGATAGATAGATAAATACATTTTGAAGAGTTAGGGATGCAGTTCAGTGCATAAGTACCCCTAGCCTGGATTCGTTCTGTAGTACTGTGGAGGGAGAGAGAATATGAACAAATGTCCTTAAGCATTATTTCACTAGAGGGCTCACTCTCCTTATAGACAAGGTTCTTCAATTCTATTTTTTTTAAGCCCCCATATTGGGAAAACTCAATATCCCTTCAAAAGACAAGTTTGTCTTTCTAAGAATGTAGAACATGCAGAGGACCCAGCCATTGCTGCAAACCCCAGGAAAACAAAGATGAACAGACTGCAGTGAGGAGAAAAAAATCTGTGTATGAAAAGATTTTAATGATCTATTTTTCCAACACTTCAATGTTTTAACAAGTTTTCCTTTAGGTCAAAAATTTTAAAAAGGCAGGAAAGTGAATTGGAGCACTATTGAAAATAAATGTGCTAACCAAACTACAGCTGTCACATGAATCCCACTCATGCTTCTCTTAAAAGATTTGCTCCAAAAATGCCATCTGCACTTTATTCCCAGAGTTACTGAAGACGGGGACCCCTACGTCCAGCCAGAAGAGGAAAATTATGAGAATGACTCAGTCCGGCAGCTGGAGAATGAGCTGAAGATGGAGGAATACCTGAAACAGAAACTGCAAGATGAAACCTACCAGGTATGGAGCCAGGTGCCCCCACCTCACCTCCACCCACGGCCCACCTGGTGTAGGTGAGCCTTTCACGTCACTCCTACCTTCTACCCTGCTTTCAAGAACGTTTTTAGGGTGCTCCTTAACCCATGTATTCCAGCAAAAGCCCGTGTATTCAGTATGAGGACCCAGAGTCTTTGCACAGGGCTATATCGCCAGCCTTGTTTTTAATTTTTTATTTTGAGTCACCAGGGCTTGAATTTGTGATCCTCCTGTCTCACCCTTCTAGTGTGCTAGAATTATAGGCATGAGCCACCATGCCCTGCTTTACAGGGCCTTTATAGTGTCACATTGTCTCTCCCTATGCATTCTTACTAGTTGTGGTCTGGAAAGAGAAAGGAGACCTGAGACATTAGTGGGGACATAGTGACTAACAATCAAAACTCCTCTGAGATTATTAAGATTCTGTGTTTTCATAAATTAAGAAAGAAGGCTCCATGTGGTAATGCACACCTACAATTCCAGCCATGTGGCAGGCTGAGCAGGAGAATTGTAAGTTTGAAGCCACCCTGGGCAATTTAGGCAGACCTTATCTGAAAAGTTAAAAGGGGTGGAGATATAGTTGAATGATAGGGTACTTGCTAACATGGGCAAGGGCCCGAATTCAGTCTTCAGTACTGGAAAAAAAGAAGAAGAGGAAGGAAGAAGAAGGGGTTGGGGAGGGGAGGGGGAGGAAAAGGAAGAGAATTAGTAAGAGGAGAGGAAGAGGATGAAAATAGAAGAAAAAGAAGAAAAGATGGTGACAAGGAACAGAGTACAAGGAAATTGAATCAACATATCTACCTCCTCCCTGATATATTTGTTGTCCACAATCTCTCCCACTGCCCATCTCATGCCAGATATAAGTAGAAGGGTGACAAGACTTCCTGGGAAATACCAGAGAACCTCTAGGCCCAGGTTCCACAGGGTAAAGATAACATAATCTTGAGACAACCTGGAGTTTATTAGCTTATTTGCGAGTTCATAAACACAGCACATGCAAGTGGGAATAAATGTGATTAGTCACTTATCCTGCAGCAATACAGTTTCCCCAGGGATTGTTCCACAGCCTTGTTTATCTCTCTGTGTGCATCCTTTCTCTTCAGTCCACAGGTGTGTTGAAGATGTGTTGTTGGCTCAGGGAGGTTTGCCTGGTAGAGACCTGCTGGTCCTTGCCCTACTGGGTATTTTTTGCCTGTCAGACTGTCCAAAGGCCACACAAGCTTTCTCCATATTCTTAGGAAACCAGTGATGCTTTCTTACTCTGTTAGTGAGGGACAGAAAAACTGAGGGGAAAATGGTCCCCTTGAAATGTTTTCCCAAGAAGAATGTAGCAAGAGAGAAACTGAAGCTCATGGACTTCACCCCACAATACAAAGCACAAGTGTTGCCTCTTTGGAATGTTCCAGTGGCCTTTCAATTTAACAGTCACATTTCAGAAGAAACAAAAATGTTGTTCTAATTATACAAAAAGAGTGATAATATATGTGGAGCCATGCACCTGTGCTACAAAAACATAGTTACCTGATTGCAAAGCCGTGGAGTACACTCCTCCCTTGTGACTTATGTGGCTCCTCCACAAAAAGGAATAGCCTAGACTAAAGCTGGTAGGACCTCCCTGGAACTCTGAGGGATGACATTCTTGCTAGTACCCTACATGGCAAAAGGGAGCGAGATGAGGCTACATAATCAATGCTCTGATTCATGTTGTGAGAGATGGCTGCTATGCCTCGCTCTTTGAGTTCAAATCAGTTCCTGGATTTTGGTGACAAGAGTAACTGAAATTCTAGAAGTTCTTTTAAAGAAAGGTAACCTTTTGTTATTCTATATCAAATATTAGATTTTTATTTATTTTAATAAATTAGAAATTTAACCTTAGGAGAGTAAAATGAAGAGAGAGTGTATCAATGTCTTAAGATCCAACTGGGCATCTCTGGTAAGTCTTAAGCTCCTTGTGTCTGTCCTTACCTTTCCACACCTGGTGACTTCAAGGGAAAGGACAGGGGAGGGACTGAAAAAACATCACAAGCTCCTGTATCCTCACTTGAAACATAATATGCTCTGGAGAATACTGAAGTGGTTTTCCTTGAATGCTTTGTGAGCAGAGAGTGATTGGATGGTTCTGAATGCTACTTTCATTCATTGGACTCTTTCTGTCTTTGTGCATGGCTTCCAGCCAAATAATTCACCAGCTTTACTGCATCACTGACTTGACATGTCACCTTTCTTGTTTGTGCCCTTTGTTACCCACAGGTCAGCTTGCAAGGTTGAATGCAATATCCTTTTATCACTCTCCTCTCAAGTAAGTACCCTCTTGTTTAGGTGGAAACATGGACACTGTACACTGAATTCTGATAACTTGTAGCCTAAGTTCACAATCACTCTGTCTTAGGTGTTGCTTTTTATGTAATAGAATATCCTCCTTTCCTGCTAATATCAAAGAATCATCTCAGTTTACAGAGTATCTCATTTTACTCCAGCGAAATTTCCCAAACTTCATTGAGAGTTGACTTTTTACTCTGTTGATTAGGAAAACTGATGCACCAGAGAAAGCCCCACGTGCCTTTTTGGCCAGGAAGTGAAGGTAGCCCCATCACCAATTCATCACAGCATCAGAATATTTGCTTTCTGTTACATCAGTAGGAAAAGACCGACTTGTTCAGCATCTCTAGATAGGTCAGCTCCTTCATTATGCTGAACTCAAGGTCTAAAGGACCAAAAATGTGTACCCTAACAAGTGAAAGCAAAATCAAGTATCATTAAAGAAATAAAAGAATCAAAACACAGGAAAAAATCTGTAGCCTTGTATTTTGGAGATAACTAATTCAGTTCTATTATGGAACTGAGAAGGATATAAAATAATTGAAAATAATATTCATATGTCATGTGACCCAACCCCAAGGAACTACCTAAATATGTGTAAAATCCCCAATAGTTTTTAATGTAGAAAGAATTGTAGTTTGTTGGCAGAATCACTTGAAAGTAGTGGTCTGAAGCTTGGATTCTGTTAGAGCTAATTTCAAATACAGTAGCATATTTCACCAAATCCTAGCAGCAAAAATATGAGCAAATTACTAGACCTGTGTTAGCCTCGGTTTCCTCTATATGACACATGTCATAGCATCTATCTTATAGAAGAGCTACACTCCCTGGAAGACAGTTTTTAAAAGGACTGATACAATGGCAGGCACACTATAATTTATCATGAGCATGCACAAATATTCCTGCCACTGAGCCCCATGCTTTACAAGCAATTTAATACCTAGAGTTGGGGCAGCAGCAATGTAAGCGTATGGGAACCACTGAGACTCAGAACCAGCTGGCTCTCTCCGCTTTTATAAGCAAGGCCCACACTCAGCCACATGCAGTGGTGTGAGAGACTTAGGGCTACCCTGTTTCATAAATCTAGATGGCTTCTCTGGCTCGAGCTAATGGTCATTTAGATGTATCCCATTATAGATCAAAGCTAATCGCTTCCCACAGTAATCTAGTTGCAGTGGCCCAAAGACTTGTGTTTATTTTAGATATATAGTCCTTTCCAAGTATGGAATTCTGTAATGCAACTGAAAATAAACTTTACCTGCCATGATTGCTAGTTTAAGAGAGAGAGAGAGAGAAAGAGAGAGAGAGAGAGAGAGAGAGAGAGAGAGAGAGAGATTTCCTCTGCAATATCTCAGTCAGTAAAGAACAGAAGCTAGCTTGAACACTACTGACCTGTCTCAGGCTTTAGATTAAGATTAAGTAAAGAAAATCTCACATAATTGCTATGACGAAATACACTTTATGAGCTGTGAGGAAGTATCTTACTGACCTCACTCTACTCTTCCTCCCTTAAATTTGAGAATGCAATACCACATCCTCTCTAGATTCATTATGACTTGAATAGAAAAATTCCCAGGAGCAGTCTCTGAAAACATTCACTCTAGTTACAACAAACCTAGTCTCAAAGAAGCAAACCTTTTCCTTTAATAATAATTCCTTTCCCTTAGCTCCAGCAATTTGGTAATTTATGTTTTGCATATGTTGAAATAGTATTGGTTAATTCTTAGAAAAATATTTCTTTTTAAGAAGAATAGCTTTGATATAACCCGACATAAAAACTGCCATTGGATTCTTCTTGTGCCTAAGTATGAAAATTTTCAGTACCTGCAAGCTCTTTGACCATTTATTAATCTTTGTTGCAAATTTGGCAGTGAAAAATTAAATAGTTGTGACATCAGCTATTTATTGCCTCAGGTACCCTGCCTCATATGCATTCCACAGGACTTTAAACAGAACCAGCCTGTTGCTAAATCAGCCACTTAGGCACAATTCATTTAAAATCTAATAGAACACTATAAAGAGTAGTAGCTTTTCATCTTTGTAGCTAGGTCTATCCTACCATAATTTTTCTTAATATAGCCAAGAAATGCAATTGAAATTTTAAAAGCTTATATTATTAAAGTATGTTTGCTTGGATTTTATGACTGTGCTACAAGACTAAAAATTATCCCAGCGTATATGCATCTCTTATCCATGGATCCTGAGCTGATTTCATCAGCTTGATGCCAGTCAGCCATCTGCCGAGGCAGAGCCGTACATGGGTATGGAACAGAGGGTGAAACACCAGAGACATAGGAGGTTCATTATCTGCCTGAAGAGGACTTTAGGCTTAGTTGAAAATACACACTTATCAGCATACTAAGCACATAAATAGAGTGCTGGGTTATTGCTTTTCATCTAGTCACTTTTGAAGAAATAGTATACGTAATGAGTAGTACTCCACCTAGTGTTCTCCAAGGATCCATTTTGGCCCACTCCTGTCTTTGGATTTGTCATTTTTTTCATCCTCTGGCCACGTGATGTATCACCATCGTTGGCCTCACGTCCTAACTTCAGAAACTGGGGGACTAAACCATAGAAAGTAGATTTAAAAAAAAATATCCAGAGGGCATCGTGATAGTCAGTATTTTCACACAAAGAATAGCACAGATGTTTGTTTGTATTACTTAAACTTTCCAGATAGCTCAGATTCCCCTTAAGAAAGAGACTCCACAAGGAGGACTTCCTGTCCTCTCCTCCAGAAAGTGTGGCAGTGCACAGTGTCATAGGACACTTGTTCCTGATTGCCTAATTGGCATAGGAAGGCAGTACAGTGAATGTCTATGCTTGTATGCGTGCGTGCGTGCGTGTGTATGCGTGCGTGCGTGCGTGTGTGTGTGTGTGTGTTGGGGTAAGGGGAATCCTAAGATTCACAGTTCTAATTTAGAAACAGTTTTCATCTTTTAAAAAAAATTACACATTCCTTATTCCCAGGCAAGCTATAGTCAGACAGATGATGAAAGTAACATGAAAAATGATGATGATGGAGAGCGATGTACCCACACAGAGGAGGAAGACAGCAGCTGGCAGCAGCCTCGTCGAAGAGAGGAGTCACCACACCCAGCACCTCCCGACAAACCCCACTCCTAAAGATGTGTTCTGATGCCTATAGTGCAGCTAATTTTTTGTTCTAAGATTTGTAGTTCATAGGTGTGTGTTCTAGAAGGGAAGAAAAGTCGACTTCTGTTCAAACTTAATTTCTCAGCCACACCTTCTGTAACACAGCTCACCCCGAGAATCCATGCTGCTGTTACACACGATGGCAGTATTAACAAGCATTTTAAACTTTTGCACATGATATTGAACTCTTTCAGTTTACAATGACAATATTAATACTGTTTAAGAGCTAGAAGTTTGATTTCTGGGTTCTTTGAGATTTTAGCAAAACAGTTTATTATCCACTTTACATTTTTTTTCCACTACAATTGGAAAAAAACAACCGCTTGCAATTATTCACTAACCCTAAAGGATTTGGTTCCTGAGTGTTCAAACTCACAGCCCAGAGGCCAAAAACGGTCTTTGGTCTGCAGTTAACCCCAAGTCTTGGTAAGCAGTGACTTGAACCAAACACCAGGAATAATCCATTGTTTGGGGCTTCTTTCCAACTTGAGGTTGTTTTCTTTCAAGATATTCTAACAAGTCAGCCATAGAATTTAGTGTACATATTTTTTCCAAATAGATATCATATTCAAAAAAAGACAACATTCAAATTATATAGAATCTAGTTTTTAAAATCAGCACAGATCTTCTTAAAAACTGTGAACTATGTTTTGAAATACTCGTTACTAAAGCTGTTTATAAACCACAGGTGCCATAAGATCCCCAAATGGACTAAAGTTATCTATGCTCTTCCATGGTCTTGTTCCTCTCGTCTTAGCTTTAGGAAGCATGTCTTTAACAGCACCACGCAATCCCCCTATCAGGTTGTTTGGAGGCCTTCAGCTTTAAATGTACAGGCTTAAAGTGCGCTTGCAAACGTTCACTCTCCTTTTATTTCTGAATGTTTATTGCCTTAGCTGGCCACCTGGTGTCCTGCATGCAATGTTCTGTGGTCATGTGAGACAAACTCTTCTGTGTTGAGTTGGGATTTTGCACTTAGTGAGAAGCTGAAGTGCAAAAGAACTGTCAAAGGCAAGAGGATAAAAGGCTTTGTTGGTGGCCCTTGATGAGGGTCCTTGCTCTCAAGATCTCCCTTAGGGATTCTGGGAAAAATGGAAAGTAATCTTCTATTTGTTTCAAGATCTGAATGAGGGGGAGAGACCCCCCCACAACATATTGAACATATTATATTTAAATCAGTAGCGTCTCTAGAATTCCTGGTTTTCTTTTAAAAGAAAAAAAAAAAGAGAACATCATCATAGAACAGTGGTTCTCAAAATGTATCCCCCACAGCAGCTGCAGCATCTGAGGATAATGTAGATATGCAAAGTCCTTAGTGCCAGCCCAGGCCTGCTGAATCAGAAACTCTTGAGCGTTGGGCCTAACAGACTGTGTTTTAATTTGCCATCTAGATTATTCCGACGCATGCTAAAGGTTGAAAACCACTGCTTTGAACAAAATGTATCAAATAATCTCCAAAAAAACTTTATTCAGCATTAGAAAGAAAGAGTTTGGGCTGGGGGTATAGTTCAGTGGTCCAAGCATCCGCCTGCCAAGTGTGAAGTTGTGAGTTCAATCCCCAGTACCGGGAAAAAAAAAATAAACGTTTCAATTGAATCAAACTCAATTCAGTTTTGCTTCAGGGTCTGGCAGAAACCTCTCACCCACACACCTGGTCTGCATTGGAAGGTACCTGGCTGAGAAATGTATTCTGACAACTTCAGGCTCCTTTTCCTCTCAAATGTTCACATTTGGTCAGAAACCATCCTCTTGGCTGCCGTTGAGAACAAAATCACCTGCCTTGGGGATAGTAAAGTGCTTGATTAGGGTCAGTAAGGACCCCACCCTGTGCCTGGATGTACTCACTCACACTTCCCTCCAGAGAACCTCCAGAGAACCCCCCTAACAGATGGCCCTGAGCCCAGGCTAACACCAAAGTGGCACAACTACATGGTTCTCAGATTTCTTTGCACAGACAGATTGTATCGTGGGTTTTGTTGATACGTCTTACTGTTCATCTCTCTTCCACTGCCCATCCTCTGTGAAATCATACCTCTCTAGATGGAGCAGGTGGCCACTGGTGCCTCATACTCAGTACTGAAAACCACTATGTCCCAGCTACCTACATTGCTGTCAGCTCAAAAATCAGAGCCAGGTGGTTCTACAGACCCTGCAAGTGGCACTCAGCCACTGACTGGACTGAGCTGACATGTGTTGTCTCTTTGTGTGTCTACATCTAAATGTCTGTCTAAGGTTGGAACTGTTCTGCTGAAGACCTTCCCCTTGTCATAGTTTCCATTGCCAACCAACTCCATCACACGGGTGTCGATACCATCGTACAAAGCCATTGCAAGGACTCTGGAAATTACCGCCAGTGACCAATTTCTGACTAACCAGCCACCTTTTCTTTCTCTTAGCTCCACGTCAGCACTGAGACCAGACTCAAGCACCCCTGTCCTGTAACCGAGACAAAATGGCGTGTGTTGTTTTGGGTTTTCGTGTTTTTTGGTGGGTTTCTTTCATTGGCTCTCCAAATTTATTTTTGGAGCCTGTTCTAAGTACAAACCCAACAGGTTTCTTCTGTCCTGTCCATAGATACAACTATGTCTTAACGGGGTTGTTTCTTTCTTAGTCCATGGTGAATTGCACATCTGTCTCCATCAGAGCTGATGGCCTATTAATGCACACTGGTCTAACACTGCCAGCCTCCCCACAATACCATGTTAATGGAGGAGGGGCGGAGGGAGAAATCTACTGTATAGGATTCAGGAATCCGTTGTGGTTGGTAAGGATGGAAGTCGGGGTAAGTTTGGTTGGTCAGAGGGAGATGTGTTGGAGATTGTGAAAATGGATTCTCAGATGATCTACTATTAAGGCAGGGAAGGTTCATTTGTAAGTAGTAATGTGAACTGAATTGCATTAAGAGTGTGGCCTTGCTGTGATAAACTATGTATTTTCTTATATGCATGAGCCAAACTGTTGCATCATAATTTAGCACTGGTGTCTGTTTTTATTTTGATCATCTTCATCCTCTCTTGTTAGTTCTTGGTTGTTAACTGTAGATAGATCTTGTAAATACAGCAACCTTTGGTTGCTGCATTCACCTTAGTTGATTCCACACAAAGAGCCACAAACAAGAACTCTACTGTGTCCTCAGAAGAAAGGGCATTTTTACTTTTGAACCAAAAAGAGAAAAAAAATCAGAAATGTTACATCTTGAGGCTAATGATCTGTAAGACATTTTTAATTATGACTACTATAATTTGACACCATTTGAAATAACCAATCAAGAGACACTAA
Source organism: Dolichotis patagonum (assembly GCA_004027295.1). Classification (NCBI taxonomy): domain Eukaryota; kingdom Metazoa; phylum Chordata; class Mammalia; order Rodentia; family Caviidae; genus Dolichotis; species Dolichotis patagonum. Next base: position 19,726 of record PVJX010000257.1, on the reverse strand, counting down.
AGCTTTCACAATATTCATTGGTGTTGTAACAAAACTACTATTGTATGGATTTTTTTGTATTGCTGTTAAGTATTGTTTTGTGTGTATGTGTGTGTGTATGTGTGTGTGTATGTGTGTTGGAACCTCCTGGGGACATGTTATATTTTGAAGTGATTAAACTATTTAATTGTGTGTCTATATTTTGGAATGGAATTATTTCTTCATTAAAAATGTTTTTAAAAACACTATATCACGCATGTTTTTTTCCTTGGTTTCAGTGAGGAACACAGAGCAACACAGAGTGAGTTTGTGCAAAGAAAAATGGGTCACTGTTTGCTATATGGAGCAGGACCCACTGATGGGAGCTTGACCAACTGAGAAAAAGTAGCCCACCTGAATATATATATATATATATATTCACCACACAAATATTTCTATGTATATGTATATATCTCTATGTATATATGTATATGTATATATAGAGAGATTATAGATACATATACATATACAGTGCCAAAAACAATGTACATACACTTCAGCAGTTCTCTGTACTGATAAGTGTCTAAGAAGTTAAAGGTCATTACTTTGAGCACCTCTTGTATATGTAGGGGCCAAATGTAATTTGTATTAATCTCATGATGTCTTAATAAATTTAGTATTAAAATACTTATACAAGTTTTCCTATTCCTGATATATACATTTAGGAAGACTCTGTATATAGATACATATGCAGATATATAGATACATATTGTGATTTAAGCTAAAGAAACCATGGGAATCCCTGAATTTATAGCAGGTTAATGAGAAGTGTAATGGCTCCTCAGACTTATGACTGATCCTTAGTGGGGACAGTCTCGTGGAGGATTGTGTCTTCCACCTGTGGGATGTGCTCTTAGTCATGTCTGGAAGGTATGATTAACTATGTTCAAGGCAGCTTGTAAGTCAAGTAAGGTAAGAACAGGAATCAACCCATGAGGTTTACTGAAATGAATGAAAGTATCTTTAAGAATTTCTTTGACGTTTTCATATTTCAAGACATCCTATACTCTCAGTGAAATCTTGAGGAACACTGAGTGGAAATTTAATGTTTGATTTACTCTGAGAGCCTTAGGGGACTTGCTGTGCCTCACGGCACACTGCAAATCTGTTCCCATGGCTGATGGGGTCCAGGACAGGTTTCCGGTTCTTGTGCATGACAAAGAACTGGATGTGGCACATGACATTAAGGCAAAAGCAACAACGTTTAATGAATTTAAAAGGGGAAGGTATGTTCAGAGCAAGCAGGTTCATACAGGAAGGAAAATGCTGTGATGGATTTAAGAATGTACAATGCTATGCTGGGCCTAGGGCATCTCTCACTGGGCCTTTCAGAGTGTGACTGACATGATTAACAGGATGCTGAATTCTGTCAGTTGTATCTACCATGTACATTATTTCCCATAGTTTACTCTGTTAAAACTGGATATATAAGATGGGGACCATGTGTACAAAACTCTAACAAGCTCCAAGTGAAGAAGGTCACTGTAGGTCATGCCAGCAAGTCTAGCACACAGACATGCTGGTTTGGAGTTTCAGAAATTTTCAAGGATCTTTGTTATTCTTATTGCCAGGCAGTGGACCTAAGGACAAAGGTTAGAGGGACTGGCTCTGGGGTACTGCCCATGTTCAGGTGAGTGGACAAGAGCCATCCCATAGCCCCAGCTGTACTATCTACAGAGTCTGCCCAAAAACATGTGCACACACTTCAGCAGTTCACCATACTAGTAAGTGTCTGGAAGCTCATGGCCACCACTTTGAGCACCTCCTGTAATTGCAGAAGCCAAAGGTAACTTGTATTAATCTCATGGTGTCTCAATAAATTTAGTACTAAAATATTTACACAAGATTTCTTTTGAAGATTGTATATTTTTTTTGCAGACTCTGTATATTAAATCCGCAGAGTTGACTGCCATCTCCACGCACCCTCACAAGCCAGCTCACTGTCCACATTGCCATCTGGGGATAGCAGTCCACAGAGACAGCCCTGACAATTATGATAGGCATCTAACAAGTAAGTCAAGGTAGAAAATATTCCACTAATGATATTTTGAATGACTTTTTAATGAAAAGGATATATAATTATTATTTTTGGAACAGGAGTCTTTCTTTTATTACCTTTGAAATTTCATCTACCTCCATTATTTTCAGAGACAGAAAGACTAAATTATAAAATTCTCTTGCTTTCTGGAAAATTGTTAAGTTTGACATTAAAATTCAAGCTTGAAAAATGACCCTGCCATTTTGTAGCATTGTGTGTTTGTTTCACATTACTAGTGATTGCTCTGAGAGTTAAATTAAGTGGAAAGATATATATGAAACACCTAGCAAGATACTACACTTGAGAGAAGCTTAGGATATGTCAGAATTTTCTTTGATTCCCTTGTGTAACTCACAAGCCTCATTCGTAAAATAGGGGCCATAGTTTTTCTTTTCAGAAAATGTACACAAAAATAAATTTAACTTAAAAACAAATTAATAAATCTCTTCAACCTCATTAGGAATAAAATGATTGGAAATTAAAACAGCGTTCCATCTATTTAAAAGCTTATTGTAATATATGAGCAAAACTCCTTAGCATAGTCAGCAAATCTAGTCAAGGTAAAATATTTGCTGATGAGAATAAGCACTTGTGAAAAGTTTGTGCAAAAAAAAACTGAAAAGAAAAAAGAGGAGGTCAGTAAGGAAGGAGAGAGGAGGGATTCAAAACTATTCTTACTTTATAACCCAATAATACCACATATTAAACTTTCCAACAAAAATATGAATAACTTTAAAATCTGACAAAAAATAATTAACAGTCATGAACACCAAAACAAGGCAATATTTTTACATCATATAGATGTTAATGCATAAACAATTAAATGATTATTAAATAATGAGAATGCAAAATGGTAAAGCTCCTCTAGGATACAGTCTAACAGTTTCTGAAAAGGTTAAACACAGCATTATCATATGACTCACAAATCCTATAAGAAAAAGGAAGACACATGTCAACGTAAAATTTGTATGCAAACATCGTAGCAGCATTATTCATAATAAGAGAGATAATGGAAATAACTCAAATGTCAATCAGTTGTGAGTGGGTAGACAGAATCTGGTATACACATACAGTGTACTGTTATTTGGAAATAAAAAAGGATAAAGTAAAGATTGAGTAATCCTCATCTGAAATGCAAAGACCAGAAGTGTTTCCGATTCAGACTTTTTAAAATTTTAGAATACTTGCACTTACATAATGAAATATCTTGGGTATGGAACCCAAGCATAAAAACAAAACCTACTTGTGTTTTATCTGTATAGGTATAATAAATAGATAGGCAGATAGATAGAGCCCCCAAAACATACACATACTTAAGAAAAAGAAAACCTAATGTAGATATTTTAATATTAAATTTATTGGACATTATGAGGTTGAGACAAGTTATCTTTGGGCCCTACAATTACAAGAGGTGCTCAAAGTGGTGGCCATTAGCTTCAAGACATTTATTAGTATGGCAAACTGTTGCGTGGGTAACTTTGGTCATTGAGATTGCTGCATGTGCATTTTAATCTTTTTCTCTAAGGCCAGAAGTGTAGTGGGTTTTCTTTGGCATACGACATCCTCTAAGGTCTCCCATAAGAGGGTAACACATCAGTTGAAAAAATACCCCACTACTTTTCCTTTCCTGAATTGTGCATATATTTTTTGACAGACACTGTATATACTACCTGAAGATAATTTTATATCATAGTTCTAGTGTACCTGCCTATTTTTTTTAGACAGTCTGGCTCCATAAGTAATTGAGGCTGGCCTTGAACTCACTATGTCTCCAAGGCTGGCCTGAAACTCACAGTGATCCTCTGTCTTGGCTTCCTGAGTGCTTGGATTACAGTTATGCACCACACCTGGCAGGCGCACTTACCTTTTGACTCTGATCTGTGGCATGAAGGCAGGAATTTCACTCGTTACTCAAAAAGTTTCAGGTTTTCAGATTAGGAGGCAACCTGCACTGATACATGAAATATCATGGGAGAATCTTGAACAATGATGATAGGTAAAAAAAAAAAATCAGTCAAAACATGCAGCATATTGTTTTATTCCACTTATATAAAATATCCAGAATAATGAAATACACAAAGATAGAAAGTGGCTTCATAGTTGTTTAGAGCTGAGGGTTGTAAGGAAAAAAGGCTTCTCATGTTGATAGTTGCACAGCTATGTAAATTCAACAAAATCACTGAATTATATGCTTTGAATGGATGAATTGTGGCTACACGGATTATATGTCAATAAAGCTGACTGAACAATTCCATTGACAAGATCAACACATCTCCTGTAACAATCACAAAAGTAGGATTCAAAAAATGTGTGTGAAACACACAACTGTACAAAACTATGTATAAAAAGAACCAGGGGTTTCTGGGTGATCTTTAAAAGGAACAACTTCGGGAAAAATGGAAGCATAACACCATTTTGGAAATTAATGAATATTCCAGGTCACTATCTAGAAGATCTGAGAAAGCAGAATCCTGTGTGGGGATTTATCAGAATCCTAAAAAATGAGGAATTGGCACATTATGACCTTGAAAATGGAGAAATAATCAGGAAGACTCTAAAAGCATTTGAGGAACACATCCTAGATCTTCTCTTTGTCACACACATTGGATGACTGTCTTTCTCCCACTTCTGTTCAAAATTGCAGTTTCCTACTATATATAGGGCAAGATTGATGCAATCTGATCTGGTAGAGGGCATCCTAGGCCAAAGTGAAGAATGAGGATTATACAAACACAGAGGAATTTCACATATCTATAAACACTAAATTTCTGAAACACTACAGCCCACTTTTTCCACTCAACAAACAGAACACTGGAGCCAGAACTTTTCTCTTACAAAAGGCAAGAGCTTTCTTTGAGAAACCTAACAAGCCCCCTCCAAAAAAAGAAAGCCCTAGAAATAGTGATATGGTCCCAGTCAGAGCAATGTACAGAAAAGTTCATTTCAAATATCTTTATTCACATTATAAGACTACCAATCAGCTATTTAGACATCCACTCTTAAATACAAGCAGATGCCAAACATAACAAAACATTTGAATCAAGTCTGTAACATGAATAGAGAGACCAAAACAGACAGGACTAAAAGCTCCCAAGAGGAAAAGAAGACTATGCTGTAGAAATGCGGTAAGATGCTGCTAGCTGCTAAAATGTCAAAACCACATACAACAATGTCTTACACCCAACATAAATTCCAAAACAGGAATTTCTGGTTAACAAGTAGTACTGCCGCAGGTACTTATTTGGGAATTCAGGTCCTTCTACCTTCTGAAAATTTATAATTTATCTTCTATTTTTCAGTGGAATCTCAAAACTGCAAAATGGTCATATGTAGAAAACCTGGGCCCACCTCTATTTATACCTAGAAAAAAAATCTTTAAATAATTATTAATTCCCAAATTGTTCCAGGACAAAAAAAGTAATCATACAAGTGCATGATTCAAAAATGTGGTGTGTTTAAAGAAAAACAAATTATTATAATAAAAGACACATAGCCATTAATCCCATTCAGAATACCTCTCTCACTTCAAACACACTTATCTGATTATTCTCTTTCTTTTATAAGTGTGAATGTTCTTACTTTATTTTTTTTTTATTTAAAGAAAAAAAGCAAAACAGAAAAAAGGGTAGAAATAATACAGAATTTCAACAAAATAACCCATGCTTATAGCAGTGTAATTTGCAATAGCTAAATCTTGGAAACAACCAAAATGCCCATCAACCACAGAATGGATGAAAAAGATGTGATATTAAAAAAAAAAAAGAAATTGCATTAGTCTGTTTTCCATTGCTGTAACAAAACACTGGAGGCTGGGGAGAACAAGGCAGCGTCTCCCGAGAATCAGCCATGCTAGAATTTGGGGGACTGACCAAGAAAGCAATGAGCCAGCCTTCCTGGTAAGCAGTGGGAGCTGTGGGTGTGTGTGTGAGCCAAGGAGAGAATAAGTCAGTGACTCCTGTGAGCCTACTGGTGTGTGGGCTGAGAATCAAACATCCTGTGCCCCCCACCCATTAACAACTCAATGGTTTTGAGGTCAGTTGGATAGCAACTAAGATATATAAAGCAACTAAATGCTTGTATTGTTTGATTGATTATGCTGATCTGGGACCAGAGGTCTGAGCATCTCTTAGGAGGATGACAGTAAGCAATATAGCAAATATGGGGGATTTCCTTCCATCTTGCCTTTGAAGGCCAATATTGTTTTCAATGTTTTGCTATGTTCTGATTAATTGTTTTTTGCTCTATTCAATATTCTGTTTTGATTGGTTTTATACTGTTCTGTTCTTGGTTTGATTTTGCTATACCTGATTGAATGGACAACTATTATGAAGATAACAAGATTACTGTTATCCCAGTATCCTGATCTGAAGTTCTGTACCAATTTCACTGCATTGTCTTGATTGGCTTTGCTCTGTCTTGTTTTGTTATATTTTACTATCAAAAAAAAAAGATATGATATCTTTATACAATGGAATATTACTGAGCTATAAAAAAGGATGATTTTGAGGCTTTTATAGGTAAATGGAGGCAACTTGAGACTATCCTCATAAGTAAAATAAATCAGACTCACATTTGTAAATACCATATTGTCTCTCTAGTATAAAAAATAAATAATAAAAAACTGAAAGAGCAAGAAGATCCAAAATGTATAATACATATTGCAATTTAAAAAAGGGAAAGAAAGTGCTGGAAAGGAAAGAACAACGTGTAGGGATACACATATAACGGTATGTATTTGATTATTCTTGCCTCATTTTGAAACAGTCCTGAAAGTTCTATTTCACTATGGTAGCTGTGACTGTATGCTGCATAACTTCAAGCTGTTTACTTTTCATGGTCATTTCGACATTGGGACAGAGTAACAAGTTGCACAGCAGTAGACCTGGTGAATGAAGTGGGTGAGGACACATATTAATATTTTTATTAGACTTCCTTTCTACTTGATGACACTTGGTAGCAGCATTCACTGTATCTTTTATCACACTGTGTAAAGACACTCACAAACGAGGACTTTCAGAACCACTTCAGATAGTAGCAAGAATGGTAGGATAAATGTGTTCAAAGTGAGAGGGAGTTAATGGCAAATGTATTTTACTGCAGTAAATGTGTCAATGTGTATTTTACTGTAGTAAATTTTTAAAATTTAAACATTCATCATATTTTTGATCACCCCTTGCGTAACATAGTTCAGCTTTGAATCTCAGCTCCATATAAGAGAGATCAGTCAAAATCACACATAACTGTAGTAAGAAAATGGAAGATGAGATACATTCATAAAAATGATAGAAAGACCTAACATCATATTCTATAATCGTAAGTCCATAGATAATGTCTGAAGCTCTGAAAATAAAAAATAAAATAAATGTAAATGTTGTATTCAGGGTTTGCAAGTAGATTTAATATAAGACACATAATTTACACAAATACTTTATGATGTTCACCCAAAAATTCAAATATAGAGGAGCACAAGAAATCTATCCACACACTAGAGACCTAAAGAATCCAGCTAAGGGCCTGGATCCCCCGGCAGTGTCCTGCACAAGTCCAGCAGGAGACCTAGAACCTGTGGCAATGTCCCCCACAAGTCCAGCTGGAGGCCTAGAGCCCAAGACAATGTCCCACACAATTCTGTATCAAGGATCCGCACTGGGAAGGCCTAAAGGTCAGTGGTGGAAGCTGGAAAGTCTGCACAAGCAGGATAAAGGGTCTGTGTCAGCAGGCTGAGGGAGCTGCACTGGAGCTGGAAGTGATATTCAAAGGACCAGAGCTCCCCCAAAGACAAGCACACCATTCCAGCACGAGAGAGGACCTGAGCTCCTCGGATGATGAGAACAGCTGAGTTCATATCAGAAAAGCCAATGTGACAAGCGTCTCTAGCAACAGTATTCCAGCTTCCTCTCCAGTTCTCCTTTTATGCTGCTGGCAACAATCCTCAGGAGGGTCTTCTACACCCAGAAGCACGCTGATTCAGTTCAGCTGGGTGTTCCAAGCTGACCGTTACTTCACCACAAATAGTAAAAGGTGTTACTTAGCGATTAGGTCAATACAGAATAAGCTTTAATAAGCTGAAGTCATTTCTAAGAAGGGAAGTTTAGGGACAATGAAAACTTTTTAAACTTTGTAAATATAATTTTTTAAAACAAAAAATGGTGAAAATACTTTAAGATATTAACAGTAGTGGCCCTTGGGTAAAAGATTTTTGGATGAAGTTTTAAATATTCTTTCTTTCATCTACATTTTCTGCACGTTCTAAAATAAAAATGGATTACTTTTGTGATTAAAAGATTAAAATGAAAAAACATAAAAGCAGCATATCATTCTATATCAAAATTGTAAAAATTAAATTTTAATTTTTTCAAATTAACAGCTTCTTAAATTTTTAACTATTTGACTTAAATAAATAAGAGATGAGTTTTATGAGATTAAATTGCTCCTCATTTGATAAAAATTTTGCAAACATTTGACCTTTTGAAAAAAATACATCAGATACATTCTTCATATTTTTAACTATCTTTTCTTTCTGTCCCTTTAATGACAATGTCTCCCTGGGAAAGATTGTAATTTAGGAACATTTTTAAGCAAACACTTGCCCAGTAATTATGAGAGTCAGCAGGGCCAACTGTCACTAAATGTGTCAAGTTTCTCTTCTTCCAGTACCATTTCGTGTCAATTGCTTTGTCTTTCTGCCAAAAATGTGTAAGCTTCTCAAGGTCAAAAATGCACATACACTCATTTCTTCTCTATCTTATTTTTTTAATTCTTTCTTCCCCATTTCCAGATGCTGAGAAGAAAGAAACCTAACATCTGTATAATCCTTCATAACTTTCACAAAACACATTTACATTTAATCCCGCCAATACTCCTTTCAGGAATTTGCTGCTATGTTCTTCCTTTAAAAAAGCAAAAGAACTGAGAATCACATTGCGATCTACCAGAGAAACCACAGCAGGCACCCTGATTGTCTTATCTTCATTATCATTACTTACAGTAGGTAGTCAAAAAAATGTCTGCCAGAGAAACCTGAGCAAAAACTGAAATCTTCTGCTTGATCCAGATTACGCTGTTTGGTTCACTTGGCAGGAAAATACGTAGTCGTCCTGAAGTATAGCCTAGAAAACTCACTGAGAAAACCAAACAAGGAAGAGCTAGGAAGACTGGGACACACTATTAAAGCCACAAAAGGGAAAATCTAAAGCAATCCTAGTTATGAGATGATGGAGCGCTTCGGGGAAGAGTTTCAAAAGCAGGCGTCTCTCTCTCTCCATGGCTAAGGAGACTTCGGCTTGCCCCACTAGGTAAGGCATCATCTAAGACTAAGATTTGCCTGAAGACTTGAGCTCCTTACAGGGACACTCTCAGGGACACTCTCAAGCAGAAGGGCACTCCTAATACTCCTAATACTGTGACACTGTCAGCACTGCACACAGAACCAACCATAATGTGCTAATTTGGACCAATCAAAAACTTGTTACTTTAAATCTTTTATTTCATGTGACCGATCAGAAGATGCTCTTTTAAATCTTTCATTTCCATATGGGCACAACCAATCAAAAGACACTATTTCTGATTCTTCATTTACATGTAACAGGAAGCCAAACTAGTTTTTGATAATCTAGTTTATATGTGGCAGGACACCAAGCAGGTATGTAATAAGATGACTTTCCAATTCCTTATTTACATAATAAAAAGATAACCTAGAATTTTGAATACAACAGACTTTTTCCTTTATCCTTTGGGCCTCCATTAATCTTTTCACTGGCCTGCTCTCACTCTGCAGAGTGTATTTCTTTTCTGCCTTTAACAAAAGTACGCTTTCGCTGCCTCTTCTGTGTCTTGTCCAATTCTTTGTTTAGGACACCAAGAACCTGGAAAGAAGCCCTATAGAACTCTACATCCGGTAACACTTAGCTTTGGTCTAATTCATGGGACTGTCTTCTGGTTGCCATAGCAGCATACATTAAACTTCAAGAATTTTTATTTTAATCATTACTTGAGCTAGGAAAGGAGAACTGGGAGGCTAGGAATAGGTGAAAGAGATCTTAAATACCAATTTTTTCTCTAAGACATTAGACTATGCAACAAGGTGTTTGACAAACACCATCCTCTCCACAAAATATTTCCCAAAGAGTATGCAAAGAAGTCAAGAGTGAGAGAGCAGGTCTGGAAGTAGAACACTGCAGAGGCTTAGCTGAAACCTTTTCCTTGGTTTATAACCAGTTTGGAAACAATGCCCTTCTGAAAAACAAAATTCTTTATAGTCTTAAATACAAAAAGAATGTAGCCTCTGGGGGCTATGACATGTGAAAAGAGAAGTGTTTCCCTTCCACTGAAAAAGTGAATACTTAATGGAGACAGACTAAACTATTTTAACAGGATAAAAAAGAGAGAATCAGTCTACCAGAAAATTTTAATAGAAGCTAAGAAAAGATACTGAAAACTTACCTTAGCCTCTTGGCTCTCCTATTCCACCACAGAAAAGCACACTTGTGTAATGGCAAGGACACACATGTCTAGCCATGAACTCTCCAGAAGCATATATTCTGTATAATGAACATCAGCAGTGTAAGGCATGGTCTTCAATTTATTTTTCTTACAGAAAAGCACAGAGTTGTTCACATAATATCCCTTAGCCTAATGCTACACTGGAAGTCTGTGAAAATGAATTGTGCAAATCTAATGGAACTTATGTCAGGGCCATAGCTTTGGTGTGGTCTTCACTGATGAAAGGATAAGGCTTTCTTAATAGTATTTGTCCCTTTATTTGCCCTGTCAGACTCAAAACATATGGTGACCAGAACCTGCCCTCACTGGGGACATCACTAACCCACTGCCTGGTGCAAAGTGATTGACCAGTAAATACAGAAAAATGAAGAAGATAAGAAAGACACAGTATACCTCAAACAACTTGTGTAAATATCAGTGGTCATAGGAGTTTTCCCGGACATTTTGTAGTAGACAACAGTCTATTTGGAATGGACTCTGGTAAACAGTAGAAGTGGGAGATTACTGAGGCAACTCACCTGTCTAAATCTAGGTGAAAGTGATGCTTTTTCTGTGAGGAAGACACAGGTATGTTTTCTGACACCAGGCCGCAAAGCCAGAACCTTCCTCAGAAAGTTCTTTAGCAGCTTGCTTAAGGTTCACTCTTTCAGCACTGAATGCCTTGGGTCCTGAGAAACCCCTCAGTTTCCACAGCATCGGAATGATCGGTCTCCCTGGAAAGGTCGTCGGGATGCGCCAGCACCCAAGCAGGCAACAGCTGGGTGTGGGATTCTGACTCACAAAGCATATAAGATATCAATCTAGGGCAGGACATTTTGAAGACAAAAAATGTTTATTCTATCACAAATGTATCATTTTCATCAGTAGCTTAACTTCGAGCCAGGACCTCATTTTAACTGCAGATTCACATTAGGGTTCTTAAAATGAGTTGTCGCGTTGTTTAGAGTTGTTTGCACGCGTAAATACTGAAGTACCTATGCAAATTAAATTGAACTTGGGCAGAACTGATACAGTGATTTTTGTAAAAATCAATAGATTCTTGAGGACACCTCAGAAATTTTGACCAGGTTATGAATTTGCCATCCCATTTTTCTTGAAGGAAGGACAACCAAGAGAATCAAATGCTGTAGATATGAATTGAAACAGAGGAGGCTGAGTCAGCCTTGCTTCTACACTTGCATTGCTTTGCCAAGCACCCATTCTTTCTATTGTAATCTCAATGGACTTGGGATACCCTAGAAAGAAACATGAAATTGGACTCAAAGATACAGATAGCTAGGGATTTAGCTCAGTGGCTTAAGTGTCTGCCTGACAGGTATGGAGTTGTAAGTTTGATCCCTGGTACCAAAAAAACAAAACAAAACAAAAAAAAGAATTAAAAGATGACAGATAATCTGGCTTTTATAGATTTTTTTCATGAATTGAATCAAAGGTCAGTAAGTCATGTAAAGATCTATATTCATAGTGAAGCCAGGGAAGACTATCACTTTTGTATGTTATATGGTGAGGTTTACATGTGACAATATAGACTGCCCCTATGGTACATCTCTGAGGGAAATTCATTTTAATATTTTTTAATTCTTTGACTAATTCAAGGTTTGAAATATGTGGTAAGTAAATTATGACAACCCAGAAAATCAGAATACACCACAGCTTGCATAAAAGCTCACCATGTCTTCCTGGGTAAGATGTTTCAGTGCTTAGCTTACCAGTTTACTTCTGAATGAACTTTCACCTTCACCAGCAGCTGATTACTCATTCAGCTGAAAAGTTTAACTTCAAGTGCTTTCAGTTCGATGGTAACCACCAACAAAGAGTTTGGGGCTGGAGAATTAGAAAAGCATAAATCTGTTTTACTGGGCTTCATGTTCCATACTTCACCCATTCCTTGAAAATGCACACAAAATATTAAAATCTGCGATGCTTTTATGAGATGCAATATTTTCCTGCTAAGTTTATCAGTATATAACCACTATAGTGCCCTAAAGCTCTTATAATCACAGTGCTGAGGGGCAGCTCAATTTTCTATGTTTGTAAATAAATCATCAACAAAATTGTTGCCTTTGGGGTTTTGTGATATAATTCCATTTTTTGAATAAAAGATAATTTAAAAATTACAAGAAGGGACTAAATTTTATATTTGGATGTAAGACTAATGATATATAGCTTATTCCCTGAATCTATGTAGATAAGAAAGATACATATTATATTATGAATTATGACACACAAAAAAATTCTGGTAAAGAGAAGATGTTTTGGAATGATCATGTTTTATTCTCTTCAAAAAAAGCATATCCCCAATGAGTTGTTTCTAACCATAACCTAAAGCTCATGTTTTCTATACATCAGCATTTACTGAACAAATATAAGAGGATATGTAATTACGATTCCCTCTCTAAGAACATCTGTTTCCAAAGGAATGTTGGCAGAGTTTACAAGTGATGTTGGACTGCCAGACACAAAGATTACAATCTGGTTCATTCTTGCCCTGGCATTCCTTCCTCCAGGGAAGCCCTGTCTAGAGGTGTGTATGCCAGAATTTATAATGGGTTACTGTACATTCTCACTGGAAAATAAACAAAAGGTTGGAAGCAGGAAATGGTTATAGATAGTTTTACTGTGCCTCCTAACTATTTATGTTCAAAGTTCTACAAAATGTGCATGTACATATAAAGATTCTTGGGGAAAATAAAATAAAATTCTAAAGGGAAATATTTCCAGTCATGACTTTCACCATCAACAAATATTTATTGAGATAATTAACTCTTTTGAAGTATAAGGAACCAGTAGGGTTTTTATGAACAAACATATTCCACATTAGTTAAGAACAGTTACATTTCAAACATTTAGTTGGCAGACTGGGGCCTTATATGATTCTGTGATTTCTATTTACCAACTTTCCCTGGATCTTCAAAACTTTTGTCAAGAACAGCTTTCTAGTACATTACTTAGGCCAAGGAATCCAACATCAACTTATACTGAAAAGATTCATTATCATGAGTAGTTTTAATAATGATGACAAGTGATGGCACTTGGGTGTGATTGTAAGTTACAAAACAATGGTTTAAAGGAAACAACTCAAAGTTAAGATTTGAAAGATAAGAGAGACATTACCTTCAAACAAATTCAAAACAGAATTAAAGGAAGGATGGCTGAAATCAAAGGAAAATCAGTTCAAATGGCCACATACAAAAAATAAATAAATAAAAAAGGAATGGGAGTGTAAGCCATTGCTTAGACTCCACAGAAGCATTTATTTTTCCAGTTCAGAACTAGGTGCATTAGGGAACTGGGATTATGTTAGAGAACTGTCATGGAATGATGCTAATCATTACTAGTATTTTAACTGCTGAGTCTTTGTTTTGCTATATGACAAAATTGTATAAAGTCAGGGATACACTGAGAAATAATGTGGTGTTAGGATTTAAGATACTTGTGTGATGCCTGCCTTATTTTGACCCTGGATCAGTTACTTAATTTACTTTCAACAAATTTCTCATTAAGGTGTTCATTTTAAATTCTTTACAGATGTACTGTGATGATTAAATAAAGTTATGTAGTGAAATATAAATATATCCATATAGTAATTTATAACATAAACAAAGCCATTTTGGAGAAATACAGTGTGCCATTCAAATATGCTAATGCTATCACATGCATCAGTTCCAGCAGTTTGTCTTAATTTTTACCTTCACACAACTTATTGCAACTTGTCACGTCTTTTGTGATGTGAAGACCATGGATTCATTTCAACTGTTGTTAAATTGATCACCATAGAAAAATAGTCGGCTTGGTAGATACCAATTAACAGTGCAGCAATCCCTGTTCACACCCATGTTACTGACACCACCACCCTTTCCTCAAATTCCCATTCATCATATGGACAGGGCAAAGGTTACATAATTCAAGCACTTCTGCTTCAACTCAAGACTAGGTTAGTTTAGTTTCCCACAAACCAAAGGCCTATGCAACTATTCACCTAGAAGCTCAGATGAACTCCACTATTACACTCCAACGATTACAGTTCACAGGAACTGCCCAACAAGAACCACAAAAACAAAAATAAAAACAGGGCTGGGGATTTACCTCAGCGGCCTAAGTGCCTATCTGGCAAGCAAGAGGTCGTGAGTTCAATCCCAGGTACCAAAAAATAAAATAAAATAAAAACATAATCATGCTCTCATGGCTTAGAAGCAGAGGACTGTCTCCTCCCTTCTCCAAGTTAAATACAAATGTGTGCCTGGCTGTGAAAGAACTGTGCAGGAGGTTTATCAGGTTCTGGGGTCAAGGAGTCCACTGATCTCACTGTCCACCAAACCCCTGCTCCAAGGAAGCCAAATGGCACATGTATAGAAACCGCTGAGGTTTTTCTCTTCTTGTCTTGTTTTGCTTTTTTGGAATATATTGGAAGTTGGCTCCCATTCCATGGCTGTGGGTCTTCCTTTAAACATAAATAGCGCAAAAGCTAAGAATGACTGCTGTACTTGAATGCCAAATAAACACACAATGACAAGCACAAATTTTTGGCTTTATATTAAAGCTTGGTTTTTCAGCAGCCCCTTTTGTGGCCTCTGAAGACAATGGCCTCAGTGTTTCTGAGCCAGATCCCTGCGACCCTGGGCTGAGTTTTCCTTGCTGCAACTCAACAGCATTCACTCCACAAGCAGAGCTAGTGTCCTCTTTGGTTTGAAACCAAGCCATCTCTCCCTTTAGGCCCATTGCTGCAGAAGGATTTGTTTACTGAATCTAAAGAGTAGTGGTCTAACTTGAAATTTGCAGAGCAAGTCCAAGGTAGACAGGTAAGTGGCGTCCTTGGTAGTTTCTACTTGGCTGGGACCCAGCAAATTAACCATGGCCCTGCAACAGATGGGGCTGGACAAGGCTGAGGATGTTACCACTTCATTCATGTATTGTAGGTTTAACTTTTAAATTGGCATTTATAAAGTTGGTTATACGCCACTTAGAGGCAGCACTGGCTTTTTACTCTCCTTTCAGTATAGCAGCTAAACCAAATCAAAACTCTCTTACATGGCTGAGGGACTCTGGCATTTACACAGTTAAGTATTTTTCAACACAGACATGTGAGTTATTGGCAGACCATGGCATGTGGTCACCTCTGTCACCTCATCCCCAGACACTGCTCGTTCAAAGCTCCACATCAGGGACTCCACGTCCTCTGGCAGAAAACACTTACACACCACGGGTACTTGTCTCTTACTCTTTCCTTCTCTCACAAAGAGTGATTTTTGGTGATTTTTTTTGGTGATTTTTTTAACTTTAAGTACAATAATTGAATACAACAGGGTACAACACTAATATTTAGGTTATTATTATTAACATAATAGAACTAGGTTTCCATTCTAATTATTGGTCCACTATATATTTAATTAAGTTAAGAAGTTTAATTATCTAACTATTTAATGACTATTTAATCTAACTATTTAACTATTTAACTATTCAACTAACTATAATCTAACTATTTAACTATTAATTTTATTAATTTAAAAGTTAAGAGAAATCATTTAATCAAGAACTCAGAGGCATCTATTTACTACATTTCTATCACCTTTGAATTTGTGATAATAAAAACCTAGTGGCTCTCAAGTTCAAATCCCACTCTGTCAACTTAGTGAAAGCATGTCTCAAGATAAAGAAAACATTTTTTAAAGAGCTGGGAATGTAGCTCTGTGGGAGAGGGCCCTGGGTTGATCCCCAGTATTGTGAAACAAAAACACTAATGGACGTAATGTTCACTCAGTGACACTGGATGTTTTATCTGTAAGACAAAGTAAGGGTCATAGCTCCTGACAGCTCCTCCTATTTCCACAACTCTGTATAGAACCCAAGACACCTGATTAACAGTTGTCAGGCTTGATCTTCAAAACCATCTTCATGAAGGATGACTATCACCTCCATTTCATAAGTTAAGAAACCGAGTCTATAAAAAATTAGGGAAATTACTGATGGTCACACAAATAATGTGGAATTTTAGGAATCAGATGAAGGTCTCCTTATTATGAATCTAGTCTTCATTTGGGTGGAGCTTGCTACACAAATAACTGAAATGTTAATAATGCAACATTTATAAACTACCTGGTGAATCTAGATATAACTGTTGCCTTATTGAGGCTTAAGAAAGAATACATTTCTTCTTCAAAAACCCATTTCATGCCAAACTATGACTCCTTGGCCATTCACAGCTTGGCAGTTAGGTCACCATGAGAATTATCACGAGGCCATTCCCAGCATAGGTTCTTTTCATTCATTTACTCAATCACTCACCCATTCATATCACAAGTGCAAAGAATCGTTTGCAGCAAAATTACATTGAACTAAAAAAAAAAAACCTAGCTAATTCCATGTGTGTTGTGCTAGATTTCATCTCTACCCTTACATGTTGTTAGGATGGGTATAGGTCACACTGGTGTCCTGCTTCCTTTGCTGTGTTTTAACTACTGATCAGCCCTCTCTCCAATTGGTATTTTTCAGCAGATACACTGATAGATTCAGTCAGGCTCTACTCCAGTCTGATATACCAGGAAACTGTCTAGTCCTTATACATCTCTTCTCAACTCCATTATCTGCTGACTTCCGTAGTATTCTTGGAATGGTGTCTCATTCCCTGCATTATTTTTAAATTCTCGGAGAAGGGGCAATGCCTCAGTATGCCATTACCAAATGGAGACAAATGTTTCAGAAAGACTAGGCCCAGGAAATCTGGAGAGTTCATGGATGGCTTCATGAACAGAAATAGTTTGAGTTGGATTTTGACAGATCCATGGAACTTCTGAAGGTCAGGTGGTTTAGCTGGGCAGAAGCACAGCTGAGAGCAGAAATGGGCATGGTGTGACTGGGACTTGGAGAGGGCTGCTTTGGCTGGAATGGAAGGCCACCACGACAGTGGGAGAGGTCAGATGGGCAAGTTTTAAGTGGTTAAACTGGAAGGGACAAGTCACAATTGTCAGTTTATTAAGTTATTCTTTTAATATTCTAAACAATGTTTACAATATTTATTGATAAAGTTCATAAAGAAAAGGAGAGAAAATGGATGCTAATGTTAGTAGAAGATTCACTCTTCCTATATTGTTCTTGAAACATGCAAACTCATACTGAATGCTGGACCTAGCAAAATTAAAGGAAAAGCTGTTTCAACATGAACTCAGTGAACTACGGACCAGAGATGGACCAACAGCCAAATTCTTCTGTGTGCATTTCAAGAGGACAGTTAGTCTTATTCCGCACACAATATTTTTGGAACAATAACAACAACAACAACAAACACAGTAATTCACAAACCATATCCGTAAGCTAGGATTCCTCAGATTTCAATTGTGTTCTGAGCCCTGAGCAGGGTTCACTGGGTAAAACTCCAATGCTCAAAGCAAACTATCAAGACAAAATGATACAAAAATCCTGGAAATTTGCTAGATTCCTTGCCGTTGGTGATCAATGTTTAATAAATCTTTGAACCAAAAACTAAAAAGTCAACAAAACTGTCCATAGGCGTGGCCTACAATTATAATGTACCATAGGAGGACAACTGAGAATTCAAGCAATGACATCAGTAATCTGAATAAATAAAAAACCAGTGAGACCATCATTTTCTTTTTTTATTAGCATTCTTCTTTTCCTAAACACTTTTTTCCACTCTACTTAATTTGCATTTGTTTCTGGAACTATGAGCTTTTGCCTTACAAAAGAAAATATAAAAGCATAAACAAGGAATCTTAAAGAGAATCACATTCAGTTGAGAAACCAAAGTTATCATTTTGAGGTGAAAAAAAAAATGCCCTAGAGTCAACATGTGCTCCTTTCAAAACTATCTCCACAGATCTCAGGGATAAATCAAAGCTTTTGTTTGTATTAATAATGGTGACTCAGATTGAACAAGATGGCGGACTGGTAGGTAGAAGGAGAGAGACCCTCTCTGAGAGAGACAGCTCAAATGCCAGAATAAAACACCCTGGAGAGACCCAAACAGATAGAGATGGACTCTCACAACCCAGGGAAAAACTAAACCGCAAAAAACCACTCAAATATGAGGTCCTGGGACTACCATCAGAGAAGCTAAGGTCAGCGAGCACGGCACCCTCCTTGAGCCGCCTGAATTCCTGCCCGACCTGAACAAGGGATCCGCACCGTAGCGACTGGCTTGAGCTGCCAGAGCGCAGAGCTGAACAGCCCTGCATGCAGCTTGCCCGGACCGGCCCTGCGCTCGACTCACCTGGAGGCACTGTGAATTCCCACCATAGCTGCGCTGAAGTCAGAGGTCAGGGAGTCCTGCAGTTCTCAGGACAGGCATCAGCACGTGGTGAGTGGTGGGAATGAGACCCTCCCAAGGGAAAGGGGTAACCGACTGGATGACATGTTAGATTTGGGCAGGACAGCCATAACCCCATAAGGAAGTAGCTTCAACTGGTTGCTCCCCTCGCCGAGTGGATTGGTGGGATCTGCTTGGATTAGGCCGCGCCACTGGCTGGGAGACAGTGAGTTGCTACAATAATACTTCCCTGAGATCAGTGCACGCTGACACAGTGAAGGCCTGCAGGGGTTGACTGGCCCAGAGGGGAGGAGCTAGCGCACACTGCTCATGGGTGAACTCTAATCTCTGATAACCTATTGAAGAGGGCTAAAGCTCCTGGCCTACGCCCTCTAGAGGAGCCTTAACCAACAAGAAAAGGGTCTGGGCATTACACTGTACACTTGTATGGAAGCAACCAAAAACATGATGAAAGGGAGAAATAAGAAACAACTCCCAGCCCCCAACCCTGAGAACATTGATCCAGGAGAGGTAAATACAAAAGAGATCAAGGGCAGCAAAAATGCAACATCAAACACAGCGTTAGCGGACATAAAGAGATATCTTCAGGACCTCGTAAGCGGGACCAAAACTGAAATATTAATTCAAATTAAATAAGAGATAAATAGATTAATAAAAGAAGGGCTGGGCACCTCTCAAGAACACACAGACAGAACAATGGAGGAACACAAATGGAGAGAAAAATTTAATGAAGAATTCAGGAAAAACCTAGAATTCATGAAACAGATTCAAAGAGATTATCAGGAAACTAAAGACTCCATAGAAAGCTGGCAAAACTGCTTGAAAGAAACCAAAGATAGACTATCAAAAATTGAACACAGGCTTGCAATGTGGGGTCATGAAAGGGA